>SKCR01032759.1:0-399720 GCA_019454045.1 Zanthoxylum bungeanum | reverse complement strand
TTGGAGCTTGATTTTCCTAAATTGGTTGTTTGGTTGTGGTTGGATGATGATGAGTTGGATTTGTGCATCAATAAAATTGAGAAAAATTTATTGGATCAAAAATCCCCAATTCCTTACCCTTGGCCGAAACTTGAACCCTTAATTGCTCATGGTAATTTTTGATAATTAGACAATTGGATGTGTTGTTGGCATGAAATGTATATTAATTGTTGCTTTAATTGGATTGAAATCAAAATTGGATGTTAATTTCATGTTAATTGCCATGAGTGAAGCATGTTAAAGAATTGATTTTGCTTCAATTGTGTTGGATATGAATTGAATATATTAAAGCATGATTAATTAGTTTAATTGATGTTTTGGAAATATTGATTTAACACATTAATTATGGCAATTACACTTTAATTAATTAATATGATATTTAGAATATTATGTTAATAATAAAATTAGTCTTTCAATTGAATTGGGCTAATATTGTTGTATTTGGGCTTAATGGGCTTGGTTGGGCCAAGCTTGGTTTAGGACAATTGGATTGGATCCAAATTGGGCCTAAAACCATTCCATAAATTCCAAATATAATACTTGGGCCTTTAACAATTTAATTGGGCCTAATGAGCCTAAATTGATTTTATGGCAAATGGTAATTCCTAAATTGGGCCTTGGTATTTGGGTTTGATCCATATTGGCCAAAGCCCACGCCTAAAGAATTAATTAAAAGCCCATTGAACTTTAATTAAATAGTATTGGATACTAATTGGGCCTTTCAGACCCACGAAGATTGGATTTGGAATCCAAGTCTAAAATGCACTATTAAAAGTGTAAATATTTAATTTGGAATTAAATATGAATTAGTATTGAATACAAATTAAATTAGATTTAAAATTGTAGTTAAATATAATTCAAGAATACGTACTTTGAGTATTTATTCTTAAACGAGTTGGACTCGCGCAAATCAAATCGTTATTTGAACAATGGATGGTCATTAATTCAAAGATTAATTAATTGGATTATATTGATTGAATAAAATGCTATGTGTGAATACTTGGATGTATTGTATGAATAATATATATCAGATGGATATTAGAAGGGTGAGGGAAATTTTGGAAATTGTTGTAATAAATTTAGAATTTATTAAATTGGACCTGCGTGTCCAGCCTATGATCTATTTCCGCATTGTATTTCTCTTCTCACCAATTCCCCTCAATGTAAATGAGGTTTCTTTAATGTATTATGTAATTGGGTAGAAGTATGAAAAATGCTAGCGGGAGAGAGGAAATAAAGAGATTTGTTCTAAGAACAAATTTGTTATATATCCATCCGTATATCATTATTAATTTATTTCGCGCCTTATTATGCTTTTAGAATGCATGCTTAAGGGTGTATGATGAGACCTAATCAAAGATAATAAATTGGTTGCCAATTACGCAAAAACCCTCATCAAATATAAAGCGTTTTTGCTTCCATTGAGTGGTTCTCTATCAAGATCCAAGATTGGCATTGGTTTGTTGGCCAAAGTCAAGATCAATGTCCATCGCGGATGTGTTTGAACCACGGAAGCTTTGTTCTATATCGCATGTCTTAGGCGGTTGTGATTTGTTGGCCAAATTCAAGGTCACTTCTAGTTCATCGACGTGGATTATGAAGCTTTCCCACTGTCAATGGGTCATGCTTAACTAGAATCATTAAGCTTGTTGAGGCTAAGCCAAGGCTTAGTTGATTCAGAGGAAATAGGTTAGGAAATATATTGGATATATTTACATATATATTGGATATATGTTTCGGACTTGGAGGTCCACCTACTGGATCTAGGAATTGGATGTGATCCAATTAATCTTAGAGATCTACCTAGTTAAGTTTCATACAGCTTGTTGGCCAAAGTCAAGGTTGTGTGTTATTTAACGGGATCTTAGCCCACTAGGAAACTAGGTTTCCCGAGTACTCCACATAGGGTTAGAGGCTCGCCGAAAAATAGTGGGAGACAAGTATTAAATTTGTAATTTTGTTTAAATACTTGCCAATACGCGCTCATTTATTTTATTTATCGTTTTTATAAATATATTAGTTGGACTAATATTTAATATTGCTTTCATTGAACAGTTAGACTATACAAGACACTACTCCATTTTTAATTGGTCATATAGTTGGACTATAGTAACCATTACATTTTGAGTGTACCCAAAATCGTTGATTGGATAGTTGGACTATTGCAATCGAGATGGCTGGAAAGACTAACGTTAAGGGACACAATCCTGGGTGAAAATGTCTTTAACGACGTAAATTTTCCAGATTATGAAATGAATCTTAGCATAGTCCTGGGAGCTGAGAAGTTACTCTATTGGATAGAGAATCCTCTCGGACCCTGAGCCTGAAGTTGAGCAAATAGTAGAGCATGAGCTTAGGAAGACTCATCTTGATGATAACTTTAGTGCTCAATCCGTCATGCTTGCTGCAATGACACCTTAATTTCGTCGTCAGAACAAAGGATTGGATCCTTATAGTATGATGTTGAAATTAAAGGATCTTCACTTATCTACTCTTAGATCTTAGAAGTATGAATTGTAAAAGAAGCTTTTTCGCTTGTGTATGTCAGAAGATACATCTGTCGAGCACTAGGTATCGCAGATGATTGCTGACATCGAATAGCTAGGTTAGCTGGGCATTGCCTAAGAGGCCGAGACTTCTATAGATTTGATCTTACAGCTCTACCTGAATGTTGGGGCGGGTTCTTTATAAATCAAGAGAAAACTCTTAGAGAGTTAATGACTATGCTCAATGAGGCAGAGCCAGAGCTTCCAAAAGGGCAAGAAACGCAAAGCGCATCCTACTTCGACATCCCAGAAGGCCAAGGCTTGGCCGAAGCTTATGGGGGTGTGACGAAAAGGGCAAAGGCAAAATCGTCACAGTCTTCTGGGAAGACTTAGGACATATCCTAAAATCTATGACTAAATTGTGCCAAACGGGGTCACTGGAAGCATGACTATCGTATGGACAAGGCAAACATAAAGGAAGTGAAGGCGGGCAAGGCTCCGACTTCAGGTATGTTTGTTATAAACATATCCACTGCTAGTTTTAAAATTGGATTTTGATAATGGGTGTGGTACATACATATGTACTGATGTGCGAGATCTGCTGATTAGCAGGAGACTAGCTTCAGATGAGATTAACCTGCGAGTCAGAAATGGGACGAGAGTCGCTATTTTGGTTGTGGGAACCTAAGTTTTGGAAGTGCCCTTTGGGCATGTGCTTAAATTAGGAAAATGTTATAATGTACCTAGTTTGACTAGAAACATTATCTCTATATCTAGTTTAACTCGTTGCGGGTATACCTTTATGTTCCAGAACACCGGGTGTTTTGTTTATAAAGATGATATTGAGATATACACATTAGATGTGAATAACAGTATTTATATTTTGAATATAAATGAATCTCAAACATATAATATGACAAACAAAAAGGGCTCAAACTGAATAAATCAGATGAGACTTATGTTGGGTTTTCTAAGCTTCCCAAGATCATTTCAAGCAATGAAAATAAGTGAGAATACAATGAGGAGTTACAGAATACTCACATCGATCGGTTGAACGATGCGACGACGAACAAAATCTGGTTTCTGCCCACTATCACAGCTCACGACAGTCCACCTTTTGTCCTCCTCCAAATTCGGCTTTGGATCATCTTCAAGGCAAGCTCCAAGCTTGTTTTGATTCCAAGCTCATGGGTGGACTTCCCTATCACCTTCGCATGTCTCTCGGAGTGCTAGCTCTCTTGATTTTTGACACAAAAATCAAACACTTTGCTTCCCTACCTCACGGTTTCTGCCCAGAAAAAACCAGTGAAGAAATGTGCCCAAATGGGCGTGAAGAAGAGAGATGGAGAAGAAAGAGAGAGTTGTTTTGGTTGTGGTTACAATTGTGTATCTAATACAATAAAAATTAAAAGTTAAATACCAAAATCAAATAAAGGTAAATAACTTTTAATTAATCCAACAACTCATATCAACCATCACACTTGAGTGTCAAACACTCAAACATCAACTTACATCAAGTCAATCAAGTTGTCAAGTGATGAGTGGTATTTATATCACTTTTTCCCACTCATTTGACCTAATATTTCGTATAGTTTCTCGAGTTTTGTGAACGTTTTGATGTATTTTGTGTTATTTTACAGAAAAATAAAGTTTGGGAAGCATTGGAGACAATTTGGGGGCAAAATGGACAAAATTGGACAAAATGGCATTTTCGTCATTTCGGCGTCGCGACGCTGAAGCCTTGCGCGTCGCGATGCCTAGCATGCACCGGACTTGCTAACTTACGCCATGTGACACGTGTCAAAATCTGATTGGTCAAATTTTGCTAACGTGCGCTGATCATGCTAACGTGCGCCGTGCCACGTGTCACCATCACAACAGTTCTGCTAACTTGCGCCGGACACCACGTGTCAACATCTGATTGGACCAAACCAAGTGCGTGCCACGTGTCATCTTCCTATTGGACCGAAAATCAACGAATCAGAGCATGCCACGTGTCACCATTCTATTTGACCGAATTTCCACCCAATCACAAGCTGACACATGGCACGATTTCATTGGACCGCATCGCCAGCCAACCACAGCGTGACACGTGTCACAATTATTGCTGCCGACAGCCGCGTGGTAAACCCGCGTGGACTCCATGTAACTGTTTCCAGCGTCGCGACGCTAGTGCAATTTCCGCGTCGCGACGCTGGCCCAAAATGCCTATAAATTGAGCCTTCAAATTTCATTTTTCCTCATGCTCTCCTTGGGATTATTCCCTGATTTTATAGGAAGCATCTAGTTTTGTATATATTAAATATTTTTAATTTATTTATTTTAATTTTCAGTATTAGTAGTTCTCTTCTTCTACCTTTCTTTTTAATGTTTAGTAGTTAATTTTCTGCTGGGATAAGGTGAAGCTTTTATTATTTTAATTTAGATTAATCTCCCTTAAATATAATATGGAAATTATAATTCAAAATATAAAAGATTACCGCCTTAATGGCTGGTTTTATTTATTTGACATAATGTGGCACCGCCTATATGGTTGGTCTTTAGGTGACAGGTAATATAGGCGGTTTATGTTCAAATACTATTACCGCCTTTATGGCTAGTCGGACTTAATTTGACTCAATAAAGAATACCGCCTTTATGGCTGGTCGGTAATATAATGTTTAATTTCTGTATTATATTAAGGGAGATATCTAAATTATAAATAGTAAAAGTGGATCCCCAACCCCCAGCATTTTATTTTTATTCTAGGGAAGTGATGATACACAATACACACACTTAATAATTGATTTTCTTTTTATGGGTAGTTCTTTAGTTTGTTTATTGAGTCTTAAGCTTAATGCGTCTTGTTAACTGGCAATTAATAAGATTGATGAGGTAAATCTAAAATGAACTAGACATAGGGATTTTAGGTTTCAGCCTTAGATTCAATAGCCCACGATCTTCCTTGAGGATAGATAACCCTTTAATAGATTTCCTTACAGGATAGGAATATACCTGTCGGGCGGGGGCAGCCATAATTGGAACTTAAACTTAATGAATCCAGGTAATGTGGTTGACATAGACATATGGTTCAATTGGGTTATATTGGGTATTTGCGTCTGACCATCGGAAGAGGCTTTTGCATATTTTCGTGTTCCAGGTTAGGAAACTGAATTAGTACACATAAATAAGAGAATCAATTCATCCTTTTAACAATATTGTGTGGAGCACGACCCTAGATCTTTTGAGTCTGTTTATTTATTTTCCTTAGTATTTTTCTTTTGTATATTTTATTTTTATTAAGCAATTCCACATTCAACCAATCAAAGCAATCAATTCCCTTCTCCCTATAATTAGATACCTGTAAATAAATAGATTCAATAATTAATAACAACAGTAGGAATTAAGTCCTCGTGGGATCGATATTTTTATACTACTTGAACGATACGTGCGCTTGCGTTATACGCGTGTGTTTGCACCGGTCATCAAGTCACATCACTCAAAGTGACAAGTGATTTGACGCTTGAAGTGACTAGCGATTTGACGCTTGATGTGACTAATGATTTGACGCTTGATTTGACTTACGTGCCGCACTCGAATTCGAAATGCGAATGCGCTCGCAAACAATTCCGGGCTCTGGTTCGCTAATTCCAAATTAATGAATTTTCCGTCGCGACGTAATTAAATTATTATGCCTAGCGAAATCACTATTGACGTCGCTAACGAATTAATTTTAAATTAACTCGTTCACCCGAATTAAAATCTAATTTCAATTCCGCGTCGAAATCCAATTTCGTTTAAACATGCGAATACATCACGGAGTTGCGATGCATGAATAATGTATATCGGATGGATATTAGATGGGTGGGGCAATTTTAGAAATTGTTGTAATAAATTTGATTTATTAATTGGACCTGCGTGTCCAGCCTTATTACCTCCTTATTCTTTGTATTCTCTTCTCACCTATTCCCCTCAATGTAAATGAGGTTTCTTAGAAGTGTAGTGTAACGGGTAGAAGTAATACATGTGCTAGCGGGAGAGAGGAAATAGAGAGATTTGATCTAGGATCATTGTGTAAAGAATCCATCCGCATATCATTATTATTTTATTCATTTGCTCTTTATTATGTGTTTAGAATGCATGTTTAAGGGTGTATGATGATGAAACCTTAACAAAGATAATAAATTGGTTGCCAATATGCACGCGAAAAACCCTCAAATAATATTAAGCATTTTTCCTTCCATTGAGTGATTCTTACTCAAGATCTAAGACTGGCATTGGCTTGTTGGCCAAAGTCAAGGCCTTTTTCCGTCGAGGATGTGTTTGAATCACGAAGGCTTTGTTCCATATTGGTGTCTTATCCAAGTTGTGGTTTGTTCAAGACCACTTCTTGTCCATCGACATTGATTACGAAGCTTTCCATGGTCAATGGGTCACGCTTGACTGGGATCACTAAGTTTGTTGTGCCAAAGCCAAGGCTTAGTTGATTCAGAGGAAAAAGGTTAGGCAATACATTGGATGTATTGGCATATATAAGATATATGTTTCGGACTTGGATGTCCCCCTACTGGATCTAGGAATTGGATTGGATCCAATTGATCTTAGAGATCTACCTAGTTAATTATCACACAATTTGTTTGCCAAAGTCAAGATTGTGTGATATTTAACGGGATCCTAGCCCACTAGGAAACACGGTTTCCCGAGTACTCGACAGAGGGTTAGAGGCTCGCCGAAAAATAGTGGGAGGCATGAATTGAATTTGCAACATTCGTTTAATTACTTGCCATACGTGCTCAACCACAAACATCATTCGTCAAATTATTAAATGTTAGTTGGACTAATATTTAAAACGTTGTTTTAATTAACAGTTGGACTGTATTCAAACAAATAAATTATAGTTGATTAAATAGTTGAACTATAATAATCATTATATTTAAAGTACCTGAAATCGTTGATTAAATAGTTGGACTATTAGAATCAAGATAAAATTGAAAGATTTACATTTAAAACATAATCCTAGGGAAAATGTATTTAAATGATTTAATTTTCAAAATTGGGAATAATTTCAGGATGGTCCTGGAAACTAATAAGTTACTTTATTTGATAAAATAACATATTAGGCCTAAGCCAAGAGTTAAGCAAATAAGTAGAGCATAATCTTTGGAAGATTTATGTGATGATAACTTTAGTGCTTAATCCGATAATCTTGCCGAGTAGACTCATTAATTTCTTTATCAGAACTAAGGATTAGATCCTTGAAGTATGATATTGAAATTGAAGGGTCTTCATAAATCTATACTTATATTTTAGAAGTACTAAATTGTAATACATAACTCTTGGAGAGTAAATGACTATTCTCAAGGAGACAAAGTCAAAATTTGCAATAGGCAAATAGCGCAAGGCGCACCTTACTTCGATATTCTAGAAACCCGAGGCTTGGCCAAAGGCTTCTGGAATATGAAAAGGGCAAAGGCAAAATTATTATAATCTTCTGGGAAGATAAATGACATATCCCAAAATGTCTGCTTAATTGTGGCAAACGGGATCACGGAAGCGTGACTGCCATTTGGACAAAGCAGAAATGAAGGAATTGAAGACGAGAAAGGCTCTGACTTCAAATATGTTTGTCATAATTATGTTCATTACTAGTATTAAAATTGGATTTTAAATACTTAATGTGGTACATAAATACATACTGATGTTCAGAATCTACTATGAGCAGGATACTGACTTCAGTTGAGATTAATCTGCGAATTGGAAACGGGACCAAAGTCGCTATTTCAACCGTAGATACCTAAGTTTAGGAACTACCTTCGGGTGTGTACTTAAATTAGGAAACTGTTATAATGTAACTAGTTTGACTAGATACATTATCTCTATATCAATGTATAACCCGCTGCGGGTGTACCTTTATATTCTAGAACACTAAAGTGTTTTATTATATAAAGTTGATATTGAGATAGACACGTTAGATGTGAATAACAACATTTATATTTTGAATATAAATAAATCTCAAACATATAACATGACAAACAAATAGCTCGAACTGATTTGATCAGATGAAACTTAATTGTGGCATTGTTGTCTGGGACACAATCAAAACAAGAATCGTATATCCACACTTTCGAAGAGTGGGTACTAGGACTAATTTGATTCTATTCAAATAAAGTCTATGAATCTAGTTTATTGGGAAAAGTGCCTAAAACACTATTTACTTGGTAAAAGTACAAATGCCACCGATCTGTTAGCCCTAGTTCATAGTGAAGCAAGTGGGCCCATGTCTAGCTAGGCTAGATGTGGATATGAATATTTCATGACCTTTACGGATGTGGCATCCCGTTATGGTTATGTGTCTCTTTCGAAACACAAATCGGAAACTTTTAAAGTTTCGACACGAAATACACAAACAGATCGGCTAAAGTATTATACCATCACGGTTAGACCGTAATGGAAAATACTTAAGCAATAAGTTTCTCATATACTTGAAAGAGTATAGTATTCTTTCAAAGCGGACTCCTCCCAGAACACGTCTTTTTGACGGTGTGTCCGAACAGTGATAAACCGAATTTTGTTAGACATGATAAGGTTATTCATGAGTCGCTCTGAGCTACCATTTCCTTCAACGGATACGTATTAACAGTGTATAATTTTTTTTGAATAAGGTTCCATAAAATCTGTTTGACATAATTCATATTGGATATAAACAGGAAAGAAACCGGGTTTCTCATTCCTGAATATTTGGGAATGCTAGGCATATGTTTGGATGATACCAAACTAAAACCCAAATTGGATAAGTGCCAATTGTAGGTTATCCTAGGGATACCAAAGTATAGTACTTATACAACTCACAAGAGAACAATTTAATTATTGCTCACCATGCGGTTTTCCTAAGAGGAATACCGATATGCAGTGGAAAGTGGGAGGATAGTAAAACTCGATGAAAATCAGAGTAATACTATTCTAGGCACATATCCTTAATGGAACACATATAGTTCATCAAGGATGAAACTATACCAGTAATCTTCGAATACACAAGAACCGCGTATGTCGGAGAGAGTCAGAAAATAACTTGGGGTATGAGTTTCTGATCTCACCTCATAAAGATGTCAATCTTATTGAGGTATACCAACTGACTACGTATGAGGAAGTGATACAAGGTATCAACTCCCTATTATGGCAAAATGCCATGATATCCGAAATGGATTCCATATATATCAACTAAGTTTGGACACTAGTTGATGTACCGCAAGGCATTGTGCCTACTGGTACTATATAAGTCTTCAAGGAAGACATACATGGATGGCAACATACCAATGTATAAAGCTAGGCTTTTAGCGGAAAGGTATCGTTATCAACATTGTGTTGATTACGACGAAACCTTTTACCTGTTGCCACGGTAAATCCATTTGGATAATGCTTGATAATGCTGCATGTTTCATTTATGAAATATGTCAACTGAATGGCAAAATCGCTTTCCTGAAAAGGAAACCTTTTGGAGGATGTTTAAAACATCCTGTCGGTTTTGTCGTACAATAACTAGCAAACAAAGTTTGCAGGTTATTCGATCCATGTTTGGATTGAAGCAAACATTAGGTTCTTGGAATTACCGTTTTGAGGTAATCATAATAATTTATGATTTAATTCAAAACGAAATGATTCTTGTGTATATAAGAGGGTTAGTGGGAGCGCACTGACAGTGGCTATCCTATAATTAATGATAACATATCATTTCTTGGAAATGATATTCCCATAAAACTATCAGTGCTATTGGCTTTCATGAAAAACTCTACGAGAAATCGTACATTGAAAAATGTACGCGACCTGGTGTCTCATACGCTTTAAGCATATGAAGTCACAAACAGGCCAATCCAAGTGATAGTCACTGGATTGAAATTAAGAACATCCTTTAGTTTCTTAGAGAACTAAGGATGCTGTTTTAAACTATAGAGAAGGAGAACTTGAAGTGACTAGGTTCACTACTACAAGTTTCCTAACCGATAAAAACGGTACTATATAGTTTGAATAACAGAACAGTGAGTTGGAAATCTTCCAAGCAAGATACTGTTACCGAATAAACAACAAATGCGGGTTATTGCTGCAGCTGAGGCAGCAATAGAAGCCATTTGGGTCGATAAATAAATCTAATTAGATTAGATATAGTTCTATTAGCAGCTGAGTTAGGCTTCAGCGCAAGCTAAAGAATTAATGGTCTCATCAACGATCCAGATACATACTTCGAATATTCATCTGATTCGTCTGGATCATACATCGTGGCGATGTAATGATCGAATAAATCGCATCAGACGATAATCAAGCAAATCCGCTGACGAAAGCTTTTCTCATCAGTTTGAGCCAACCGTACATAGTTCGGGTGTAAGACACTCGAGTGACTGGCTATAGGCCAAGTGGGAGATTGTTAGACAATTATGACCCATAGCGTCACTATTTGTACAGATCATGGTGTTGTTGTACAAATTAACTATGTGACAAAGGAGATTGCGCTCTTATCATTTGTGATTAGATCACCAAGATATATAAATGATAGGAGGTCCCTATGATTTGTTCCTAGATTGAGAATGATATGAGACAGTATCAATCCACGGAGAATAAATCATTAAATATCCATAGTCAGAGTATTATCGAGATCGAACATCGATAAATACGTAAAAGACTAGTATTACACTTGTGCGCGTTGTGAGGGCATAACAACATAGTTCTCGTATATTTGGGTATATGATACTCATGCAAGTGTAATAGGAGGTTGTGTTTTACCGATGGTACGGGAAACAGCTTCGCTCTGGATAGACCCCATCGGAATTCCATTGGTAGTATGACTATGTGTCTATGGAAATCCGAAATCAGGGTAGGTGCATTTGGTCTTAACTTGAGACTTGCACTGTTAATACTTGCGACAATCAATATACTTTGGTTGTGGTCGTCCAGGGCTTTAGCAGGTTCTGTGTACGCCTCTTCTGGGTATATCGAGAATCGTAGTGTGTTGGGTGTGATGTCAAGACGGAAGTGTCACTCCAGTCATATGGAGATGATGATCGCGTAGGGATACAGAACTGGTTCTCTAAAGGGTTGCAACCATCGGGATAATATGACTTGGTCATGATTATCCGATAATAAAGAGACTAGTTGCTCGTAATCCGATATATGCTTCGTACGGGGTAGACACTGTACCAGCCTCAGGCCTTGCATTTGATCATTCGATACTGGATCGACATACACAATACTACGTATACTACGCCTGATATAGATCCTTATATTCATTAAGGATATTTCTGGAGAATTGGGTAGGCATGGCGCTTTGCTAGAAGTCAACCTTGTCTTGTAAATCGGTATAACGTAGTACTAGGTACTTACGTGTTCGGATAGTCCGACGACCGAATTTACTGCCAACATATCTGGGGATCTCATGGGTCGCTTCCCGAAGATTCACCGATGACGTATGACTCGCACTTTAATTAATCTGGGATTAATTAGAAGAGAGAGAAAATTAATCTGGGATTAATTGCGGAGATATTTTATCTGGGATAAAATATCAATTAAAGATAGATAACGATTAATTTGGAATTAATCAATAAATTAATATATTCGATATATTAAACGAAATTGGATTTCGACACGGAATTGAAATTAGATTTTAATTCGGGCGAACGAGTTAATTTAGAATTAATTCGTTAGCGACGTGAATAGTGATTTCGCTAGGCATAATCATTTAATTACGTCGCGATGGAAAATTCGTTAATTTGGAATTAGCAAACCCGAGCCCGGGATTATTTGCAAGCGCATTCGCATTTCGAATTCGAGTGCGGCACACAAGTCAAATCAAGCGTCAAATCATTAGTCACATCAAGCGTCAAATCACTAGTCACTTCAAGCGTCAAATCACTTGTCACTTTGAGTGAAGTGACTTGACAACTTAATTGACTTGATGTAAGTTGATGTTTGAGTGTTTGACACTCAAGTGTGATGGTTGATGTGAGTTGTTGGATTAATTAAAAGCTATTTACCTTTATTTGATTTTGGTATTTAACTTTTAATTATTATTGTATTAGATACACAATTGTAACCACAACCAAAACAACTCTCTCTTTCTTCACCATCTCTCTTCTTCACGCCCATTTGGGCACATTTCTTCACTGGTTTTTTCTGGGCAGAAACCGTGAGGTAGAGAAGCAAAATGTTTGATTTTTGTGGTAAAAAGCAAGAGATCTAGCACTCCGAGAGACATGCGAAGATGATAGGGAAGTCCACCCATGAGCTTGGAATCAACACAAGCTTGGAGCTTGCCTTGAAGATGATCCAAAGCCGAATTTGGAGGAGGACAAAAGGTGGACTGCCGTGAGCTGTGACAGTGGGTAGAAACCAGATTTTGTTCGTCGTCGCGTCGCTCAACCGATCAATGTGAGTATTCCGCAACTCCTCGGTTTATTCGCACTTATTTTCATTGCTTGATAATCGATCCTCGGGGCTGTAGAAACTCCAACAACTTATTTGTGGCATTGTTGTCTGGGACACATTACAAGACTCGTATATCCGTAATTTCTAAAAGTGGATACTTGGACGGATTTGATCCTAATTCAAATGATGTCTGCGATAGGCAAAAAGCCTAAAACGCCTTTTAGCGATAAATGGTGTACGTGCCACCGAGTTGTTTACCCCTCGTTCATAGTGACATATGTGGGCCCATGTCTAGCTAGGCTAGAGGTGGTTATAAAAAATACTTCGTAACCTTTACGGATGTTGCATCTCGTTATGGTTATGTGTATCTTATGAAACAAAAATCGAAAACTTTTGATAAATTCAAAGAGTTTCGACACGAAGTAGAAAAATAGACAGGCAAAAGTATTAAGATATTACGGTTGGACCGTAGTGGAAAATACTTGAGCAATAAGTTTCTCGATTACTTGAAAGAGTATGGTATTCTTTCACAGTGGACTCCTCCCGGAACACCTAAATTGAATTGTGTGTCCGTACTGAAAAACCGAACCTTGTTGGACATGGTAAGGTTAATGATGAGTCGCATTGAGCTACCAATTTCCTTCACATGATACGCATTGAACAGTGTAATACTTATTTTGAATAAGGTTCCGTCAAAGTCTGTTGGACAGACTCCAAATGAAATATGGATAGGAAAGAAATCAGGTTTTTCATTCCTGAAGATTTAGGAATGCTGGACATATGTTTGGATGATACCAAACTACAACCCAAATTGGATAAGTGACCATTTGTAATTGGTTATCCTAAGGAAACTAATTCCACAACTCATAAGAGAATAAATATATTTGTTGCTCTCCATGCCGTTTTCCTAAGAGGAATACCTAAATGCAGTGGTAAGTGGGAGGAAAGTAGAACTCGATGAAAATCAGAGTAATACTGTTCTTGGCACCGATCCCTTAACGGAACACGAACAATTCATCAGGGATGAATCTGTACCATAATCTTCTAATACAAAAGAACCGCATAGGTCGGAGAGAGTCAGGAAACAACCTAAGAGGTATGTGTTTCTGATCTCACCTCATGTAGATGTCAATCTTATTGAGGAAGACGAACAAACTACGTATGAGGAAACAATATAAGGTATCGACTCCGGTTTATGGCAAAGTGTGATGAAGTCCGAAATGTATTCCATGTATACCAACCAAGTTTGGACACTGGTTGATGTACCAGAAGGCATTGTGCCAATTGGTAGCAAATGAGTCTTCATGGTGAAGACAAACATGGATGGCAACATACAAACGTACAAAGCTAGGCTTGTATCGAAAGGGTATCGTCATCAATATAGTGTCGATTACGAAGAAACCTTTTACCTGTTGCCATGATTAAATCCATTCGGATAATGCTTGCTATTGCTGCATATTTCATAATGAAATATGGCAGATGGTCATCAAAACCGCTTTCCTTAACGGAAACCTTTTGGAGGATGTTTTATACAACACCCTGACTTTTTGTCATACCAAAACAAAAAAAATGAGGTTTTCAAGTTAATTCGATCCATTTATGGATTGAAGCAATCATTGCGTTCTTGGAACCAAAGTTATGATGAGATCATATTACAACATGATTTCATTCAAAACGAAGATGATTCTTGTGTATATAAGAAGGTTAGTGGGAGCACACTGACATTGGATGTCTAATACATTGGTGATGTATTATTTCTTGGAAATAACATTCCTATGTTAACAATCGGTGAAAGCTTGGCTTTCATTAAAATTCTCCATGGAATACTTGGGAGATGCAACATTTATTCTAGGAATAAGGATCTACCGAGATAGATTTAAAAGTTGTTGGCACTCTCCGAGAACTCGTACATTGAAAGACATGTACGTGACCTGGTGTCTCATATACTTTAAGCAAGTGGAGTCACAATCAGATCCAGGTGATGGTCATTTGATTGATGTTAAGAACATCCTTAAGTATCTTAGAGGAACTAAGGATGCTTTCTTAATTTATGGAGAATGAGAACTTGAGGTAACTGGGTTCACCGTTGCAAGTTTCCGAAACTATGAAGACAACTTTGAGTCACAATTAGGGTACGTATTTTGTTTAAACAACGGAACAGTGAGCTGGAAATCTTCCAAGCAAGATATTGTTGCCGATTCAACAAAAGCGGATTATATTGCTGCAGCTGAGGCTGCAGAAGAAGTATTTTGGATCTATAAAATTCCTAATTAGATTAGGAGTAGTTCTGTTAGCAGTTGAGCTAGGCTACAACACAGGCTAAAGAATTACGGTCTCATCAACGATCCAAGTATGTACTTCGACGGTTTTATCTGATTCATGAGATCATACATCATGGCGATGTGATGATCGAATAAATCGCATTAGATGATAACCTTGTAAATCCGCTGGTGAAAGTGAAATCTCAGCATAAACATGAGCGACCCGTACATAGTTCAGGTGTTGAACACTTGAGTGATAGGCTATAGGCCAAGTGGGAGATTGTTGGATAATTATGACCTATAGCATGACTATTTGTAAAAGACATGGTGTTCTTTGTACAAATTAACTATGTGACATAAGAAATTGCTCTTTTATCATTTGTAATTGGATTACTTGGATATATAAATGATAAAAGTCCATATGATCAGTTTCGAATTAATAAGATATGAGACAATATTAATCCACGAAAGCTTTGATTATTAAATATCCCTAGTCGTAGTATTATCGAGACTGAACATCGATAATGCGGAATAGGCTAGTATTACACTTGTGCGCGTTATGGAAGCTTAACGATATAGTTCTCTTATATTTAAGTATTGTATACTTATGCAAGTGTGATATGAGGTTCTGTTTGCCGATGATACGGGAACAGCTTCGCTCTGGATAGGCCCATTAGAATCCCATTGGTATTATGACTATGTGTCTATCGGGATCCGAATCATGGTAGGTGTATTTGGTCTTAACCTGAGACTTGCATCATTAATACTTGCGACAATCAGTATGCTTTGGTTTTGGTCGTCCGGGCTTTAACAGGTTCTGTGTACGCCTCTTCTGGGTATACTGAGAATCGTAGTGTATTGGGTGTGATGTCAAAATGGAAGTATCACTTCAGGCATATGAAGATGATGATCACGTAGGATACGAAACTAGTACTCTTAAGTACTACAATTATAGGGATAATATGACTAGGTCATGATTATCCGATTATAGAGACTAGTTGCCAGTGATCCGATATATGCTTCATACGGGGCAGACACAACCCTAAGCCTAGCATGTGACATCCGATACTGGATTGTAATATGCAATACTTAGTATACTACGCCTGATAAAGATTATATATTCCTTTAAAGAATATTTATGGAGAATTGGGTAGGCATGGTGCTTTGCTAGAAGCCAACCATGCCTCGTAAATCAGATAGTCTGATGACCGTATTTACTGCCAACATATCCAGGGATCTCTTGGGTCGTTTCCCGAAGCTTCACTGATGATATGTGACTCGAACGGAATTAATCTGGGATTAATTATGAGAGAGAAAATTAATCTGGGATTAATTACGGCAAGAATTAATCTGGGATTAATTTCATCGAGAATTTATCTGGGATTAAATTCGTTGAGAGGAGAGAACGCGGTTAATTTAGAATTAATCGGCAAAATGAATTCTATTGTGAAATTATATTTTACTATTTAATTAATTGGGCTAAAATAATATATTGGATATATAAATTGAAATCGAATTTCAACAACGGAATTAAATTGGACTTTAATTCAAGCGAACGAATTAATTTGGAATTAATTCGTAAGCGACTTTTGTAATAATTTTACAAGGCATTATTATTCAATTAAATTGGATTTAATAATGTCGCAACGGTAAATTTGTTTTTTTCGGAATTAAACGAACTCGGGCCCAAGCGAAGTTGCGTGTTGAGTTAGCCGACTTAAATTTGGAATTTAAAAGTGGTGGGACCCATTTCACTTACATCAACTTGTTGGACATGTGATGGAAGTTGTTGGGCTTAATTTATGGATTTGATTTGTTGAATGTAAGGCTTGCTTATCTTCTAAAACACTCAAGCCATTTCCAACACACAATCTTAGTATTTAAACCAAGTCAACTTTGGAAGTGTGACTATGTTACTATTCACAGCAAACACAAAATCTCTCTTCCTCCTCCGTTGCAATTGCCGAAACTTCATTTCTCTTGGAGAGAAAATTTTCTTTCAAGTTTTGATCAATACTAGCACATTTAGAGTCAAATGAAGGTGATAGGGAAACTCACCCTTGAGTTTGGAATTCAAAGTTAAAGCTTGGAGCTTCTACACATCCATGAAAAGTTTTGAAATCTCATCCAACCAATGTAAGTTTTTCCGCAACTTTCTTTGGTAATTTTCACACACGAATCACTCTTAGAGATCCTTTGCATGTTCTAGGAACAATAAAAAACTACACTAAGGCTCTTTACACGTATCTTCATATGAGTCTTGTATAAAGTGCCACAAATATGCCATCGGGCGATCACCTTGACATATTTTATCATTCTTCATGTGCCATTGCTAAAGTGGCTAGCATAGCCCTGTTTGTCAAGGGCTACCATCGAGAATAGATTTAGCCGATGTTTTGGAACATGTCTCACCACTTTCAGGGTTATTGTATTCCCTGCATTTGTTTGCATCTGGATATCACCAATTCCCATTATTTGAGAGGAATTGGTATTTCCCATCTTCACTGCTCCAAAGTCTCATGCTTTGTATGTTGTGAGGGGTGACGTGGTAAGATGCTGCAGTATCTACCACCCACTTAACATCTTGAGTTGCGGTGTGAAGTCATGTCTCTTCCTATTGGAGCAGATTGCTACCCGAGGCAACCGTTAGTGTCTCTGCATCGTTGTACTTTGATTGGGAATTGCCTTGACCCTGCTCCCAATTCTTCTTTAAGTTGCCTTTTATACCACAATAGTAGCACTTGTAAGTAGGCTTTCTTTCGTCTGTGTATTTGCTTATACTTTTGCTTCTACCTCGATTTTTATGTTGTCTTCCTCGATTCTTCGTGTCAAGGGCTTGTGTCTGATCTGTGCCCACGTCTTTTCTTTTGGCCTCCTCATTTGACAGGGCATCTTTTACCATAAGTATGGTAAGTTTACTTCTTGGAGTCGAATTTCTGAGAGTAACCACCAATGTCTCTCAACTATCATGAAGAGAACTGAGTAGTAAGAGGGCTTGTACTTTATCTCCCAGTTGCATATCTATTACAGACAACTGGTTCACCAGGCTTTAAAACTCAATGGTGTGTTCTACAATGGAAGTTTCACTCTATAGCTTCAAGTTCACCAAACGCCTCATTATTAAGGCTTTATTCCAAGATTTCTTTGCCTGGTACATGTCTTCCAGCATTATTCACATATCGTAAGCATTTGTATCATGTGCTACGTGGTGGAAGACATTATGGCGATTCACTGTCTAATCTGATCAAGAGTTCTGTTGTTGAGTTTATTTCAGTCACTCTTTTTGATAGAATCTGGTCTCACTCCCTTCACCTCGATTATATCGAACATATCTTTATAGTGTAAATAATCTATCATCTGAGGCCTCCATAGGAAGTAATTGATTGTTATCAGCTTGATCATCACACCAGAAGATGAATCTTCCATTTCCATTTTAAGTTTAAAGTTTAAAATTAGGATAAAATCGGGGCTGATTTTCACAAATCGAAGATCACCGTCCGAAATGGTCAAAAATGGTGGATTTGACTCTTTGTTGATCCAAATCTGACTGAGAGGCTAATTTATAAATTTCTAAATTTTTTGGGGCTAAAATGTAAATTTTATAGACTTCATGGGGCTCAATGAAATTTACCATATATGTTGATGTGTCTAACACTTGGCAGATGACGTGTCCGCAGACTGGACCGGAATTACTGACATGACAGAGGTGGCCATGGTTCGGTTC
Source organism: Zanthoxylum bungeanum (assembly GCA_019454045.1). Lineage (NCBI taxonomy): Eukaryota > Viridiplantae > Streptophyta > Magnoliopsida > Sapindales > Rutaceae > Zanthoxylum > Zanthoxylum bungeanum. The sequence goes on along the minus strand of SKCR01032759.1, from coordinate 380,821 downwards.
GGTTCCAGAACCGAACTGAACCTTTTCGGTTATACGGTTCCAGGTTGTTGGAATCGTAACCGAACCGATTCAAAATCGGTTTGGTTACGGTTCCAGCTTTTTGGAACCGCAGAACAGAACCGAACCAAAAATTCAGTTATGGTTCGGTTCTCCATTTTTTAAGGGAAAAAATAAAAAAATTTGGTTTCCAAATTTTATGGAACCGTAACTGAACCATTTGGGGTTTAGTTCGGTTCTTGTTTTGGAACCGGAACCGGATGGAACCGTAATCTTACGGTTCCATCCGGTTCGGTTCCGGTTCGGTTTCGGTTCCGAACCAGAACCGTTGCCGGGTCTATGACATGATAGCTGACTGTACTGAAAAAACTAATGTGTCAACTGATGTGGCAGTTGAGAATTGCTGACATGGCAGGTGACTATACCGAAAATATGACTTGTGTGATGACTGTACCATATTTGCTTACGTGTCAGATAACTGTACTGCTGACTGTACTGGAATGCTGATATGGCCGCTGACTGTGCTACTGACTCTACCAGAATGCTGACGTGACAGCGGACTATGCTTCTGACTGTACCAGATCTGTAGACATGTCGCTGATGTGGATGGTAATGTGTCATCTACAACCTTCGGCTACGCATGATGGAGTGTATGAGAGTGGGGGCGTGTAGGTGTGTCTCTATCTGGCGCGTGCGGCACGTGAGGGCTTATCCGATCTCCGATTGATCGCCGGAAAATACCATCGTGTTCATCTCGACGTGAAAAAAGTTGATGATTTGCTCGAAATTGATTTTTGATAACTTTTTTGAAACTTGAATTTTTCGAACCGAGTTTCGTTCTTCGGTTTTACGACCCCCAATGTATAATCAAAGCTATTGATATCACTTGTTGTGATTTTCTTATCACTGAATAATGTTTATGAGGAAAAATCGAATTCTATTACTATATGAACAAAATTTACAAGTGTTTGAAACTTTACAAAAAAACCTTACTCTCTACACTTTCTAAGCTTTCTTGCCTTGAAGCTTAATATTTTGGGATGCATAAAGCTCACAAATGAGCTTTGTATTTATAGTGAAACTTAGGCTCACATTTTCAACAAATGAATAGTGCCCAACGAAAATAGTTTTGGAAGTTTTCCCTATTTTCAAAGCTCCACCTAAAGTATATTGGAGGCTTGCAATGGTGGTTGGCAATGCATGCCACCATGCATGCAACTGGATTCTTCAAAATTCATATTGTTTTTCTACATTTTTTTATATATAGGAACAATACAAGCGCGAAATAGATGCTCAATGAATTGTAATGTGATGAGAGCCGATTAGTGTCAATTGACCTTTGTGGATTCTTTTAGATATTTAAGAAGATTTAGATCTCTATTTGTAATGTGAGATTAGTGGCATTCGAAAATAAATTAGAAGACTAATGCGTATATATAAAGAATGTGTAATTTGATCAAGAGATGAGAAAGATACAAATATTTGAATTCGTGACTTGAAACTATAGTGTTACAGAGAAATCAGCATTGAATTAGTGGCTGAGTGTCGCGACCTCCAAACTTCAGGGCTATGACGCCCACTATGAAAAGACCAAGTCAAAAGCTTAGGGCTGTGGCTACCAAGCCCCTAGCGTCGCAGCCCTAGCCTATGTTTTATGTTTTCTCAGTTTCTGCCTTCGATATTTTGGTCATGATTTTTTCATTCGATGCCTGATTGAGACGATTCAAAATATTCTGAAAAGGAGATTCAAAGATCTATAATTTCATATTACATAGAAAAGACCAAATTCGGACATTTGCTTAGTCAAAAATGACCCTCAAAGTTAAATGACTTGTGTATGTTGGAATTTTTGGATGTCTAAGAATGAATCCAAGGCCTCTTTATATAGGCATGGAATGGTGTCTTTGAGGGCACCCTTCGGCTTTGGTGTAACCCTCCTAAGGGTTATACCTCTTCCCTTATGTCATTTGAAACCTAGAGATTCATCTTTCCAATTTAGAGGACATGCCCCTTCATCCTTGTGCATTCCCATAAGACACTACTTAAAGGACATGTCTCATCCACTTATACTATAAATATTAGAGAATTTACAACAATAGGTTCATGTATTGCTTTGTAGGTTATTGAACGCCTTAAATCTTATTATTGTTTTGCTTATTGGTTCTCAATTACATTATTGCCTGATGGTATATTATGGATGTTAGATAACATGTTAGATAATAATTTAGAGTTTCAAAGAAGAGAATTTTAATAAAAATTTTGTTGTGAAACCTAATAATTGGGTAGTCATGAAAATCTTCCAACTATAAGTTTGAGATGTGAAAACCTTATTTGAAACAATTAATTAGATCAAAATTGAGTAGAAAATTTTGAATGATCGAGAGATTTTCAACGTTTCATTATCTTTAAATCTTGACTAAACTCTAGCCTTTACTTTTCTTATTTTGTTCTTAAACAACGTCAATTTACTTTTTTTTAAAACTATTGTTTATAAATAATTATAATTTTTTTTTTATTTTTCTTAATCATAGTTGCATATTCTATTAAGTTCTTTGTGGGATCGACACCTCAATATATACTGAGATAGTTGTGTATATCTTTCAAGCATGATCATGCTTGGTCCGTAGAATCGATTATAATTCATATAAAATATGCTATGTGTACTTTTGCGATATTATGTTAAAAAAATTCAATGATTTCGATAAAAAGTTTATGGCGTTTGATTTGATAACAATCCCGGATACTGATGCCTTAAAGATCACAATGTATTACTTCATTGAGTGCATTTCTTGTAATAGTCTGGGACAGCCGGAGATTTTACATGTTCCGTTTAAGCCCGGAAAAATTAATTTGATGGCGGGGTTTCCAACGATTCTAAAAAAAGGACCCGATGAGAGGCAACTAAATAGAGCAACGTTCCATGGGGTAATCTTATGAACACGCTCGACGATGTTGATTACTCCAACAACCTTCCATGGGGTAACCTTATGTGGACTATTGTTTACGAACAAGAAAGCAAGGTCCTAAACTAAAAAGCGTAGAAATACAAGAATGCAAGACTAATAAGCAAATATAATTTTTATGGCTTTTGTCATGGCTTTCAAGTGCGTTAAATATATCATCCATATAATTGTGTTTTACGTTTTATCGTCTGTCGAAAAATAATAATAATAATGTATTCTATAACTCATTGACGATGTACCAAGGGATTTAGATAATAAGACCAAATGAGAATGTAATATTTATCGTTTTTCGTATAATATTTTGTTTAATACGGGATAATTAATTCCTTCATCAAGCAATTGAATCTTAAGCAAGACCCACACCCCACAAGAGGCAAACCAAATATTGGGAAGATGAGTTCTATGCATACGTCCCACATAATGATGATAAAATAATATTTGGAATTTTCAATCATTAATTTATTAATGAATATGCATATATTAAATCATTCAACTAATTATAAATTTCAATACCATGATAAAATGGCCGATAGATTCGAAGCCTATGACCCAAACATATCGATAATGTGATATTTTGGATAAGGATTCGTTTATTTGATTTGATTCGATTTGTTTTAAAGCCAATATGAATTTGAAAAAATGAATTTGTTAAATAAATGAGTCAATTTGATTCGATTCGTTTATTAAACGAAGATGATGAGCGATTAAATACATATATTTTCTACCGCTTTATCTTAATGTTTTGTGTGTTATTTCGAGTCGTATGAACGCTTTGATTTATTTTGAGTATGTTTTGCAGGTTAAAATTATATCACGACTCAAACAGACTTAACGAGGATGAATTGATAAAACTGGAGCCAATTTGGGTCATATTTTAGAGTCAAAAGACGTGTCCCGACGATAGAAGCGTGTCGTAACTAGCGTACGAAGAAAAATCAGGCAAATAGGAGCAGCTGGTGGTGCGTCGCGATGCGCCAATGATTTCTATGAGTGGCGCGACACGCGTTCAGCGCATCGCAACGCATAAGATGCGTCTTCAGTTCATCTGGAACTCGATTTTTGATCAAGAAAGACCCTCCAGACCTCATATATAAGCATAAACTTGCCCAAAACCTACAAAAATAATCCTCATAACATAATTTTGAAGTCTCAGAGTATAGAAGAATATTTAGAGCAAGGCAAGGACGAGTGCTTTAACTGGTGTTGGAGTTTGAAGACGAATACTGCAAATGAGAGTTCTTTCTTCCATTTTCTCTCTAGTTTATCTTTTATTAGTTCTTGTCTTATATTAATAATGATTAGCTCATTTTTATATAATATCATGAGTAGCTAAATCATTACTCTAGGGTTGTAATGGATCTTAAGCATGTAATTTAATTAAGTTGCATATTTTTAGTCTCTTGTATTTGTTATATATTATTTATTATTCTCTATGCTTTGATGCATATTTTATTTGTCCGGCCAATAATAGAATAGTCTTAGTAAATCCTTAGGAACTCGACGTAGGGAATTTGGGTTAGTTGTGGGAACAATAGCGCATGATCTAGTTTTTTGAATGGATTTCCTTGTATGATAGACATATACCTGTAGGGCACCCGTAGCCACTATTAGAACCTCACTTTAATGATTTTGGTTTAAATTAATTAACATACACATATAGTTAATTGGTCTAAGTTGAATATTTCTACCTGACTATCGAAAGAGGCTTGTAGATAGTTTAGTGTTCTAAGTTAATGATTCGTAACATCCCAATTGAATGACAAGTGTCTGAACCCATCATGTGTATGCTTAGGCGAATGTACAACCCTAGGTTCTTAAATCTATCTCTTTAACTATCTGTTTAGCTTTAGTTAAGTATATCAGTATTCGTATTAATAAGAAAAATATTAAGTCACTATGGATACGATATCCAACTAATAGTCACTATATTACTTAAGCGATACGTGCACTTGCTTGCGGTATAAAACACGATTAAGCTTTCGATGCCGTTTTCGGGGACTTATTTTATTTTTCTTTATAAATAGTAGGAAAACATTCTACTTGTTAAGCTAAACATCCTTCTTTTTCTTCTTTTTTTACCTTTTCTTTTTGTTTTTGTTTTGATTTCAGATGTCATGAATGACCAACAGCCTGAACGACGGAGATTAGCTATGCCAATCTCAATTCGAGATAGGACGATACCGATCATTGATGGAATTATAACTTGTATCGTCCCACCATCAAATCAGACCAACACGTACAACATCAAGATCTATATTCAAATGATGTAGCAATCAATACAGTTTGGGGGTAGCCCGAATGATGACCCTAATGCCCACGTGCATAACTTCCTAGAGATTTGTAGCACTTTCAACTTCAATAGAGGGGCAGAAGAAGCGGTTTGCCTATGAGTTTTCCTATACTCATTAAAAGATAGAGCGACGGGATGGCTCCAGTCACTGTCAGTACGATATATCATTACATGGGCAGACTTGGCCAGCTAGTTCCTTGCCAAGTATTTTCCTCCCGCAAGAGCAGCAAAGTTTCATAATGACATCAAGTCATTCATGCAACATGATTCAGAGTCCTTATACGAGGCATGAGAGATACATAAAGAACTCTTGTGCAAGTGCGCACATCATGATATTGCAAAAAGGCTGCAAGTCAAGACCTTCTGTAATGGGCTTAATGGTATGATGAAGACTACAGTGGACACAACGACTAAAGGTGTACTAATGGCCAAAGATGAGAATGTAGCATGGGATCTATTGGAATATATGGATAACAACAATTCCCTATGGCCAACTAAAAGGAGTATTCAGCAACAAGTAGCAGCACTTTATGAGTTAGAGCTAAACACAGCTGTGAATGCAAGCTAGACCAAATATGCAAATGTATATAGATCCTTAATATGCATGATGTGAACAATGTTGGAGCGACAAGTGCATGATATGGGGGAGTACAGAATAGAGAGCCCTACGCTCCTCATGGCGAGTTTGTTAGTTATGTCAACAACTACAACCGATAAGGCCATAACCCATACTCAAATAGCTACAGCCCTTATGTGGAGGAATTACTGAGCCAGATGGTTGAGCATAACATGGACAATTCAAAGAACACTGCCATATTAGAAGGGTTGGTATAAAGTCAAGCAGCCTCACTATGTGCATTGGAGACCAAATTAGACAGCTTGCGATTAATAAAAGTCAGAGGCCCCAAAGAGTTTTCCCAAGCAACACAGACGACAACTCTAGGATGTGAAATCCCCGAACCGGAAGATGTTACCGGCAGGGAATAGGTCGTACTATTCCCCTATAAAATAATAATAATACTATTTTATTAATAATACTCTTTTATTAATCAAAATCTTAAACATGGGACCAACGCCCAAAATCATTAACATAAAATATAAACTTAATATTTATGACTGTAAATTTAATAACATCTGCTTACAATGACTATCACATTACTCAAGACTTATACATGACTTCTGACTGGCATCGACTGACTCCAACCGGGCTCTTACTCTTTGACTTGGATTGGTGGACTCCAAACCCTAGTGACTGCATCAGTATCTGTCCTCCCGAGCTCATCCTCCAAGAATACTTACAAGAACAGAAAACTGGGAGTGGGGGGTTAGATCGTTGTACGATCTAAGTGAATGGACGAAAATTGAAATATTATTACAAAAACATTTAGTTCCATTATTAAAATTCCATAAATAAATTTATATGAAATCTCTTTTCTGAAAACTGCATCTGAAATATTTTTATAAAACTCATCTTTTTGAAAACTGCTTTTGAAGCTCTGGTTTCTGAATACTATTTCTAAAATATGATTTCTAAAAGCTGTATACTGAAAATCTGAAATATGAAAACTGGTCTGTATCTGAAAAACTTGATGTATTAGGGCGTTACATATAGCCATCCCCCCATACATCTATCTGGAGCCAGGAATGCAAAACCACGACTTTGGGGCGTTACATATCGCCGTCCCCCAAAGCATGCCACTTCTGTCCCTGAAACTGGTGGTCTTGGGGCGTTACGTATCGATGTCCCCCAATCCACTGAACTAGAGCCGGTAATGATGATCCATGCTACTAACTGACCCTGAAATTAGGGTCTAGAGGCGTTACGTATCGCCGTCCCCCTAGCCCTGAACTAGGATTTGAGAGCGTTACGTATCGTCGCCCCCCCAATCCTATACATGTGCACATGTTCTCTGTCCGTCAATTCCAAACTATATCAAGTTACATACTGGGGTGGGTTTTTTCCCAATGCCCCGAAAATCATAAAACTAATGATTTGAATCTCAAAATTGTATAAAATGTTTTCTGAAAAATATTTCTTTTCTCAAACGTAACTTTGTATGAAATAACTATAATGGAAAATCATCTAACGCCCTATAGCGTAAAAACGTAAGTCTGAAACAAGAATAACAAAATAAAAGTCAATTCAAAAGAATAGTGTCCATTCACTGGTTTGAGGTTCCACTAGCATGACGTCACTTCACCGATAGGTTTTGTGGTTCCTGCGATAATCTCTAATTGCTAACTCTGATTAGAAAATAAGTCATGGAGTGCATTACAGAATTAAGCTAAATCTATTGATTTAAATACTTGCTATCATTTACAGGCATAAAATACTTACATTATGGTGTATTGTATATAAACAAGTCGATACGAGACCCTTAGGGTGGTCTCTAATATACTAAGATGAATCTGTGATGGTTTGAACTGTTTTGGGAATAAGTTGTACCACACGTCACGAAGCAACTCCTTGCGCATCGTGACGCGCGGCGTCCAAAAGCATGCACCCATTTTTCTCTTGTGCGTTACGACGCGCAGCACTTTTGCGTCGCGACGCGAAGCAGATTTCCAGGATTCTGCTTTACTCCTCCATGCTCATCTATTACCCAAAATTTATCCACAATCACTTCCAAAAAAAACTCATTACACAACCTAATTTATTGAATTTCAAATTTACTAATTCTATATCAAGTTATCACCCTCAACAATGATTCAATCACTTCCCAAAGCCACAATTCCATAATCCTTATATCACCACTTTACCATCTTTTTATAAGTACTCATCTATATTTCTTTATCAATACTAAAAGCATAATCACAACCCAATATTTATATATCAATTCATCCACCTCAAGCACAAGAAACATATACACTCACAAGGGTTTCAAATCATGCTAATATTATCATAACACTTCAAAAAACTCATGCAAACAACTAATTCAAAGCCAATTTAACTATTCCAAATCCTAGAATATATATATGGTGCAATTGGGGTTTTAGTTTTTTTGTCCAAAACTAATAAATAAAGAAGGAATAGGAGTTAGAAACTTACTTTGTGTGATTAGAAATTGAGAATCATCACTTGTTACACCATAGAATGGCTTGAGGAAGAAGAAGAAAAATTGAGGAATTCTTCCATGGTGGCTCACGTTTTTTTTCCTTCAAAGAGATGAAGGAATAATGCCCTTTTTATAGGCAAATGGGCTGATTTTAATCATGTAAATGTGTGGCCATGATTGAGCCACATCACTCCAAATCTAGACAATTCTCGAAGTTACTATAACATTGTGGAAATTGTAATTTTGACCCATTTCTGTTCTGAATTTGGGAAGACGTTTAACTCGGAAGTTGTAGCTATCGGTTTAAGATTTCCGACGATATAAAATTCATAAAAATCGGAGATTGTACAAAACAGTTATGACCAGATTACTAAAAGTTGTTCGTAGCGGAACATCGTATTGTTTAGTATCGGAATCTCAAAGAATTTTCAGATCGTTCCCGAAATCATTTTATGAAAATATATGTGTCCAACATAATTTATATTATATAACACTTATCCCATAGTGTAATAGTAGTCGGGATTTTCCGGTCGTTATAGAGAAAGGCAGGAAAAAAGTTCTGCAATGCCATCTCAGTCAGCCATAAGGAAATGGAGGATGCGTGTATTACATATATGTCTGACAAAGAGTTTGACAAGGAAATTCGTAAATGCATAAATTACCTTGATTCTTTATCTAACTTGAGGCCTAAACCGCAGCCTCCACCGGAGGAATCTACGGTGAAGGGGCTAAAGAGAGCGACAACTTCACTCATTAGCAGCACTATCAAAAAGAAAAGGCTAACAGAGGTGTGTAGTGCCATATTGCAAAGACCAACGGTAACCAAATTCAAAGATCCTGGATTTTTCATCATAGACTGCACCATAGTGGATTGCGAATCAAGAGCATTATGCCATCTATGGTCAAGAATCAATCTAATACTGCTTCATATGGCGAAGAGATTAGGGTATTATGAGTTGAGCCCAGTTCCATAACCTTGTAATTTTCTAACAGAACCTTCAAGAGGCCCAAGATGAAGATAGGAGATATAATGGGAGAGTTTATGGAGGAATATGTAAATATACCCTGTATTTTGGGAAGGCCTTTTCTAGCAGCAGTAGGAGTGTTAATAGACATACAAAAAGGCATCCTCACTTTCTGAGTGAATGGAGAGATGTTAGTTGTCAGAATATTTGACCTTATAGGAGACTGAGAAAGTCCAGAAAATAGAAATTTAATTCAGCCAAGAGAAAATAAAAAGGAAGCGAGAGTGGAGAAGTAGACAGATAAGGTGACTGACGAAACAGTGCTGTGTGAGGCATTCAAGGTGAATTTTCAGGAAGGTCACTACAGTATAACTGCGGTGAGCCATTAATTTGACATCATCTTATATCAGTCACTACACAACCAAAACCACCAGACCTCAGTCCATCCAATCCAAAAGGGAAAATGCAGTCCATAAATGCAACCTCTACAACCACTAGCAAAGGAAAACAAGTATGGGTAAGAATAGAAGATCGAGGAAAGCAAGTCAGTGCAAACCAGTCTAAATATATATTACCACACAGAAGGAAAGAGCGTACACTTGGAAATAAGGCGTCTACAAGCCCATCACTTGAATTGAGACCACCATGAGTATTTGGGTGGTTACGTCTGGCTGAAGATGTTAAACTTAACGCTAACGAGGAGGCAACCACACATTTATTTTCCTTACTTTTATTTTATTTTATTTTTGTGTGCTATTTGTGTGTTTAATAGTTTGCATGTTTATCTATGTAGGTACTAGCACAACCCACACAGTCTGCGTAGCCAAAATCTGACCAACAGGAGACTGATCAACTCCATGCACAGTAGTGTTGCTCCCCACTCTTATTCTTTATGCTTATTTTAATTGAGGACAATACATATTTTAAGTTTGGGAGTGTGTGCATGTTAGTGTTAGTTCCTACTATTTTAAAAAAATAGTCCTAGCTAATAAAGCATAAGTCTAATGACGAGGTTAATTGCTTTAAGATGAAATTTTAGAAATAATAAGTGCCCAATTGAATTTTATCCTATGCCATGAGTAGGTGATCTAGGTTAGACTCATAAGCATTTAAGAGTAGGTTTATAGCAATAAGAACCTAGGTAGTTGAAAAAGTGACTGGTTGAGGATATTACTTGAAGAAGAATGACTGTTTGCTTAGATATTCGTCTATGTTTGTAATTGTTTATGATATATGGTATGGTTAGTGATTGGTGAAATCACACACGTTACGCAAGAACATGTATCGCTCAAGTAGTATAAAAATATCGATCCCATGAGGACTTAAATTCTATGTTGTTAATTACTGAAGTTATTTATTTACATGTATCTAATTGAGGTTGGAAGGAATTGTTCGTTGGTTGAAGATGATTTATCTAAATAAATAAAAATATAAAAAAATACAAGGAAATTAATAATAAAGAAAACATCCAGGGTTGTGAATCTGCCCAATATTACTCTATTGATGAATTGATTCTCCTATACATGTGTAATAAATCAATTGTTAACCTGAAACACGAAGATATACAAAAGCCTCTGTCGATGGTCTGATGCAAACACCCAAAGTAACCCAATTAACTATATGTCTATGTTAATTAAGAAACTCTGAATTCATTAAGATCAAGTTCCAATTATGGATATCCACGCCCGAGAGGTATATGTCTATCCTGGAAGGAAATCTCTAAGGTGAGATCGTGAGATATTGAATCTAAGGCTGAAACCTAAAAGCCCTTCGTCAAGTTCATTTTAAGTTTACTACATCAATCTTATTGGTGATCAGGCAACAAGAAGCATTAAGCTTAAGATTCAATAAACAAGCCAAATCATCACACATATATAAAGAAAATCAATTATTAAACTTGTGAGTATTGTGCTTCATCACTTCCCTAGATTAAAAATAAAATACTGAGGTTAGGGGATTCACCTTTAATATTTCAAATGTAGAAATCTCACTTTATTATAATATAAAAATTATCAGTGTTATCAAATTAAGTCAAACTAGCCATCAAAGCGGTATTATTATTTGACCATAAACCAGCCATATAGGCAGAAATTATCTGTCACCTAAAGACCGACCATATAGGCGGTGTCACATTATGTCAAATAAATAAAACCACTCATTAAGGTGGTATCAACTTTAATCCATATTATTAAATTATAATTTCCATATTATAAATTAAGTAAGATTAATCTATCTTATCATATTAAAGTTTTCACATTTCCCCTAGCGAAAATTAACTACAAAACATAAAAAGAAAATAAAAACACACAAACTATTATTACTAAAAATAAAAATACATAATTAAAATTCAAAAAATAAAAACACAAGATACAATCCTCAAGTTCCTTAAGAGAAACTTGAAGGAAAATATGAAATTTACAAATGAAATCAAGCTCTATTTAGAGGCAAAATTTTACCTCCATCAATTTCTCCACCAAACATGGCACCAAACACTCCACCAAATCTTCCACCAAACATGCAAGCATTTTTGGTGGAAGTTTGACAATTGTAAATTGTCATTTTCTATTTTTGATAATGACTTTAATAATTACACATAACACACTTTGGTTTTTTTCATCAATTTCTGTATTGAAAACTTCAAAATTCGAAATTCTTATGAACATCAAAGTTGTAGATTTTTTAGTCTTCTTTCATCTGGAACTTGAATAACCTCAATCCAATATCGGAGTAAAATGTTATGGCCAAAATACGAAAATTGTACAAAGTTGAAATTTTTGAAATTGTACTTCGTTAGAATGCAATTTCAAGTTTCCAACCTCCAAAATCCAAATGTCAAGTCCAATTTTTACCCTTATTTGTTTCAAATTTTATCCTGATTGATTCCATTGAGTCTCGATTTTATTTTATTTGCAAAATAAACTAAAACATATCAAAACATTCATAAAACTTAAGAAAGCCTACAAAATATTAAGTAAAAGGGGTGGTAAATATTGATATATTTTCCACTCATCACACCCCCAAACCTAACATTTTACTACTCCTCGAGCAAAATAAACAAAACAAAATGAAATAATCAACTAATACTAAATTAATCTAAGTCACTTTCGTAGGGATCACTGTTGCATTTAGCGTATGTAACAAGCCTTTAAACCTCTAGGTGTCCCTAGTGGACGAGTTGTAGTCTCGTGAGGGTTTACAGCGATGATACCCACAAACGTCAATTAAATGCAATCAAACAAAAGTTAAAAGAAAAAAAAATAAACAAACTAAAAATTCAACTAAAAAGTGAAATTCTTATCCAAGTTAGTAATTGTTTTATTTCTTTCTAAATTACCAAATAAGTAAATTCTCTTATTCTTTTACCATTCTCCATATTCATAATCAACAAGACATTAATCAATTTATTGTGCCCACAATATTCACAAGTGTAGTTGAAAAGAGTGTAATATTTTTATCCTAAAGTTATGTTAGAGTTCACACATATTGGCAATGAATGTTTATTTATATAAATAGATTTTTTTTATTAAGCTTCACTGTTTGACGCAAACAATCAATGCTTACTGAGGCAAGATGTCCGATTACTGAGAAAAAACTTTATTAAACTGGTTAAGTCTACCGTTTGACGCGAACAATCACTACTGGCCAGACAAGATGTCTGGTTACTAAGTAGAAGCTTAATTATTATCTAACTAACTCAAGTCATACCGTTTGACGCGAACAGTCACTGCTTGCTAGGCAAGACGTCCGGTTACTAAGTAAAACTTGGTCAATATTTATCTTTTTCTTTTTTTTTTCTTTAAAAAAAAAAAATTCCACTGCCTTTAGGTGATGGCTCCAATAAACTAGAGAAATGAATATTACAAAATTTTCACTTACAACTCATGTTCATATGTTACATTTTATGTTGATAATACCTGTCAAATGAGCATATTAAGATCAAATTTAATCAATATTATGGAGAACTCACAAATTTAAATAATTCAAAAGAGAATAAATAAAAAATATTTTTTTATGAATTAGATTGAGATACGTCTTAGGAGCGTGAACTCCTTACACAGCTATCTCAAAACAATAATTTCACTTAGTAGTAAAAAATTAAGCAAAAATAACAAACTAGACAACCAAGCAAAATAAAAACACAATAAAGAAAAATAAAAATAACAAAATACCAAAACACAACAAAAAAATAAAAAAACTAGTCAATTATCCCCTCCCCCAAACCTAAATGAGACATTGTCCCCAATGTCTTAAAAAGAAGAAGAAGAGTTTAGAAGATATAAACTGGTTAGCGTAAAAAAAAAAAAAAAACATGCACAAAACAAAACAAAACATGTAGGAAATAACAAGATAATGCATATAATAATCACCCCCAAACCTAAACCTAGCATTATTCCCAATGCAATACACAACAAAGTAAAAATAAAGGAACAACACTACCATGCAAATTGCTTGATTTGTTCGACATCATTCCTTGATGGCTTCTGTTTTCACTAGTAGATTGGTTTGCTTTGCTTTAAGTGCTCCGTCTATGTGTTTTCCTACAAAAAATAACACACAAAATTTATAAACTCTACAACATGTGTACATAAAATAAAAAAATAAAAATAGAGTAAAAATAAAAAGTTTGCATGGGTTGCCTCCCTACTAGCGCTAAATTTATCGTCTTCAGCCAGACGTGTCTGAAGATTATCGTTCAAGGAGGCTTCAGTGTGGTTTTGGACGTCCTAGAAATGACAATGCCATGTGTGTTGCTTTTCCATCGTCTTTTCAAAAAATAAGGTGGCCAAAAGGATTTTGTCTGACTCAATTCTCGTGGCACATTTTTACACCTTATAACTCTGTGCGGTTCTGAAAAGAAAGAAACAAAATCAGAAGGTCTCGTATGGTGCTTGACTTTAAATGGTTGTGCCATTCTGTCAAGCTTCTGGGCGGTGTCCTCGATATGTACTCCCTAATGTTGTGATGTCTCAACTGGTGTCATGAGATTCTCATTATGCTCCCACATTTGCTCTTGTATTTGCCCTGCATCTTGTTCCATCATTTCTTCATAGATTTATTTTAAAATTTTCGTATTCAGCTCTTCATCCAACATCTGTGTAATGCATGTTCCATAAGTGTCAACCTGAAGATGTAAAGATATGTCTATTTGTAAGCCTTCATCCTTCGTGGTTAGTATTAATGGTTCGGGTAGCTCTTCTACTTGTTTTTCTTCACAGATGCAATCAGCGACCAGATAAGTATCCAGCTCAAATTGAGATTCTGTTTGTTCGGCCTTCTGAATTGATACCTTTAACTCTTGATACTGCTCAGCCTCTTCCCCTATTAAGGTGTCATCATGAAATCTTTGGTACTCGAGGGCTTCATCAGTGTCATCAAAAAATGCTCTGTGAGGTATGTAGCTCTGGTTTTCTATTAACTGTCTCACTTGATCTGTCAGATTCTATATAGTTGTTGCTTGACCCTGAAAGATTGCTTCTCGTTTCTTAAACATGTCAGTCATCTGTTCATCGTGTTTCTTGAGCATGTCCATCAACAGTTCTTCCTCGAATGGTTCTGGTTATTGATGAAGATCATAGGTTGATGGTGGATAAGATGGAGAATATGGTTCAGTGAAATATGTTGGTTCTTCATTGACATACCAAGAATGATTCTGATAATTCTGCCACCTTGAATTATATTGGTACATGCATTGATCGCTTGGGTGGTTACCATCACATATCTCACATATAATCATTGTGTTCTGAAATGATTGAGCAAATGTTGTGTTGATTGGCTGGGATATCCATGGATAGTTGTTGGGCTGGACAACATGCCTCAGTAAACCAGACTGTGTCTCCCTGATGTGGGGTGTTTCTTCACCTCTTAAAATTCTTAATGCTTCCATCGCCCCATAAGAATCCATTTTCAACCACCTGAAAATAAAACAAACAAACAAAAATGAAAAGATAAAAATAAAGAAAATTAGATACAAGTAAAGTAAATAGCTTCAAAATTATTAACGCAACAAAAATAAGTCCCCGGCAGCGGTATCAAAAACTTGATCGGTGAAATCACACATGTTACGCAAGCGCACATATCGCTCAAGTAGTATAAAAATATTGATCCCACGAGGACTTAAATTCTATATTGTTAATTATTAAAGTTATTTATTTACAGGTATCTAATTGAGGTTGGAAAGAATTGTTCGTTGGTTGAAGATGATTTATCTAAATAAATAAAAATACAAAATAAATACAAAGGAAATTAATAATAAAGAAAACATCTAGGGTTGTGAATCTACCCAATATTACTCTAATGATGAATTGATTCTCCTATACATGTGTAATAAATCAATTGCTAACCTGGAACATGAAGATATGCAAAAGCCTCTGTCGATGGTCAAATACAAACACCCAAAGTAACCCAATTAACTATATGTCTATGTTAATTAAGAAACTCTGAATTCATTAAGATCAAGTTCTAATTATGGCTACCCACGCCCGACAGGTATATGTCTATCCTGGAAGGAAATCTCAAATATGAGATCGTGAGCTATTAAATCTAAGGCTGAAACCTAAAATCTCTTCGTCAAGTTCATTTTAAGTTTACCACATCAATCTTATTGGTGATCAGGCAACAAAAAGCATTAAGCTTAAGATTCAATAAATAAGCCAAAACATTACACATATATAAAGAAAATCAATTATTAAACTTGTGATATTATGTTTCATCACTTCCCTAGATTAAAAATAAAAATGATGGGTTAGGGGATCCACCTTTAATATTTCAAGTGTAGAAATCTCACTTTATTATAATATAGAAATTGTCAGTGTTATCCAATTAAGTCAAACCAGTCATAAAGGCGGTATTATTATTTATCCATAAACCAGCCATATAGGCGGTGTCACATTATGTCAAATAAATAAAACCAGCATTAAGGTGGTATCAACTTTAATCCATATTATTAAATTACAATTTTCATATTATAAATTAAGTGAGATTAATCTACCTTATCATATTAAAGGTTTCACACTTCCCCCAGCGGAAATTAACTACAAAACATAAAAGAAAGTAAAAATACACAAACTATTATTACTAAAAATAAAAATACATAATTAAAATACAGAAAATAAACACACAAGATACAATCCTCAAGTTCCTTACGAGAAACCTGAAAGAAAGTACGAAATTTACAAATGAAATCAAGCTCTATTTATAGGCAAATTTTACACTCCACCAAATCCTCCACCAAACATTGACAATTGTAAATTGTAAATTGTCATTTTCCATTTTTATTTTATTTTATTTTTGATAATGACTTTAATAATTACACATATCACACTTTGTATCTTTCATCAATGTTGATCTTGAAAACTTCAGAATTCGAAATTCTTATGAACATCAAAGTTGTAGATCTTTGAGTCTTCTTTCATCTGAAATTTGAATCACCTCAATCCGATATCGGAGTAAAACGGTATGGCTAAAATACGAAAATTGCGCAAAGTTAAAATTTTCGAAATTGTACTTCGTTAAAACGCCATTTCAAGTTTCCAACCTCCAAAATCCAAATGTCAAGTCCAATTTTTGCCCTTATTTGTTTCACATTTCGTCCTGATTGATTCCATTGAGTCCCGATTTTATTTTATCTGTGAAATAAACTAAAACACCTCAAAACGTTTATAAAACTCGAGAAACCCTATAAAATATTAAGTAAAAGGGGTGGTAAATATTGATATATTTTCCACTCATTAGTTATAGTAGAAGAAAGAAAAATATTTTGAAAAAAATTAAAAAAAAATGAAAAAATAGCAAAAAAAGAAAAAAATAATTTGACGAAAAATAAAGACAAACCACATATAATCGATAAACATGAAGCTACCCATGAGCAACTGTTAGGACCACTATGAGGAAAAATGTTACCTGAAGGGTAGGTAAGTCCAAAGAAAAAGAGAATCTTTATCGTATCGAGCTCAATAGGCAAATATAAAGCACTTTTAAGATATTTAGGTTGGTTAGACCTATTGGATCCCAATTTTTTAGGCGAAATCACCGAGTTGACTTACTTAGGAATCGAACTATGACTGAAACTTTACACACTGTCTGGCCTAGATAATTTATTCAAGAACTTGGATTTGGGTTGTGTTGAGTATTTTGAAGGTTCTGTTGGGGTTTTGGGCGAAGGGCGCGGCAGAAGCGCAGTTCGGGCGAAATAATAATTTAAAAGTTTTTCAAATTATCGAATAAATTATTCAATATCTAATATGAATAATTTATTCATATTTCACCTAAACCTATTTATTCGATATCAAATAGCGACATAAATATGAATGAAACGTCACGAAACTTTTACGAAAAATATTTTCCGCAAAATAGCCTAAAATGCATTTTTGACCAAACTGATTACCCAACACTTATGGGGATTGTCAAACCCAATAGGGTTAGGGCAGTTCATGGGCTGCCCGAACAGTGACGAACTCACTGTTTGGACAGCCGTCAACCGGTTGGCTCAAAAGTCACCCGGTAACGCCGTTTTTTTACCGTTTTCACTTTTTTCAACTCCGAAACACTTTCCGGTAATTGTTCCAACTCCCAAAACACATCCAATACATTCATAACACATTATTTTCATCAAAAAATTTCCAGTTTGCACATATCTGATCCAGAACCGAAAACTAAGATTTTTCATACTTTAAATCTAATTTTTCAAGATTAATTCAATTAATCAAAACACCAAATCAAGTCACCACATATGAACAACCCAAGAACAATTATAGGCATTACAAGAGTGGTCATAACACTCTAGAATGGAAACATGTCATCTAATGACCAAATTGGATATTAATTACAATAATTTCATCCAATTAGACTTCACACATGCACACAAGCTTCCAATTCATCATCCACAACCAAAAGCCCCAATTTTTCAGAATTGAAGGAACCCTAGAACCTTTCTAAATAATCAAGAAACAAGAAACTAAATTTCTAAGCTTAGGGTTCAAGTAGATTACCTTTAATTTTTGTTTCATAAGCTTTTTTATTTGATTTTCCTTCAATTCTTCATGGATTCTTCAAACAAAATTTTGGGACCCATTTTGAGAGCTCATTCGGTCATGAAGTTAGGTTAGATGATGAAGAAAACAATTTTCCTTTTTGAAACCTAATGACCGACTATGGGGGCAAAATGGTCAATTTTCCTTTTCAATTTCATTAAATTAAAGTGATAAAAAGAGAGTATTTATGCTAAACAAATCAAATTTGTACATAAAAGCCTAATAAAGTCATGCCATTTGAACCAATCATAATTGGACAAATTCCATAACATTTATGGAAAAAGTTTAATTAATTAATTATTCAAATATTTAACAATTAAATATCCAAATAATCAATTAATATAATTATTATTATATATGTGTTTTTACTTACAATAAATAACAAATACATATATTTATGGCATGTGTCAAAATCTCATTTGACGAATAATTAATGTGTATCTAATCGTATTATGTATCAAATATGAATACACAATAATTACGAAATGACCAAAATCCCCTATAGCATGTGTTATCGTTTAACCGTTTAAATGATTCGAATTAACTCACTTAATCTGATGACGTATTATGAATAATCTGTATTATTCATATCGCGTTGCCCAAATGCTCAACGAGTACACTTCATATTGTGGGAGTCTCTAAGTTTAGGTTTATCCGTCATGAAATCCAATTTCGTGTCCATAATCCACCCATTCATGGATTATGACGACCACAGATAATCTCGCTAAACTATGCAAGTCGAGGTCATTGCATACGTATAATTCCTCCGTCACAGGATATCCATATTATACCTGAGGTATAGATAAAAACGTCAATCTCGTTCGGTATAATATAGTCGACTTTCAATTTACGATCCCTAAATAACACTTGGAACTGATTTCTGAAGTTATACCACGGCCATGGATTTACTAGATCGTAAACACGTGCGGATGCCTATGCCTTGTACATATGACTGACGGATCATATCTTGATACGCACTGGATATCATGAGCATCAGTCCACACCCAACGAACAGGCGGAGGTCTGATTATGAATAGATGACTTCCATCAAAGTGTGGAGGATAACTCATATATCCCACTGTGGTATCTCAATCAGATGACCACTATGCTCACTCAACTCGAGAAGATTCTTATTGACGTTGGTGTACCATCTATTAGGAAATATTCAGTGAGTCATTCAGTGTCTTATCAAATAAACACCTACATGTCTATACGAGTCTCGCGAAACTCATGGTTCACTGGGATAAACCATTGGACCAAGTCACGATATACGACATGTACTGGTATCAGCGGATTTTACTAACCGACCCGTGTTAGTAAATCTTGACTAGGAACTTTATTTAAGGATATACATCTTATACTGCACTTCCCAATGTCAATTACAAACTTCATTGTAACTGCGCACTATATTGTAAATCCTAGGGTCTTTGTCTAATATACACGTATCACTGAACTAGATTCAGTTTCGATCTAATCGTAATCAGATATCTAATAATAATTAGATCGAATAAATGTATAAAAGACAAGGGTGCTACCATTAAATTAGTAATATTATGGAAAAAAAAATGCTTGTATTTATGAATCAGACATAAATACGATCCGGATTGGCACTCCGAGCACCAACCCTAATAATTTCTCCCACTTGCTCCAGTGCCAATCCAAAGTATCCTATACACATCATAATGTGTATCGCATACTCATGGCCCTTAAGAGCTCACCTTGCACTCAAAAGGTAGGCAACAACAAGTAAGCATGCTTTAACAAATTGAGTCAGTCCAACAAACCCAATCGTTTTCCTTAGCCAGCATCATTCATATTTTATAGAATCGAAATTCCACATGAATATGACTCAGACGTTATATCGGTTCTGTGCTATAGCTGCTGAGTTGTCTATGTATTTAGAGATCAAATCCAAATACTGTGAGACAATCGCAAGCACAACACTAATATGAAAACTTCTAATCTATAAGGTCACTATGCAACTTTATAAGTCAATAATTCATAAGTTGCAACTGATTCCACTAGTTTAGTAGAATCAACGGTGACACTCCCACTGCATCTTTTCTGACTTTATATGACATAGACCATCTAATGTCATAATTAGAATCAAAACTAATCCGACCTTATGGTGGCAGACTAAATTCTCCATGAATAAGAAACTCGTTCTTAATATCTCAAAGACCATAAAGAACACGCTTTAAGACACATCTTATGGTCTACTGCATATCAAAATAATTCGTAACAGTTATGATTAAATTGATATCTTTAATCGCACATAATATAGCATTCATTATGTCATCATCCTATGATGCAAAAGATTGACTAGACATTCCAATCAATATATCTTTCAACAAAGGTATCATCATTTACGAAAGACGAATACTATATATACAAAAGACACGTTAACAGTCAAATGGTAATACTAACTGTCATTCATATAGTCTTACTGTGTCCTTTATTAGATCATATCTTATACGCGACTAATGGGAGTTTCTCACTAGTCTCTTAGTTTTATATCACATATGAAACTTTATATCAAATATAACAGAGACTACTCACACTGCTTCCACGGAGAAAAGAAGACTTATGATATGTAATGCTAGAAAGAAATTTGTACGTTCCCACTGACCCTACTGACAAATACATATTCTCTATGCTTTGATAAAATCAGACAATCTGATTGTATCAAATATAAAACAAGATTTCTGGAAGCTTACTTGAGTCTAAAATAGGCTCTATAAGCTAGTATATCAAATTGTGATCTCAGCATAATGTAAACTCTAGGGCCACTCTAGAATGTACTTCTTCAAACAAAGAAATCCAGACAGATTTCTCATTCGAAGAAAACACTCAAGAACGCCATTTTGCATTATTTAGCCAAAATACATAGTTTAATATCAACATTAACCAACAGATCTTTAACTGTTCAATTAGTACGACCAAAGACATGAATTCTCATAATCTACAATAGACTACTGAGCATAAAGGTCAAACCTTTATCAAGCTCACTTTGCTTTTGCACCGCAAACAATTTGCATATTTTTTGAACGATTCATAACGAAAGCTCAATCAAGTTCTAAACTCGATTGTAGTAAGCTATGAACAATCTTAGATCTTTGGTTCAATGCTAACTTCCGAAATCGATATCAAATATCACTCCCACTATAAGTTATAGGATAAGAAAATAACAGAATCATTCAGTATCAAATACTTTGTAAATGATTCCGACATCCTATTGTACTTATACGGAAGTTGTCTAAGGGTCATTTCATCTTATTAATTATGTGGTTCCATTACAGTGTATCATTCTCACATTTAACTTCAATAAGTCAAGTCTTTTCTATAATCGTCAACATCTGATGTTACACACCAAGTAATAAAATAATTTTATTACTCAGGATCATAGAAAAGATATTCTATCAAATAGAATACAATATTCTATTAAATAGAATAAATGATAAACATTTTACTCGTACCTTCGAGGCACAAGTACTTTCAATTATATAATCATTATACAAAAGAAAGTCTCAAATCTCAAACATTTCAATATTCGAATTTTCTACTATACATATCATATATGTAACTGTAGAAACTAATGGAACAGTAATTAAATAGATGAATTAGTGTAACTGGAGCATAACCCCAAAGAGTATTGAAAACTAATTCGGTAACACTTAATAGCAACGAATCAAATCATATTAGATTTGATCAGTCCCACTGACCAATTCCATCAAGATGGAATCGTGGAAGTTTAATATTGAGTAAGAATCACATTCATTAAATAACTTAGAAATAATTACCTAAATTCATTTGTTTGATCATATCAAACATCTTCGAACAATTCAAATCTCACAATGAATTTTAAGGATATAGTTTTCAACACTACAAATATAATATCTTTGAACCATTCAAAATATTCTATCCGCATTTCATCAGAAACATATTGAAAGTTCTCGAACAATTCAAGACGTTCAACATGTTATCTAATAGAAACACGCAACTAAGTCATGACAATTCATTAACAAAGTTACGGAGTAAGAAAAATATCCATGGCAATTTACAATTCATTAAACTACATACTTCCAAAGTATTAGTTTATAAATTTGTGGTCTAATGACGATTATTGGTTAAATGAGATTTAATCATATCCTGAATACAGTAGTCATTAAATGGATAAGGATAAGTGGTTGTGTCTTGTATCAGACCATCCTTTACCATACGGATTAAGCATCTAATACTTTTATGATAAAATCTCATAAAGCACAGTTCTAAGTTATTAATTTTACCGAATATTTTTCTTAATGTTTATCTTTCATTAATGACACTACTAGTCATATTAAAATATGTAACAACTGTTTATACAGAACAAGTAACTATCCAATAGCTACAAGTTCTGATATCAAATAACAAAACAATTATTAAACAATATTTTAAATAACTAGACGGGAGATCTAATTTCCAATACATATGTCGTATTGTGAGAATCATTTTCTCTATACAAAACTATACACATCTCATTTCTAAAGCTTTATAATTTACATTCAATTATTCACAATAATTGCAAATAATTGATTAGCAAACTGGTGTCAGACACGTGACTTCTAAAGTCACTAAAGCCAAGAAACGTCATTATAAGATAAACAAATACTACATGGATTTTTAATATCAGTCAAGAATCTCGAGACATGAACTATTCAAGTCAATTTATACTGCATAAGAAACTATTTTTTAGCGATAATATCCTAAAACAGATATCTATTTAGATTACCTATCGTGACTTAGTAACTAAGTCACAAACCATCTTGATTTTCAAGAAAATCGGAACAACATTCCCGATGGTTTTAAATAACTAACAATATCTTAGTCTACTGTCTTTCTAGAACCTATTCTAGAATAAACACACCATAAGTAAAAATCAGAAAACCTATTAAGTAATAGCATGTAGTGGATTAGAAGTAATTCTATAAACAATATGAATAAAAGGAAACTAAAGCAGAATTTTCCATAAAATTACACACTGCTTTAGTTATGGATTTTTAACCCAACAGTGTCTCCCACTACTTTACGTAATACCGTACTCCCCAACGAAGACGTGAATTCAATAATTAAATCAAATTCATAGTGAGAGTAGGATCCCATGAATTTATTTCGACAGCTTTGGCACGATATCGCTATGTATATCATTAGGTAGACGACTCATTGTCAATCACTCACCAGTGACTCCAGGTTTTGGTCCTGACCGTTTCTCGTTATCACATCTTTGGCACGTTCACAAGGAGGCGTATCAAGGCTTCATTTGTCAATGACAAACTCAAGCTACCGATGTAGTCCTGACAGCTTTGGCACGTTCAGGATTTCCACTTTCACTTGAATTTGTCTAGTATCAATATACAACCGGCATGGATAAAATCCCATAACCAACACCCTCACAGCTTTAGTACGATCTCAGATGCAGTTATTGAAAGATACCCATAAATCGTATTGACAAGACGGACCAAGAAACATGTATCCAATACACCTCACTTTAACAACCTTATTTCTAAGCGGGGATTCCTTAGGAAGCAATACTCTACATCAAATGCAGAATTTTAATCTAAATCATTTTCTAAACAATTCAATTCTACCTATTGAAAATATAACTTAATTTAACGATTAAATTTCCGTTACATTTCCCATTAGCGTGGAATCGAAAAGTCAAGAAACATATATAAATTACAAGCATGTGTGAATATTAAAATTGGATTAAATATCAAATATCAAGCATGAATAATGTAATGGAGGATGCATCAGACCTGCTATGATACCATTTTTATTGTGGTTTTGGGCGAAGGGCGCGGCAGAAGCGCGGTTCGGGCGGAATCGTAATTTAAAACTTTTTCAAATTACCGAATAAATTATTCAATATCTAATATGAATAATTTATTCATATTTCCACCTAACCCTATTTATTAAGTATCAAATAGTGACATAAATATGAATGAAACGGCGCGAAACTTTTATGAAAAGTTTTTCCGCAAAAAGGCCTAAAACATATTTTTGACCAAACCGACTACCCAACACTTATGGGGACTGCCCAGGTCAGACCCAATAGTGTTAGGGAAGTTCATGGGCTGCCTGAACAGTGACGAACTCACTGTTTGGATAGCCGTCACCCGGTTGGCTCAAAAGTCACCCGATAACGCTGTTTTTTACCGTTTTCGCTTATTTCAACTACGAAAAACTTTTCGGCAATTGTTCCAACTCCCAAAACACATCCAATACATTCATAGCACATTATTTACCTCACAAAATTTCCAGTTTGCACAGATCTGATCCAGAACCAAAAATTAAGATTTTTCATGCTTTAAATCCAATTTTTTCAAAATTAAATCAATTAATCAAAACACCAAATCAAGTCACCACATATGAACAACTCAAGAACAATTCTAGGCATTACAAGAGTGGTCATAACATTGTAGAATGGAAACATGTCATCTAATGACCAAATTGGATACTAATTACAATAATTCCATCCAACTAGACTTCACATATGCACACAAGCTTCCAATTCATCATCCACAACCAAAAGCCCCAATTTTTCAGAATTGAAGGAACCCTAGAACCATTCTAAATCATCAAGAAATAAGAAACTAAATTTCTAAGCTTAGGGTTCAAGTAGATTACCTTTAATCTTTTGTTTCCTAAGATTTTTTCTTTGATTTTCCTTCAATTCTTCATGGATTCTTCAAACAAAATTTTGAGACCCATTTGAGAGCTCATTAGGTCATGGAGTTAGGTTAGATGATGAAGAAAACAATTTCCCTTTTTGAAACCTAATGACCGACTATGTGGGGGCAAAATGGTCAATTTTCCTTTTCAATTTCATTAAATTAAATTGATAAAAAGATAAGCTTTATGTTGAACAAATCAAATTTGTACATATAAGCCTAATAAAGTCATGCTATTTGAACCAATCATAATTGGAAAAATTCCATAACATTTATGGAAAAAGTTTAATTAATTAATTATTCAAATATTTAACAATTAAATATCCAAATAATCAATTTAATAATTATTGTTATATATGTGTTTTTACTTACAATAAATAAAAAATACATGTATTTATGGCATGTGTCAAAATCTTATTTGACGAATAATTAATGTGTTTCTAATCGTATTATGTATTAAATACAAATACACAATATTACGAAATGACCAAAATTCCCTAATGCATGTGTTATCGTTTAACCGTTTAAACTATTTGTATAACTCACTTAATCCGATGAAGTATTATGAATAATCTGTATTATTCATATCGCGTTGCCCAAGTGCTCAACGAGTACACTTCATATTGTGGGACTCTCTAAGTTTAGGTTTATTCGTCACGAAATCAAATTTCGTGTCCATAATCCACCCACTCATGGATTATGACGACCACAGATAATCTCGCTAAACTATGAAAGTCGAGATCATTGCATACGTATAATCCATCTGTCACAGGCTATCAATATTATACCTGAGGTATAGATAAAAAAGTCAAACCCGTTCGGCATAATATAATCGACTTTCAATTTACGATCCCAAAATAACACTCGGAATTGATTTACGAAGTTATACCACGGCCATGGATTTACTAGATCGTAAACACGTGCGGATGCCTATGCCCTGTACACAGGACTGACGAAACTTATCTTGATATGCACTAGATATTATGAGCATCAGTCCATACCCAACGAACAGACGGAGGTCTGATCATGAATAGATCGTTGACGTGACTCCCATCAAAGTGTAGAGGATAACTCATATATCCCACTGTGGTATCTCAAGTCAGAGGACCACTATGCTCCCTCAACTCGAGAAGGTTTATATTGACGTTGGTGTACCATCTATTAGGAAATCTTCAGTGAGTCGTTCAGTGTCTTATCAAATAAACACCTACATGTCTATACGAGTCTCCTGAGACTCATGGTTCACTGGGATAAACCATAGGACCAAGTCACGATATACGACATGTACTGGTCTCAGCGGATTTTACTAATTGACCTGTGTAAGTAAATCTTGACCATGAACTTATTTAAGGATATACATCTTATAGTGCGCTTCCCAATGTCAATTACAAACTTCGTTGTAACTGCGCACTATATTGTAAATCCTAGGGTCTTTTTCTAATATACATGTATCACTGATAATTTCTCCCACTTGCTCTAGTGCCAATCACGGTATCCTATACACATCTTAATGTGTATCGCATACTCATGGCCCTTAAGAGCTCACCTTGCACTCAAAAGGTAGGCAAAAACAAGTAAGCCTGCTTTTAACAAATTGAGTCTATCCAACAAACCCAACCGTTTTCCTTCGCCATCATCATTCATATTTTATAGAATCGAAATTCCACAAGAATATGACTCAGACGCTATATCAATTCTGTGTTATAGTTGTTGAGTTGTCTATGTATATAGAGATCAAATCCAAATACTGTGAGACAATCGCAAGCACAACACTAATATGAAAACTTCTAATCTATAAGCTCACCATGAAACTTTATAAGTCAATACTTCATAAGTTGCAACTGATTCCACTAGTTTAGTAGAATCAACGGTGACACTCCCACTGCATCTTTTCTGACTTTATATGACATAGACCATCTAATGTCATAATTAGAATCAAAACTAATCTGACCTTATGGTGGCAGACTAAATTCTCCATGAATAAAAAACTCGTTCTTAATATTTCAATGATCACAAAGAACATGTTTCAAGACACATCTTATGGTCTACTGCATATCAAAATAACTCGTAACAATTACGATTAAATTGATATCTTTAATCGCACATAATATAGCATTCATTATGCCATCATCCTATGATGCATAAGATTGACTAGACATTCTAATCAATCTATCTTTCGATAAGGTATCATCATTTACGAAAGATGAATACTATATATACAAAAGACACGTTAACTATCAAACAGTAATACTAACTGTCATACAGATAGTCTTATTGTGTCCTTTATTAGATCATATCTTATACGCGACTAATGGGAGTTTCTCACTGGTCTCTTAGTTTTATATCATATATGAAACTTTATATCAAATATAACAGAGACTACTCCCACCGCTTCCACGGAGAAAATAAGACTTAGGATATATAATGCTAGAAAAAATTTGTACGCTCCCACTGAACCTACTGAAAAATACGTATTCTCCATGCTTTGATAAAATCAGACAATCTGACTGTATCAAAAATAGAAAAAACAGATTTCCGGAAAGCTTACTTGAGTCTACAATAGGCTCTATAAGCTAGTATATCAAACTGTGATCTCAGCATAATGCAAACTCTAGGGCCACTCTAGAATGTACTTCTTCAAACAAATAAATCACGACGGATTTCTCATTCGAAGAAATCACTCAAGAATGTCACTTTGCATTCTTTAGCCAAAATATATAGTTTAATATCAACATTAACCAACAGATCTTTAACTGTTCAATTAGTGCGATCAGAGACAGGTATTCTCATAATCTACAATAGACTACTGAGCATAACCTTTCTCATTGTCATACTATAAAGGTTAAACCTTTATCAAGCTCACTTTACTTTTACAGCGCAAACAATTTGCATATTTTATGAACGATTCATAACGAAAGCTCAATCAAGTTCAAAACTCGATTGTAGTAAGCTATGAACAATCTTGGATCTTTGGTTCAATGCTAACTTCCAAAATCGATATCAAATATCGCTCCCACTATAAGTTATAGGATAATTTTCTTTGATAAGAAAACAACAGAATCTTTAAGTATCAAATACTTTGTAAATGATTCCGACATCCTATTGAACTTATACGGAAATTATCTAAGGGTCAATTCATCTTATTAATTATGTGGTTCCATTACAGTTTTTCATTCTCATATTTAACTTCAATAAGTCAAGTCTTTTCTACAATCGTCAACATCTGATGTTATACACCAAGTAATAAAACAATTTTATTACTCGGGATCATAGAAAAGATATTTTATCAAATAGAATACAATATTCTATTAAATAGAATAAATGATAAACATTTTACTCGTACCTCCGACGCACAAGTAATTTCAATTATATAACCATTATACAAAAGAAAGTCTCAAATCTCAAACTTTTCAATATTCGAATTTTCTACTATACATATCATATATGTAACTGTAGAAACTAATGGAACAGTAATTAAAGAGATGAATTAGTGTAACTGGAGCATAACCCCAAGAGTATTGAAAACTAATTCGGTAACACTTAATAGCAATGAATCAAATCATATAAGATTCGATTACTCCCACTGACCAATTCCATCAAGATGGAATCGTGGAAGTTTAATATTGAGTAAGAATCACATTCATTAAATAACTTTAGAACTAATTACCTTAAATTCATTTGTTTGATCATATCAAACATCTTCGAACAATTCAAAGACTCACAATGAATTTTAACGATATAGTTTTCAACACTACAAATAGAATATCTTTGAACCATTCAAAATATTCTATCCGCATTTCATCAAAACATATTGAAATTTCTCGAACAATTCAAGACGTTCAACATGTTCTCTAATAGAAACACGCAACTAAGTCATGACAATTCATTAACAAAGTTACGGAGGAACGAAAACTATCCATGGCAATTTACAATTCATTAAACTACATACTTCCAAAGTATTAGTTTAATAAATTTTTGGTCCAATAACGATTATTGGTTAAATGAGATTTAATCATATCTTGAATACAATAGTCATTAAATGGATAAGTATATGTGGTGTGATCTTGTATCAGACCATCCTTTACCATACGGATTTAGCATCTAATACTTTTATGATAAAATCTCATAAAGCACAGTTCTAAGTTATTAATTTTACCGAATATTTTTTTTAATGTTTATCTTTCATTAATGACACTACTAGTTATATTAAAATATGTAACAACTGTTTATACAGAACAAGTAACTATCCAATAGCTACAAGTTCTGATATCAAATATCAAAACAATTATTAAACAATATTTTAAATAACTAAACGGGAGATCTAGTATCCAATACCTATGTTGTATTGTGAGAATCAGTATTCTCTATACACAACTATACACATCTCATTTCTCAAGCTTTATAATTTACATTCAATTATTCACAATAATTGCAAATAATTGATTAGCAAACTGTGTTAGACACGTGACTTCTAAAAGTCACTAAAGCCGAGAAACGTCATTATAAGATAAATAAATACTACATGGGTTTTCTTAATATCTGTCAAGAATCTCGAGACATGAACTATTCAAGTCAATTCTTACTGCATAAGAAACTATTCTTCCTAGAATAATATCCTAAAACAGATATCAATTTAGATTACCTATCGTGACTTAGTAACTAAGTCACAAACCATCTTGATTTTCAAGAAAATCGGAACAACAGTTCCCGATGGTTTTAAACTAATCTAACAATATCTTAGTCTACTGTCTTTCTAGAACCTATTCTAGAATAACGCAACCATAAGTAAAATCAGAAAACATATTCAAGTAATAAGCATGTAGTGGATTAGAAGTATAATTCTATAAACAATATATGATAAAAGGAAAATGAATAAGAATTTTCCTTAAAATTACATACTACTTTAGTTATGGATTTTTAACCCACCAGTGTCTCCCACTACTTTACGTAATACCATAATCCCCAACGAAGAACGTGAATTCAATAATTAAATCAAATTCCATAGTGAGAGTAGGATCCCATGAATATATTTCGACAGCTTTGGCACAATCTCGCTACGTATATTCATTAGGTAGACAACTCATTGTCAATCACTCACCAGTGACTCTAGGTTTTGGTCCTGACTATTTCTCATTATGACATCTTTGTCACGTTCACAAGACGGACGAAGAAACATGTATCCAATACACATCACTTTAACAGCTTTATTTCTAAGCGGGGATTTTCCTCAAGAAGCTATACTCTACATCAAATGCAGAATTTTAATCTAAATCATTTTCTAAGAAATTCAATTCTACCTATGGAAAATATAACTTAATTTAATGATTAAATTTCTGTTACATTTCCCGTTAGCATGGAATCGAAAAGTCAAGAAGCATATATAGATTACAAGCATGTGCGAACATTAAAATTGGATTAAATATCAAATATCAAGCATGAATAATGTAATGGATGATGCATCAGACCTACTCTGATACCATTTTTGTTGGGGTTTTGGGCGAAGGGCGCGGCGGAAGCGCGGTTCAGGCGAAATCATAATTTAAAACTTTTTCAAATTACCGAATAAATTATTCAATATCTAATATAATAATTTATTCATATTACACCTAAACCTATTTATTCGATATCAAATAGTGACATAAATATGAATGAAACGTCGCGAAACCTTTACGAAAAATATTTTTCCGCAAAATGGCCTAAAACGCGTTTTTGACCAAACCGACTACCCAACACTTATGGGGACTGCCCAGGTCAGACCCAATAGTGGTAGGACAGTTCATGGGCTTCCCGAACAGAGATCAACTCACTGTTTGGATAGCTGTCACTCGGTTGGCTCAAAAGTCACCCGGTAACGACTTTTTTAACCGTTTTTGTTTATTTCAACTCCGAAACACTTTCTGGAAATTGTACCAACTCAAAAAACACATCCAATACATTCATAACATATTATTTTCATCACAAAATTTCTAGTTTGCACATATCTGATCCAGAAACAAAAATTAAGATTTTTCATGCTTTAAATCCAGTTTTTCAAGATTAAATCAATTAATCAAAAAACCAAATCAAGTCACCACATATGAATAACCCAAGAATAATTCTAGGCATTAAAAGAGTGGTCATAACTCTCTAGAATGGCAACATGTCATCTAATGACCAAATTGGATATTAATTACAATAATTTCATCCAACTAGACTTCACACATGAACACAAGCTTCCAATTCATCATCCACAACCAAAAGTCCCAATTTTTGAGAATTGAAGGAACCCTAGAACCTTTCTAAATCATCAAGAAACAAGAAACTAAATTTCTAAGCTTAGGGCTCAAGTAGATTACCTTGAATCTTTTGTTTCCTAAGCTTTTTTCTTTGATTTTCATTCAATTCTTCATGGATTCTTCAAACAAAATTTTGAGACCCATTTTGAGAGCTCATTCGGCCATGGACTTAGGTTAGATGATGAAGAAAAAAATTTCCCTTTTTGAAACCTAATGATCGACTATGTCATGGGCAAAATGGTCAATTTTTCTTTTCAATTTCATTAAATTAAAGTGATAAAATGATAAGCTTTATGTTAAACAAATCAAATTTGTACACATAAGCCTAATAAAGTCATGCCATTTGAACCAATCATAATTGGAAAAATTCCATAACATTTATGGAAAAAGTTTAATTAATTAATTATTCAAATATTTAACAATTAAATATCCAAATAATCAATTAATATAATTATTATTATATATGTGTTTTTACTTACAATAAATAACAAATACATATATTTATGGCATGTGTCAAAATCTCATTTGACGAATAATTAATGTGTATCTAATCATATTATGTATCAAATATAAATACACAATAATTATGAAATGACCAAAATTCCCTAATGCATGTATTATCGTTTAACCATTTAAACGATTCGAATTAACTCACTTAATCCGATAAAGTATTATGAATAATTTGTATTATTCATATCGTGTTGCTCAAGTGCTCAATGAGTACACTTCATATAGGGTTCCTAGAACATGCCAATGATCTTCTAACATGAAATAGTGTGTGAATAATCAAAATAAGAATATGGAATTAAACTTACATAAATTGGCTTGATGGATGTAGTTCAAAACTTTTGTCCTTTGAGAAGAGCTCCAAGCCTTTCTTTGTGTTCCAAACTCTAGGGATGGTTTCCCTATCACCTTGATTGAATATTTGAAGTGCTAGCTCACTTGAATTTTTGCAACAAAAATTTTAACTTGGAGAGAGAAGCTCACGACAAAGCTTGGAAAGAGAGGAGAGAGTTTTTCAATTTTTTTGTGTATTTGATTTTCACAATTAATTACCAAATACCAAAACTCAAAGTTGGTATAAGTCATTCAAAATGAAATACAAAGTGTGTTGGACTTTGGTTGAGTAAAAGACAAGCAATGCAAGATTTTAACTCAACCATCAACTACTTCCATCACTAGTCAAACTAGTGTTGTAAGTCAAGTGGGTCCCACCACTTGTAAATTCCGAATTTAAGTCGAACAATCCAACACGCAACTTCGCTCGGGCTCGAGTTCGTTTAATTCTGAATTAAGGAATTTGACGTTTCGACATTATTATTAAAGTCGCTTACGAATTAATTCTAAAAAAATTTGTTTGCCCGGATTAAAATCCAATTTGAATTCCATATTGAAATCTAATTTCAATTAATATATATATAATATATTATTTAATCGATTAATTCCAAAATAATCGTTCTCTCTCTTCTAATCGAATTTTATCAAAGATAAATTCTTGCCGTAATTAATCCTAGATTAATTTTCTCTCTCATAATTAATCACAGATTAATTCTGTTCGAGTCAAACGTCATCGGTGAATCTTTGAGAAGCGATCCATGAGATCTCTGGATATGTTGGCAGAAAATCTGGTCATCGGACTATCTGAACACGTGCGTACCCGGTACCACGTTCTTACCGATTTACAAGACATGGTTGGCTTCTAGCAAAGCACTGTGCCTACCCAATTCTCAAGAAATATTCTTTTAAGGAATACATAATCTATACCAGGTGTAGTATACTAAGTATTGCGTATTACGATCCAACATCGGATGTTACATGATAGGCCTGAGGCTGGAATTATGTCTGCCCCGTTCGAAGCATATATCGGATCACTAGCAACTAGTCTCTTTAATCGGATAATCATGACCTTGTCATATTATCCTGATAGTTGCAACATATTAGAGTACCAGTTATGTATCCCTACATGATCATCATCTCCATATGACTGAAGTGACACTTCCATCTTGACATCACACCCAATACACTACGATTCTCAATAAACCCAGAAGAGGCGTACACAGAACCTGTTAAAGTCCTGGACGACCAAAACCAAAGCGTATTGATTGTCGCAAGCATTAACGATGCAAGTCTCAGGTTAAGACCAAATACACCTACCCTGATTCGGATTCCCATAGACAGATTGTCATACTACCAATGGGATTCTGATGGGTCTATCCAGAGCGAAGTTATTTCCATACCATCCGATAAATAGAACCTCCTATTACACTTGCATGAGTATCCAATACCCAAATATATGAGAACTATGCCGCTACGCTTCCATAACGCGCACAAGTGTAATACTAGCCTATTCCGCATTATCGATGTCTATTCTCGATAATACTACGACTAGGGATATTTAATGATTAAACCTTTAGTGGATTGATATTATCTCATATCTTATTAATCCAGAACTAATCATAAGGACTTTTATCATTTATATATATTCAAGTAATCTAATTACAAAATGATAAAATAACAATTTCTTTTCTCACATAGTTAATTTGTACAAAAACCACAATATCTTTTACAAATACTGATGTTCTTGGTGATAATTGTCCAAAAATCTCCCACTTGGCTTATAGCCAATCACTCAAGTATCTAACACCTGAACTATGTACATGTCGCTCAAACTCTTGCTGAGAAATAACCTTCGTCAGCGGATCTGTAATGTTGTCATCTGATGGGACCTTCTCGATCTTCACATCGCCACGATGTATGATCTCACGAATCAGATGGAAACGTCGAAGTACATGCTTAGATCATTGATGAGACCGTAGTTCCTTAGCCTGCGCTATAGCCCCGTTAGTGTCAAAATACAAAGGAACGGGCTCAGCTGCTAACAGAACTACTCCTAATCTAATTAGGAATTTTTGGATCAAAACTGCCTCTTTTGCTGCCTCAGCTGCAGTGATATATTCCGCTTCTATTGTTGAATCGGTAACAGTCTCTTGCTTGGAAGATTTCCAGCTCACTGCTCTATTGTTCAAACAAAATATGTACCCGGATTGCGACTCACAGTCGTCTTTATCGGTTTGGAAACTTGCATCGGTAAACCCAGTTACCTCAAGTTCTCCATCTCCATAGACTAAGAAAGCATCCTTAGTTCGTCTAAGATACTTAAGGATGTTCTTAACCACAACCCAGTGACCATCACCTGGATCGGCCTGATAGCGACTACACATGCTCAAAGCATACGAAACATCAGGTCGCGTACATATCATGGCATACATGATCGATCTGACTGCAGAAGCAAACGGGATCCGACTGCAGAAGCAAACGAGATCCGACTCATGTTGTCTCTCTCATCTTGAGTTTTATGACACATTTCCTTAGATAGAGTGAAGCCATGTGACACTGGCAACAGTCCCCTCTTAGACTGATCTATGTTGAATCTTTTCAACACTTTGTCAATGTACGAACTCTGGGAGAGTCCAAGTAGCTTTCTAGATCTATCCATGTAGATCCTTATTCCTAGAATAAAAGCTGCTTCTCCCAGATCTTTCATGGAGAATTTTAATGAAAGCCAAGTTTTCACCGATTATAGCATGGGAATGTCATTGCCAATAAGCAATACATCATCAACGTAAAGGACAATGAATTTCAGTGCTCTCCCACTAACCTTCTTATATACACAAGGATCATCCTCATTTTGAACGAAATCATATTCTTTTATGATCTCATCAAAACGTTGGTTCCAAGAACGTGATGTTTGCTTCAATCCATAAATGGATCGATTTAACTTGCAAACCTTGTTTGCATATTTTGGTATGACAAAATCGTCAAGTTGTTGCATATAAACATCCTCCAAAAGGTTTCCGTTAAGAAAAGTAGTTTTGACGTTCATCTGCCATATTTCATAATTAAAATATGCAGCAATAGCAAGCATTATCCTAATGGATTTAATCATGGCAACAGGTGAAAAAGTTTCATCGTAATCGACACCATGTCGTTGACGATGCCCTTTCGCTACAAGCCTAGCTTTGTACGTGTGTATGTGGCCATCCATGTCAGTCTTCTTCTTGAATACCCATTTGCAACCAATAGGCTTTACGCCTTCTGGTGCATCAACCAATGTCCAAACTTGGTTGGTGTAAATGGAATCCATTTCGGACTTCATGGCTTCTTGCCATAAAGCGGAGTCGATACCTTGTATCACTTCCTCATATGTAGCCAGTTCGTTATCCTCAATAAGATTAATATCTACATGAGGTGAGATCAGAAACTCATACCTCTCAGGTTGTTTTCAGAATCTCTCTGATCTACGTTGTTTTTGTGTATTAGAAGATTGTGGTACAGTTTCATCCCGGATGAAATATTTGTGTTCCGTTAAAGAATCGGTGCCAGAAACAGTATCACTACGATTTTCATCAAGTTCTACTTTCCTCCCACTTACCACTGCATTTAGGAAATCCTTTTCAAGGAAAACCGCATGTAGAGAAACAAATACCTTGTTCTCTTGTGGGTGGTAGAAGTATTATCCTTTGGTTTCCCTAGGATAACCTACAAATAGGCACTTATTCGATTTGGGTTCTAGTTTGGTACCATCCAAACGTTTAACGTATGCCCAGCATCCCCAAATCTTCAGGAATGAGAAACCCGGTTTCTTTCCTGTCCATATTTCATATGGAGTCTGTTGTACAGACTTTGACGGAACCTTATTCAAAATAAGTATTGCATTGTTCAATGCATATCCCCATAAGGAATTTGGTAGCTCAGTGCGACTCATCATAGACCTTACCATGTCCAACAAAGTTCGGTTTCTCCGTTCGGACACACCGTTTAATTGAGGTGTTCCGGGAGGAGTCCACTGTGAAAGAATATTATACACTTTCAAGTAATCAAGAAACTCATTGCATAAGTATTCTCCACCACGGTCCGACCATAATGTCTTAATACTTTTTCCGGTCTGTTTTTCTACTTCATGTCGAAACTCTTTGAATTTCTCAAAGGTTTCTGACTTGTGTCTCATAAGATACATATAACCATAACGCGATGCATCATCCGTAAAGGTTACGAAGTATTCATATCCACAACCAGAATCAAAAATCCAATTTTTAAAACTAGAAGTAGACATATTTATTTCAATAACAAACATACCTGAAGCCGGTGCCTTGCCCGCTTTCACTTCCTTCATGTGGGCCTTGTACTCACGGTAGTCACACTTCCAATGACCCCGTTTGCCACACTGTAGGCAGACATCTTGGGATTTTTCATTTGCCTTCCTAGAAGACTTTGATGATTTGGCCTTGCCCTTTCTCTTCTTCTTCTTCTTCTTCACACCTCCAGAAGCCTTCGACCAAGCCTTGGCATTCTGAGATGTCAAAGCGAGTGCACCTCGCACTTTTTGCCCTTCAAAAGCTTTTTTTCTGCCTTTTTTAGCATTGCCATCAACTCTCCAAGAGTATTTTCTTGGTTCATCATATTATAGTTCATGATGAACTCGCTCCAGCTGTCAGGAAGAGACTGTAAGATAAAATCTATGGAAGTCTCAGCCTCGAAGACTATGTCTAGCTGTCCCAGCTATTTGATGTCAGCAATCATCTGCGACACATGACGCTCAACATATGTACCCTCTGACATGCGAGAGCGAAAGAGCTTCTTCTGCAATTCGTACCTCTGTGATCTAAGGTTAGATCGATGAAGGTCCCTTAATTTCAACATCATTTCGTAGGGATCCAATCCTTTGTTTTGACGACGAAATTGTGGGGTCATTGCAGCAAGCATGACAGATTGAGCAGTTGAGTTGTCATCACTGTGAGTCTTCCAAAGCTCAAGCTCAAGCAGCTGCTCAATTTCGGGCTTAGGCCCAAGAGGTCTCTCTATCGTATAGAGCAATCTCTCAGCCCCCATGACAATTATGAGGTTCATATCCCAGTTAGGAAAGTTCGCACCATTAAAGACATTTTCTCCCATGATAATGTCTCTAACATTGACCTTTCCAGCCATCTTAATTGCAATAGTCTAACTATTCAATTAACGATTTTGGGTACAGCTTAAAACACACACGTATAACGCAAGCGCACGTATCATTCAAGTAGTATAAAAATATCGATCCCACGAGGACTTAATATCAAAAATATTAATTTTATGAGGTCAAACGATTACTAGTATCTAACAGATTGTTTGATTGATTGATTTGAAAAGGTGACGATTCTAAATTTAAAAGCAAGTAAAAAAATTGTCGAAAATATGTTTTAAGAAAATTCACTATTAAAAACTATCTAGGGTTGTGATTTCTTCCAATATCATTTTAAAGATGAAGTAGTTATCTTAAAGTTGGGTAATATATTGATTTATTAACCTGACACTAAATTATGTGTAAGCCTCTGTCGATGGTCAGACACAAATACCCAGTTTAACCCAATTGAACCATATGTCTATGTCAACCAAATTATCTGGATTCATTAAGTTTAAGTTCCAATTATGGCTACCCCCGCCCGACAGGTATATTCCTATCCTGTAAGGAAATCTATTAAAGGGTTATCTATCCTCAAGGAAGATCGTGGGCTATTGAGTCTAAGGCTGAAACCTAAAATCCCTATGTCTAGTTCATTTTAAGTTTACCAGTTCAATTTTATTAATGGCCAGTTAATGAAAAAGCATTAAGTTTAAGACTCAATAAATAAATCTTTATATTACACAAGCTATAATCTAACCCTTATACAACGGTGATATTGGATTTCATCACAACCCCAGATAACTGGCTTAGTTACGACACATATTTACAGGTGGTAAAAAAAAAAAATTAAATAAAAAAAAGACATAAGTAAAATACTGAAAATGAAATACTGAAAGTAAATGCTAAAAGTAAATGCTGAAATTAAATACTGAAAATTAAATACTGAAGTAATTGCTGAAAGTAAATTACTGAAAAGTAAATTGCTGAAAAGTAAATTGCTGAAAGTAAATTACTGAAAAGTAAAAACTGAAAATTAAAGAAAGAAAAGTACTGTGCGTAAAAGTAAATTGCGGAAAGTAAAAACTGAAAAGTAAAGAAAAGAAAATGCGAAAGCGAAAATTAATTACTAAAAGCTATAAATAAACAAACAAGATACAATCTTCTTAGTATTCTTAAGGAATTCCTTAGAAGAAAGTATGAATTTTACAAATGAAATGGCTTGGTATTTATAGGCAAAATTTTGCCACCATCAAATCATCAATCATTTCTCCACCAAATCCATTATTAATTTCTCCACTAATTACTCCACCAAATCCATATTGCTCCACTAATTGCTTATCTTGTTTGGTGGTGATTTGATAATTTTTATTAATTATTTATTAATTAATATTTTGCTTTGAAAATGATTGATAATGACTTTTAATAATTACACTCCACACACTTCTGGATGGTTCATCAATTTCGGTCATGAAATCTTCAGAATTCGAAAATATTTTTTCTCTTTCAAAGTTGTAGATCGTTGAATCTTCTTTAATCTGGCAATTGAATCAGCTCAATCCGATATCTGAATAAAAAGTTATGCCCAAAATATGACAGATGCACAAACTGGAATTTCCAAAACTGCACTTCGTCAAAACGCCCTTTCAAGTTTCCAATCTCCAAAATTAATATATCAAGTCCAATAATTGCCCTTATTTGATCCACATTTCATCCTAAATGATTTCATTGAGACCCGATATTATTTTATCTGCAAAATAAACTAAAAAAACATCAAAACATTCATCAAACCCGAGAAACTAAACAAAATATTAAGTAAAGGGGCGGTAAATATTGATATTTTTTCCGCTCATCACACCCCCAAACCTAACATTTTGCTAGTCCCGAGCAAAATAATAAAATTAAATTAAAATTAAACTAAGCCACTTTCGTAGGGATCACGGTTGCATTTAGCATATGCAACAAGCCTTTAAACCCCTAGGTGTCCCTAGTGGACGAGTTGTAGTCTCGTGAGGGCTTACAGCAACGATACCCACAAACGTTTTACAAAAGTAAAAAGATAATAAAACTAATGCACACAAAAGCAAAAAGACAAGATAAAAGAGAATAAAGAAGTTAGTGACTAATCAGGTGAACTTCTACTTCAAGTTACTAATTGTTTTCTTTCCTTCTAAATTACCGAATAAGTAAATTCTCCGATTATTTTTACCATTCTTCATATACACAGCCAACAAAATATTAAACAACTCATTTTTGCCCACAACAGTCATAAGTGCAGTTGATAAGAGAGTAATATTTTTGTCCTAAAGTTCTATCAGATTTAACACCTTTTGGTAGCAATGGAATAATTTTTTCTCATTTTTCTGATTTTTTCTTTGATTTTTTCTTTTTCTATTTTTTATTTATATACAATATCTTCCATCTATGTAGCGAGTGTTGGGTCGGTGGCTCCCAAACCAGTTGGCTTTAGGGCACCAGGTGTTAAGACACCCCTACAGACTTAATTACCCAGACTTCAGATATATATATTTTTGCAGCATCTTCGATCCATGTAACGAGCTTTGGGCCAGTGACTCCCAAACCAGTTGGCTTTAGGGCACTAGGTGTTAAAACACCCTTACAGACTTAATAACTCGGATCTCAGACGTTTTTTTTTTTTTTTTTTTTTTTACTCCATTGCTTTTTGAGATGCTTCCTCCAATTAAACTAGAGCACTGAATATTACAAACTTTTCAATTTTAAACTCATGTCCGTATGTTACTATATATGTTGATAATACCTGTCAACTGAGCATATAAAGATCCTTTTAGTCAGTTTTAGGAGAATTCACAAATTAAATAATTCAAAATGAAATAAACAAAAATTAACTTGTTTCGAAATAGGTTTGAGATACGTCTCAGGAGTGGAAACTCCTTACTCAGCTATCTCTTACCAATTTCACCTTTTTAGTCAAATTAAAAACACAAAAAAAACACAAAATATTTTTGTAATTTTTGAAAATTTTTCAATTTTTTTGTATTTTTCGAAAAATTTTGGACTAAAAATAAAAATAACACACAAACTAAAAACAAGGTACTGATCAACTAATTCCCTCCCCCAAACCTAAATGAGACATTGTCCCCAATGTCTTAAACAGTAAAAGGAGAGTTAAGAAGGTTGTACCTGGTTAGCTGAAAATCTACAAGAAATTAAAGGTTAAGATCCAGATTAACTCTACGCCTCTTACCACGATCGTCCTCAGACCAATTTATCTTTGATAGGATAGGGTCAACTTGTGGTTCATAAGCTATGAGTTGGTCTATCAGATCCGGAGCAGTTCTGGCAGTAAATATGAGTTCTTTCATAGGTTTTGACACGAACCCATTTCTCCGAGCATCATCAAGAAACACACAAAGAAAATCATAAAATCCATCAACGTTAAGCAATCCAAGTGGTTTCTGGTGTATGTTCAGGTTTGCCCAAGATAGAACTATAAAAATTTCCTCTAATGTACCCAAACCACCTGGCAAAGCAATAAAAGCATCAGCACGATTAATCATTTCTACCAGGCGTTCAGACATACCTGGCACGATCAGTTCCTCTCCGTTTGATGACCCAATAAGATTTGCCTCTGCCAAGGGTTTTGGGATGATTCCCAAAACATGACTGCCTCCTTCTTGTACGGCCTTTGAACGATCCCCATTAATCCAAGATTGCCTCCGCCATATATTAAGTGCATATTCCTTGCAGCTAAGACTCGACCCAATTCCTGTGCTGCTTCTATGTATTGTGATTTAGTACCAACACTACTACTACCAACCACAAACACACAAATGTTTTCAACTCGTCTTCTTGAAGTGGCTTCCATGTTTTATGTTTTTCTTTCTCAACTCTGGATGACTTCAAAGGTGCAATGATGAGTTGAATTTATAATAAATACCTGAAAAGGGTGAGTAAAGATAGCACAAGTTTCTTCCAAAGGACGATTAGTAGCAAAATAATAAATAGACCGTGATAGTCAAAAAAGATCTGGATTCTGTCGGAGAAAACAAAAGAGAAACACAACAAAACAAATCAATAATATTAGGAAAAAACAAAGAGATATAATATGTACAAAAATTTACAGCTTGATAACGTCTATGCGTCAGGGACAAGCTTCCCATCCAATTTTCTTATAATTGGCAAACAGGGTCTTTTTGAGTCAGATTCCCAAGACTTAACTGTTGTCTTTCTTTTTGAAATTGTGTATGTAATTTGCGAATGGCGCTATATGAACATATCCACTGGGATGCGTCTCAAGAGTCGAAGATATATCATCTAAAGACTCCTTACTCAAGCCATCCCTAATGAAGTTAATTTTGTCTTCGCGATTATCAGACACCATTCCTAAAGAACGACAACGAGTGTTGCAATTAAATCGTGCACATTTGAAACAAACACCCATTTGCTTAGCTCTACGTTTCTTTGCATAGGTGCTTCTTCCAAAACCAGGCAGATGTGAAATAAAAGAGTCAGAAGACTCACCTGCCAATCGGACTCGTGCTTCAATTACCCAACGAATATCATTAGGAATACCATGGATTGTTAATAACCTCATCCGTTCCAAGCGAGCTTTGTATACTTTCATCAGAGATTTTGGAGGGAGAGAAGGAAATTGCTTGTGAAGATTTTCGAGAGCTTCTTCCATCTTGAAATGACTAAACCTGCAAAAATAAAACACACAAAATTAAATCACACCAAATCACAATATATACAAAAATTGCATGGGTTGCCTCCCTGCTAGCGCTAAGTTTAAAGTCGTCAGCCAGACATGACTTCTAGAACGTTAAGCTGGATCTGAAAGTGTAACACTTTCTTTTTGTCGCTCAAATGATTCTCCCCAGTAGTGCTTGACACGCTTGTTTTTAACCTTGAAAGTTTTGTTAGCGTCAGGATCATGTATCTCAACGGCTCTATTTGGTAAAACTTTGGTGATCACAAATGGACCTGACCACCGTGATTTTGGCTTCCATGGGAAGATTTTCACCCTTGATTTGTTTAACAGTACCTTCTGCCCTGGTTCCAGTTGTATGCGCACTAACTTCTCATCATGTCTCTTCTTGCCCTTTTCTTTGTACAATTTAGCATCCTCAAAAGGCTGATTGTGAAATTCCTCCAATTTGTTGAGTTGGTGGAACTTTTTCTCTTCTGTTGCTTGTAGTGCAAGAATTGGCTCCTTCAGTACAAAAGACGCTTTATCTTTAGGCTCCACAGGCAATTGACATTTTTAAAGTTTGTCAGTAGAACTTTGCATTGCATTGAAGTTCTGAATGGTACTGTGTATCACATCGAGTCTGAAACATTCCTCATTCTTTTCATCATCTGGGAAATTCATGGCCTTGAAAACATTGAATGTTACTTCTTGGTCCTGTACCCTCATGGTTAGTTCTCATTTTTGTACATCAATAATGGCTCGACCTGTAGCCAAGAATGGTCTCCCAAGGATGATTGGCACGTCTGCGTCTTCCTCCATATCAAGGACAATAAAATCTGCTGGGAAAATGAATTTGTCAACCTT
Organism: Zanthoxylum bungeanum; assembly: GCA_019454045.1. Classification (NCBI taxonomy): domain Eukaryota; kingdom Viridiplantae; phylum Streptophyta; class Magnoliopsida; order Sapindales; family Rutaceae; genus Zanthoxylum; species Zanthoxylum bungeanum. Next base: position 338,065 of record SKCR01032759.1, on the reverse strand, counting down.
GACTAGCACTCCTCAACTACGCCTCTCGGAAATACGAGCGTTCTATCAGCAAGTTGCAGTGAGACTGAAGTTGGCATTGTTTCTCTAATCTGTAATTTCCTGAAAATAGAAAAAGGCATCAAGTTAACACTAGCACCTAAATCACATAAAGCCTTACCAAAGTTATGTTCTCCTATGACGCAAGGAACAGTGAAACTGCCAGGATCTTTCAACTTCGGGGGAAGTTTCCTCTGAATGATAGCACTGCATTCTTCTGTAATGCTACTGTCTCGTAATCTCCAATCTCCGCTTTCGTGAAAGAATATCTTTCATGAATTTGGCATAGGTGGGCATTTGTTCCATCGCTTCTGCAAATGGAATGTTGATATGCAGCTTTTTGAAGATCTCCAGGAACCGAGAAAACTGCTTGTCCAATTTTTTCTTCTGAAGACGTTGAGGAAAAGGTGGAGGTGGAGTGATCTGTTCTTTTTCCTTTGCTTCTTTTTCCTCCATCTGTTGCTTTGTTTCTTTTGGAACTTCCTCAGCAGCTGTTTTGACTCCAACATCTTTGTTGATTTCAGTACCGCTTTTTAACATGATGGCATGACATTGTTCCTTCCCCATGTTTCTTGGATTTGGCTCTGTGTTGCTAGGAAGGGTACCTGGCGGTCTGTAACTCTGAGCATTTGCCAGTTGTCCCATTTGATTCTCTAGTGCTTTAATAGAAGCAGATTTACTTTGAATTAATGTTGCTTGGGATTGAAACATAGCATCGTATTTTGCTTCTTGCTTTTTGAACACTCTGCAACCATTCTTTCATTTCTGGTTCTTTTTCTGGTCTTCATGGCCTTGCTTTGTTCTGCTGGTGGAATCCAGGTGGTGGATATTTTTGATGTTGGCCTGAATTGTTGCTCCATGCTAAATTAGGATGATTCCTCCACCCTGGGTTGTAGGTGTTGGAATATGGATTGTTCCCCTGTCTGTTGAAATTGTTGACATAATTCACCGTTCACCGTCTCTTCATGCTGAACTGGTCTGGTGCTCCTTTATATGATGAACTTGTGGATCCACCATTACCTTCATGTTAAGAGTTTCCAGATTTTTGCAAATCATATCCAGCTTGACATTCAGTGCTGTGTTGGCTCCAACTTCATAAATTCCTGCAATTCTTTGGATCATGCTCCTTTCTGTTGGCCACAAAGAATTATTGTTGGCCATTTCTTCGATTAGGTCCCAGGCTTGATCTTCTCCTTTTGCCATCAAGGCTCCTCCAGCAGCAGCATCGATTGTGGTTCTCATTATTCCAGAAAGCCCATTATAGAATGTTTGGACTTGAAGCCATTTTGGAATCTCATGGTGAGGACATTTCCGGAGTAAATCTTTGTACATTTCCCAAGCTTCGCAGAGGGATTCTGAATCTTGTTGTACAAAGGATGTGATGTCATTCCTCAGTTTTCCGGTCTGGCTGGTGGAAAGTACTTTGCAAGAAATTTGGTGGCTAAAGTGTTCCATGTTGTGATGGAACCTGCTGGTAGTGAATGTAGCCAAGCTTTAGCTCTGTCCTTCAAGGAGTATGAAAAACTCGCAGTCTCATTGCTTCTTCTGCTCTGTGCTGTTAATTAAAAGTGCCACAAACTTCAGGAAGTTGCTGATGTGGGAATTAGGATCTTCAGTTGCATTCCCCCCGAATTGAACTGACTGCTGAATCATCTGAATGCATGTTTTGATGTCACACGCATTTGCTGGTAAGGGAGGAAGTACAATACAGGAAATGAGTCTGTCAACCACCGGAATGGTTCTGTCTCGAATGGGAATTGGTGGTGCAACGTTCCTTGGATCAGGTTCCATGTTGACTAAAGCTTCTTGGCCTTCTCGCCTTTCCTTTCTCAAATGTCTAATGGTTCTTTCAATTTCTGGGTCAAGCGCGTCGGAGTTCAAAGCTTCTGGTCGTCTCATGAAGTTTCTGAGAACCTGAAACACAAGAAAACAAAAACATAAGTAAAAAGAAAATTAGATACAAGTAAAGTATTAACCCCTAAACTAATTAGAAGATAAATAAGTCCCCGGCAACGGCGCCAAAAACTTGACCGGCGTAAACACACACGTATAACGCAAGCGCACGTATCGTTCAAGTAGTATAAAAATATCGATCCCACGAGGACTTAATATCAAAATATAATTTTATGAGGTCAAACGATTACTAGTAAACTGATATTGATTGATTGATTGATTGAAATGGTGACGATTCTAATTTAAAAGCAAGTAAATAAAATTGTCGAAAATATTTTTAAGAAAATTCACTATTAAAAACTATCTAGGGTTGTGATTTCTTCCAATATCATTTTAAAGATGAAGTAGTTATCTTAAAGTTGGGTAATATATTGATTTATTAACCTGGAACACTAAATTATGTGTAAGCCTCTGTCGATGGTCAGACACAAATACCCAGTTTAACCCAATTGAACCATATGTCTATGTCAACCAAATTATCTGGATTCATTAAGTTTAAGTTCTAATTATGGCTACCCCCGCCCGACATGTATATTCCTATCCTGTAAGGAAATCTATTAAAGGGTTATCTATCCTCAAGGAAGATCGTGGGCTATTGAGTCTAAGGCTGAAACCTAAAATCCCTATGTCTAGTTCATTTTAAGTTTACCAGTTCAATTTTATTAATGGCCAGTTAATGAAAAAGCATTAAGTTTAAGACTCAATAAATAAATCTTTATATTACACAAGCTATAATCTAACCCTTATACAACGGTGATATTGGATTTCATCACAACCCCAGATAACTGGCTTAGTTACGACACATATTTACAGGTGGTAAAAAAAACTTAAATAAAATAAAAGACATAAAGTAAAATACTGAAAATGAAATACTGAAAAGTAAATGCTAAAAGTAAATGCTGAAATTAAATACTGAAAATTAAATACTGAAAGTAATTGCTGAAAGTAAATTACTGAAAAGTAAATTGCTGAAAGTAAATTGCTGAAAGTAAATTACTGAAAAGTAAAAACTGAAAATTAAAGAAAGAAAAGTACTGTGCGTAAAAGTAAATTGCGGAAAGTAAAAACTGAAAAGTAAAGAAAAGAAAATGCGAAAGCGAAAATTAATTACTAAAAGCTATAAATAAACAAACAAGATACAATCTTCTTAGTATTCTTAAGGAATTCCTTAGAAGAAAGTATGAATTTTACAAATGAAATGGCTGGTATTTATAGGCAAAATTTTGCCACCATCAAATCATCAATCAATTCTCCACAAATCCATTATTAATTTCTCCACTAATTACTCCACCAAATCCATAATTGCTCCACTAATTGCTTATCTTGTTTGGTGGTGATTTGATAATTTTTATTAATTATTTATTAATTAATATTTTGCTTTGAAAATGATTGATAATGACTTTTAATAATTACACACTCCACACACTTCTGGATGGTTCATCGATTTCGGTCATGAAATCTTCCGAATTCGAAAATATTTTCTCTTTCAAAGTTGTAGATCGTTGAATCTTCTTTAATCTGGCACTTGAATCAGCTCAATCCGATATCTGAGTAAAAAGTTATACCCAAAATATGACAGATGCGCAAAACTGGAATTTCCAAAACTGCACTTCGTCAAAACGCCCTTTCAAGTTTCCAATCTCCAGAATTAATATATCAAGTCCAATAATTGCCCTTATTTGATCCACATTTCATCCTAAATGATTTCATTGAGACCCGATATTATTTTATCTGCAAAATAAACTAAAACACATCAAAACATTCATCAACCCGAGAAACTAAACCAAATATTAAGTTAAAGGGGCGGTAAATATTGATATATTTTCCGCTCATCAACAGCCCAACTGTTACAAAAAATAATAAAATATTAGTCCAACTAATAAATATATAAGATGAAGAAATAAATTTGAAAGCGTGTATTTGGCAAGTATTTGAATGAAATTACAAATTCAATACTGGCCTCCCACTATTTTTCGGCGAGCCTCTAACCCTCTGTTGAGTACTCGGGAAATCTAGTTTCCTAGTGGGCTAGGATCCCGTTAAATAACACACAACCTTGACTTTGGCCAACAAGTTGTGTGATATTTAACTAGGTAGATCTCTAAGATCAATTGGATCTCATCCAATTCCTAGATCGGTAGGTGGACCTCCAAGTCCGAAACATATATACCAATATATATGTCAATATATCCAATATATTTCCTAACCTATTTCCTCTGAATCAACTAAGCCTTGGCTTAGCCTCAACAAGCTTAATGATTCTAGTTAAGCAGGACCCATTGACAGTGGGAAAGCTTCATAATCCACGTCGATGAACTAGAAGTGACCTTGAATTTGGCCAACAAATCACAACCGCCTAAGACATGCGATATAGAACAAAGCTTTCGTGGTTCAAACACATCCGCGATGGACATTGATCTTGACTTTGGCCAACAAACCAATGCCAATCTTGGATCTTGATAGAGAACCACTCAATGGAAGCAAAAACGTTTTATATTTGATGAGGGTTTTTGCGTAATTGGCAACCAATTTATTATCTTTGATTAGGTATCGTCATACACCCTTAAGCATGCATTCTAAAAGCATAATAAGGCGCAAAATAAATTAATAATGATATACGGATGGATATATAACAAATTTGCTCTTAGAACAAATCTCTCTATTTCCTCTCTCCCGCTAGCACTTTTCATACTTCTACCCAATTACATAATACATTAAAGAAACCTCATTTATATTGAGGGGAATTGGTGAGAAGAGAAATACAATGCGGAAATAGATCATAGGCTGGACACGCAGGTCCAATTTAATAAATTCTAAATTATTACAACAATTTCCAAAATTGCCCTCACCCTTCTAATATCCATCTGATATACATTATTCATACAATACATCCATGTATTCACACAAAACATGTTATTCAATCAATCTAATCCAATTAATTAATCTTTGAATTAATGACCATTCAATGTTCAAACAACGATTTGATTTGCGCGAGTCCAACTCGTTTAAGAAAAATTACTCAATTAATTCTAAACAACGATTTGATTTACCACTTGTAAATTCCGAATTTAAGTCGAACAATCCAACATGCAACTTCGCTGGGGCCCGGGTTTGTTTAATTCTGAATTAACAAATTTACTGTTGCGACATTATTATTAAAGTCGCTTATGAATTAATTCTAAATTAATTCGTTTGCCCTAATTAAAATCCAATTTTAATTCCGCATTGAAATCTAATTTCAATTAATATATATCGAATATATTATTAAATCGATTAATTCCAAAATAATCATTATCTCTCTTCTAATCAGATTTTATCCCAGATAAATTTTTGCCGTAATTAATCCTATATTAATTTTATCTCTCTCATAATTAATCCTATATTAATTCTGTTCGAGTCAAACGTCATCGGTGAATCTTTGGGAAGCGACCCATGATATCCCTGGATATGTTGGCAGTAAATCCGGTCGTCAGACTATCCGAACACGTGCGTACCCGGTACCACGTTCTTACCGATTTATAAGAAATGGTTGGCTTCTAGCAAATCATCGTGCCTACCTAATTCTCCAGAAATATTCTTTTAAGGAATACATAATCTATACCAGGCGTAGTATACTAAGTATTGTGTATTACGATCCAGCATCGGATGTCACATGCTAGGCCTGGGGCTGGAATTGTGTATACCCCGTATGAAGCATATATCGGATCACTAGTAACTAGTCTTTTTAATCGGATAATCATGACCTTATCATATTATCCCGATAGTTGCAACATATTAGAGTACCAATATTGTATCCATACGTGATCATCATCTCCATATGACTGAAGTGACACTTCCATCTTAACATCACACTTAATACACTACGATTCTCAATAAACCCAATAGAGGCGTACACAGAACCTGTTAAAATCTCGGACGACCAAAACCAAAGCGTATTGATTGTCTCAAACATTAGTGATGCAAGTCTCAGGTTAAGACCAAATGCACCTACCCTGATTCGGATTCCCATAGACACACAATCATACTTCCAATGGGATTCCGAGGGGTCTATCCAAAGCGAAGCTGTTTCCGTACCATCGGTAAATAGAACCTCCTACTACACTTGCATGAGTATCCAATACCCAAATATATGATAACTATGATGTTACGCTTCCATAACGCGCACAAGTGTAATACTATCATATTCTGCATTATCGATGTCCAGTCTCGATAATACTACGACTATGGATATTTAATGATTAAACCTTTAGTGGATTGATACTGTCTCATATCTTATTAATCCGGAACTAATCATAAGGACTTTTATCATTTATATATATTCAAGTAATCTAATTACAAAATGATAAAATAGTAATTGCATTTGTCACATAGTTAATTTGTACAAAAACCACAATGTCTTTTACAAATATTGATGATATGGGTTATAATTGTCCAACACTTCATATTGTGGGACTCTTTAAGTTTAGGTTTATCCATCATGAAATCCAATTTCGTGTCCATAATCCACCCACTCATGGATTATGACGACCACGGATAATCTCGCTAAACTATGCAAGTCGAGGTCATTGCATACGTATAATCCCTCTGTCATAGGCTATCCATATTATACCTGGGGTATAGATAAAAATGTCAAACCCGTTCGGTATAATATAGTCAACTTTCAATTTATGATCCCTATTATAACACTCGAAACTGATTTCCGAAGTAATACCACGGCCATGGATTTACTAGATCGTAAACACGTGCGGATGCCTATGCCCTGTACACAGGACTGACGAATCATATCTTGATACGCACTGGATATCATGAGCATCAGTCCACACCCAACGAACAGGAGGAGGTATGATCATGAATATATTGGGATGTATGCTCTAGAGCTGCATGCAATGTAAACGGCTTTATGTGTTTTGAAATAAAATAATTCATTAGTCATTTATCAAAGTGTTTGTTTAATATTCGCATATTATAAATTATCTTAAATACCCTAGATTACTTATGTGCTTTCAAACTTAGTGTATGAGTGTCATACACAATAGGATTTAAGTCTGAAGTTAGTAATCTTAAATAGTCCATAGAGAGCAAACAAAGAGGGTACTTTGTTTGTGGTTTATTTATAGCTACGGTCTATTCTATATTTGTATAGAGACCTTGATCCGGGATCGTCCATGTAGAGACATGAGAATGGAGGCACCTTGTATGATGTGATCATATAGGACTAGACCCAGATAGAAATGACATTCTTATAATATCCGTTAAACAAAGAAAGTCATTTCGATCTACTAGATGGTCATATATGGATTGATCTTAATTTTGAGTGTACTACGAACTCTTGCATGGCAGGTTATGTCTTTTGATTTATAAATGTGAGGTTGGTGTAGCAATCCCGACCAATAGCTACGTACTTTGGAGGCATGGTCTATTGTGTAGCTGGGAACATTTTACATAGATATGGAGTTCACTCCTTGCGAGAAGTAGATGAGTATCTTTCTTAAGGGTTGATTCGATACTTGAACGGTTAGAGCGCTCAAGTCTTTCTATTACGAATAGAAAGATTAAAATTCATAATCGTTATGAATAAATCATTCATTAGAGAATCAATGGTACTTAAGGTAAAAATAATTAGAGGGGAATAACGGATATTATGACCCGGCTCTCATTACGAGATACTCGTGAAGGGTCATTTCATATATAATGACTATATCGATGGACACTAACTTGGTTCGGCTTAATATATCATCTGCGGCAACGAGAGTGCAGCTTCAGGTTTTTAGTGGAATAACCAGGAGTTAATAATTCAGAATATTTAATTAAGAGCTTAATTAATTTTTCAAGATTATTAGAGCTCGGAACCGTAGGTCCATTTGGTCCTCGTACTAGCTCGATTTACTATAGCGGATTTAGTATAATTAGATAGTCTGATTATATACTCACAAAGGTATAAATATTATTAATATGATTAATAATATTATTTGTCACACTTGGAACTATATATTAAAATTTAATATATGGTTTTAATAATTATATGATAATTATTAAATGAATTAAAATAAATTATATTTGATATAATTTAATAAGGCTAAAGTTGTAATTTCCAATTAAAGGGTTTTGGAAACTCTTGATTTAATTTTGGAAGTTACAAATACATTATGGCATTAATCCTTTAAATTTTGTAGCACTTTTGGCTTTATGGAAAGTTATTTTGTTGTTACAAAATTAATACAAATAAATGAGATTTATTCCTAATTTTATGATGCCATTGCCGATTCTTGGAAGAAAAAAAAAAGGGAAAGGTTTATTTTGGTTTTGGAAACAAATTAACCTAAATAAAAAAAAGGAAAAATATTTTTCTTTTTGAGGGTATCCTTTTTTTTTTGAAAACCTAGCATCAATCTTCATCTTCTCCAAATCCTCTCAGAGTTGAGAGAAAACACAAACAGGAAGAAGAAGAAATTAAGGAAAAAAAAAAACAAGTGTGACTAATAATCTCTAAAAGGTTTAGGGATTCAATTAGTGAGTTTAGCCCACACTACTTTCCGTTGGTTGTGAGACATAGCTCGGAAGACCTTGTGGCGTTGAACCAAAATCATTCTTTACATCTACCACACCTCACGGCAGTGGGGGTATTTTGTTTGTTCATTGCCATGCAACATATAATTATTTCGGGGCTCGGTTTGAACTTTATTTAATCCAGAATTTTGGGAAACACTTGGGGTTAGTTTGGGGCTGTGTTAGGACTAATTTTTGAGTGAAAAATCAGACCTGAAACACCATTGTTATTCACGAAATTCAGGGGCTAATTTGGGTGCAGTTTGGGAGCATAACGGGTCCAAAACAGTCCAATATTTCACTACAGTCCGGGGGCTGTTCGGGGACTGTTTCAGGGGCATTCCGGGGCTGAAATCTTGTCCGAAACAGAAGCAAAATTTATTTATACATGCTGGTTGCATTCGGAAAAAGGAAGGGAAAAGCAGAAAAAAAATTCAAGTCCGATCTGTGAGCCTAAGCCGCTTCCGCTGCGCTAGGAAAGTGTTTCCTACAATTGGCATCAAGAGCGAGGTTGAAAAGTGTTCTTAACCCTTTATTTTTTAATTTAAAGTTTCTGTTTTTTATATATTTATATGTGTTATAAATATGATATGCATAGATGAGTGGGCATAAAATAAATTTCATATGATGAATGATTATTGTTATTTCATATGATGAATGTTTTTACATTGATCGTAAATTTTTCCGGCTCTCATTTTTATAGTTGGTTTTGATTTTGGGATGTAAGGCCATAAGGCCAATTTTCTACAATTTTTGTATTTTTAATTTTCGATGTAAAAAATTCAATTGTTGTAATTTGGAGCACCGAAGTCCAAAAGAAGCCAACACCACATTGGAGCGGGATTTGAAGACCAATGGATGCCTTGGTAATTTTATGTACTAATTAGATTAGTAAATGGAAAAATGAGAGCCCGGTCAATGCAAAATTATATTTTTTATGTTGTATGTATGTTTAGTTCAAAATGTTTGGATAACATGTCATATAGCTTAGGGTGCCCACTCTTGCATTTTACATGCATTGGATGCATATTAATTCTAGACATGAAATATGATTTTATGTAATTTAAAATGTTTAAATTTGAATATTATATGCATGGAAATCAATTAATTGGATTAATTGGATTTATGGTTTAAAATTTGAATTCTAATATATTGGGCTTAATTAGTGCACAATAAAATTCCATTGGTATATAGGATGGAAATCCGGATATAAATTCCATAGCCGAATCCGAATGGAAGGTAATATGGTCTGCACTCGGGATACAATTCCACGTACTATTGGATTTTATAACGCACTAAGATTTATTAAAATATTTAATTTAAATTTTGACCATTTTAGAATTCCATAAATTTAAACTTATTAGTGTCTAGTATTTTAAGAGTTAAAATATGATAGGTCACTAATATTGCTAATAATAAATTTGTTTAATAGAGTAAAATAATTAGTAGAGACTAATAGACATTAGTGAGACAAATTTTAAGAGTTAAAATTGTTGGGTCACTAATGCTGAACTAAAGTAAATTAAATTATTATTTAGCCGCCATAAATATATTCACACTAGTAATAATAATAAAATATTAGATATTTTATAGATAGAAACCTTAATTTTAAAATAGTGAGTGAGAGAGGGATATACGACAGTATATCCCGCGATCTCCATTGTTAGTCCAAAAATGTGAGATTCAAAAGACGCCTCAAGACGGCTTTGCTTTCGTCCCCCTACGGATGGTGTACATTTTGGGTCAATATCAGGTTTAGGTTCTGAAAGGATAGGGATTCTAGATGTATCTTGTGAACTAACCTACCCTACGGTGGCACTTCACTCGTTAAGTCCAAGAATCCCGAAACGGCGGGTCACACTCACAAAGGGGTTAGGATTTCGGTGTGGAACGGCCCAAATAAATCACTTCTCTTTGCCGCTTGCCCGAAAGTATACCACTTGGTTGATTTCTGTTCATGTGGATAATTAACTCTTAATAAAATTCCTTGATCGAATGAAACGGTAGTTGTTTAATATAGGAATAAGAGTTATTCCCACATATATTAATCGACTGAGATTGTCTCGATCTATCATGTAAGTATTTTACCTACCCTACGGCGGCACTTACTTGTGGGATGATAGATTTCTGTGGCATAGTAATTCTCTTAGGTTTCTAATTCGTTATTCATGGTTCATGTATCATATTTAATTTTATGCCAAAATTGAAAGATGATTTTGATATGCGATGAATGAATTTTAAATGCATGATTATTTTATTTATCAACCATTATTTCTCCAATTATTTCCATACTCTCAAACGATAAATTAACGAAAAAAATTATGTTAAGTGGAAAAGTAACATGAACGCTATCCTGGTCTGCAAAGACCTAAAGTTTGTCCTGACGGAGGAGAGTCCTCCCGATTCGGCCAGAAATGCTGGCTAAGTTGTGCACGATACCTACCAGAAATTGGTCGCATCAAATGAGAAAGCTCGCTGCTACTTGCTAGCAATGATGTCTGAGGTTCTTGCTCCAAAGCATGAACCTGTGGCTCTAGCATCTCAGATGATGGAGTCATTACAGGGCATGTTTGGGCAGCCTTCGGAGCGTCAACGCCATGAGGCTATGGTCTCAGCAATGACTGCTATGATGAAGGATGGGACATCAGTCCGAGAGCACGTCTTGAGGATGATGACCTATCTCAACACTGCTAAAACCCATGGAGCTCGTATTGACGAGCGTAGCCAGGTGACCATGATTATGGAAACTCTTCCGAAGAGTTTCCTGCAGTTTAAAAGCAACTATGTTATGAACAAGTTGATTTTTACTTTGACCCAACTGCTTAATGAGCTCACCCATTGCGAGTCCATGCTTGTGGATCCTCGTAGGTCCGGTGCTGAGGCAAATGTTGCTGAGTCTTCTAAATCTGCAAAGATGAAGAAGAATAGCACTGTGAAGGCTAAAGGTACAACTACTTGACATACGTAAAGACCTTGTTGAAGGTAACTTTACTATGAGAGTTAGGACAAGGGATGTTGTTTCAGTAAAGTAATGGGAGTTATCAGTTTCAAAATTTTCAAATAAAAATTATTTGAATTTAAACAAAGTGGTGTTTGTTTCTGTTTTGTCATGGAAATTTCATTTCTATTTCAAAACTGTTGCATGATGGATATCATTTTATCTAATAATAATAGTGATTATTTCAAAATGGATTACCTATATGCAAAGGAAACTATGATATAACTTGCATGTGTTAAGACCGTTAACACATAAGTCACTACTCAATACTGAAATGTTTAAGGTTAAGAAACCTAAAACTAAACAGCAAAAGATTTCTCACGATGACACGTACCTGTGGCTTCTTAGACTTGGTCATATCAACCTTGATTGGATAGGAATATTGATAAAGAACAGAGCCTTATACCAGTTAAAGCTAGAAACTTTACCAATCTGTGAATCCTATTTAGAAGGAAAAATGACCAAGAGACCTTTTGCTGGAAAAGGTATAAGAGCCAGTCAACCACTTGAGATAATACATTCGGACGTTTGCGAATCGATGAATGTAAAAGCCCGAGGAGGTTATGAATATTTCATCACATTCATTGACGATTATTCTAGATATGGATATGTTTACCTAATGCATCACAAATCAGATACCTTTGAAAAGTCCAAAGAGTATCGTGCTGAGGTTGAGAACCAATTAGTTAAGACAATCAAAACTCTACGATCGGATCGTGGAGGAGAATACCTCGACAGAGATTTCGAGGAATTCTTGGTTGAGCATGGGATAATATCCCAACTCACAGCACCTAGAACACCCCAGTAAAATGGTGTTGCAGAGAGGAGAAATCGGACCCTACTAGACATGATGAGATCTATGTTTAGTTATAGCTCACTACCTAGTTCACTCTTGGGATATGAACTGCAAACTACAATGCATATCCTTAATTTAGTTCCATCTAAGTTTGTTCCTAAGACTCCCTTAGAGTTGTGGAATGGTCGTAAAACTAGTTTACGGCATTTCCGCATATGGGGGTGTCCAGCACATGTGTTGAAAAATAAGACTACAAAGTTGGAGCCACGTTCTCAGGTGTGCCTATTTGTAGGCTACCTAAGGAGAATATGGGTGGATTCTTCTATAGTCCTGATGATAACAAAGTATTTGTATCGAAAAATGATATGTTTCTAGAGGAGGACTGTATGAGGGAGTTCAAGCCTCGAAGTAAGGTGTTACTCGAGGAGTTACTTGCTGGTTCAACCAGCACACCATCGTCAACGACAGTTGACAAATACATAGCATCTTCGACATCTGAGAGTCAGATGCAAGTTCTTCAGAATGATCTACCACCTAGACGCAGTAGGAGGGTTGTACGACAACCTGATCACTACCTTGGTGTTGGAGAGGCACAAGTTGTCGCATCCAGCGATGGTATAGATGATCCATTGACCTATCGTAGTGCAATGGATGATTCTGACACAGAGGAATGGCTCAAAGCCATGAACCTAGAGATGGAATCCATGTACTTCAACTCACTCTGGGAACTTGTAGACCAACCCGATGAGGTGAAACCCATAGGTTGCAAATGGATCTACAAGAGGAAGAGGGGAGCAGATGGGAAGGTACAGACCTTCAAGGCTAGTCTAATAGCCAAGGGTTATACCCAGAAAGAATGAGTTGACTATAAGGAAACTTTCTCGCCAGTAGCCATGCTCAAATCCATCCGCACTCTTCTATGCATTGCCGTATATTATGACTATGAAATTTGGAAAATGGACGTCAAGACTGCATTCTTGAATGGAAATCTTGATGAGAGTATCTATATGATACAACCAGAATGGTTCTTATCCCAAGGTCAAGAGCAAAAAGTTTGCAAGATGCAAAGGTCCATTTATGGACTTAAGCAGGCATCTCGATCTTGGAATATAAGATTTGATACCACGATCAAGTCTTATGATTTTGAGCAAAATATTGATGAGCCTTGTGTATACAAACGCGTCATTGACGGGAATGTGGTTTTTTCTTTTTTTATACGTCGATGATATTTTACTCATTGGGAATTATGTAAATATATTATCGGACGTGAAAACCTGGCTAGCTAACCAATTCCAAATGAAAGATTTGGGAGAAGCCAGTTATGTTCTTGGGATTCAGATACTTCGGGATCGCAAGAAATGACTATTTGCTATGTCTCAAGTATCCTATATTGACAAGATCCTTGTGCGATTAGGGATGCAGAATTCCAAGAAATGCAATCTACCTTATCGGCATAGAATTCATTTGTCAAAGGAACAATCTCTTAAAAAACCTCAAGATGTTGAGGAAATGAGACATATCTCATACGCCTCAGCAGTTGGTAGTCTCATGTATGCTAGGTTATGCATAAGACTGGACATCTATTTTACTGTGGGAGTAGTCAGTAGGTTGCAGTCAAACCAGGATTGGATCACTGGGTGGCTGTGAAACACATTCTCAAGTATCTTAAGAGAACGAGAGATTATATGCTTGTGTATTTCGGTGAGGATATGATCATAAGAGGATATACATACTCCGATTTTCAGAAAGATGTCTATTCTAGGAAATCAACATCTGGATCACTGTTTACCCTAGGTGGTGGGGCTATAGTATGGCGGAGTATGAAGCAATCTTGTATTGCGAACTCCACCATGGAGGCTGAATAAGTAGCAGCTTGTGAAGCAGCTAAGGAAGCAGTCTGGCTCCGTAAATTCTTGGGATATCTGGAAGTTGTTCCAGATATTGATAGACCACTCTCACTTTATTGCGATAATAGTGGTGCAGTGGCACACTCCAAAAACCAAGAAACCACAATAGGGAAAAGCATATAGAGAGAAAAATCCATAGGAACCTGGCAGATCCGTTTAAAAAACTGTGTCAGCTAAAGTGTTTGAAGGTCACCTAGATGGTCTAGGATTATGTGACATGTCCCATTTGCTCTAGTGCAAGTGTGAGATTATTGGGATGTATGCCTTAGAGCTGCATGCAATGTAAACGGCTTTATGTGTTTTGAAATAAAATGATGCATTATTCATTTATCAAAGTGTTTGTTTAATATTTGCATATTATAAATTATCTTAAATACCATAGATTACTTATGTGCCTTCAGACTTAGTGTATGAGTGTCATACACAAGAGGATTTAAGTCTGAAGTTAGTAATCTTAAATAGTCCATAGAGAGCAAACAAGGCGGGTACTTTGTTTGTGGTTTATCTATAGCTGCGGTCCATTCTATATTTGTATAGAGACCTTGATCCGGGATCGTCCATGTAGAGACATGAGAATGGAAGCACCTTGTATGATGTGATCATATAGGACTAGACCCAGATGGAAATGACATTCTTATAATATCTGTTAAACAAAGAAAGTCATTTCGATCTACTAGATGGTCATATATGGATTGATCTTAATTCTGAGTGTACTACGAACTCTTGCATGGCAGGTTATGTCTTTTGATTTACAAATGTGAGGTTGGTGTAGCAATCCCGACCAATAGCTACGTACTTTGGGGGCATGGTCTATTGTGTAGCTGGGAACATTTTACATAGATATGGAGTTCACTCCTTCTTGCGAGAAGTAGATGAGTATCTTTCTTAAGGGTTGATTTGATACTTGAACGGTTAGAGCGCTCAAGTCTTTCTATTACGAATAGAAAGATTAAAATTCATAATCGTTATGAATAAATCGTTCATTAGAGAATCAATGGTACTTAAGGTAAAAATAATTAGAGGGGTATAATAGATATTATGACCCGGCTCTAATTACGAGATACTCGTGAAGGGTCAATTCGTATGTAATGACTATGGGTGGGCAAAAAAACCGACCGAACCGAACCAAACCGTAAACCGAACCAAACCGGACGGAATTTATGATTTTTTTTCTAACGGTTCGATTTGCGCTTCAGATTGGCCCACCCCAAATGGTTTACGGTTCAGTTCAGATGTTAAACCGAACCGCACCTGTTAAACCGAACCGAATCATTATAATTAAAAAATTATATATTTTTATAAAAAGATTTGCATTTTTCTTTTAATTTTACTTTATGTTTTCTTTTTATTAGTATGTTAATAATTTTATTCTTAATTTTTTTGTTAATATATTTTTTTGTTAATACTTTTTTTCTTAAATTTATTTGTTAATAATTTTATTCTTAACTTTTTTATTTTATGGTTTATTCTTGAAAGTAAGCTGTTGGATTTATCTCTTAATTAGAATGATGGTAGCATCATTATTCGAGGTAATTTTTAAAAAATACAAGCATTAATTGTGCCTCTTTTTTCAATCATCTATTGAGTGCATGTGTTCTCTGGAGTCACGGCTTAAACCGTAGCACTTCATACTATTTGTTCGCTAGACTAGTTTTTTTTTCTTCACTTAAGTGGATGAATTTTTTTTTAAGTAAAATAATTCGTAAACCGAACCGAACCAATCCGTAAACCGCTGGTTTAAAAAATTTTCAATCTGAACCAAACCGTTATTTAATGGTTTGATTTGAGAGGTAAAAAAATCGGACAGTAAAATATGGTTTGGTTCGGTTTTTAGCAAAAACCTAACCAAATCGAACCGCGCCCACCCCTAGTAATGACTATATCGATGGACACCGACTTGGTTCGGCTTAATATATCATTTGCGGCAATGAGAGTGCAGCTTCGGGTTTTTAGTAGAATAACCCGGAGTTAATAATTTGGAATAATTAATTAAGAGCTTAATTAATATTTTGAGATTATTGGAGCTCAGAACCGTAGATCCATTTGGTCCCCGTGCTAGCTCGATTTACTATAGCGAATTTAGTATAATTGGATAGTCTGATTATATACTCACAAAGGTATAAATATTATTAATATGATTAATAATATTATTTGTCACACTTGGAACTATATATTAAAAGTTAATATATGGTTTTAATAATTATATGATAATTATTAAATGAATTAAAATAAATTATATTTGATATAATTTAATAAGGTTAAAGTTGTAATTTCCAATTAAAGGGTTTTGGAAACTCTTGATTTAATTTTGGAAGTTACAAATACATTATGGCATTAATCCTTTAAATTTTGTAACACTTTTGGCTTTATGGAAAGTTATTTTGTTGTTACAAAATTAATACAAATAAATGAGATTTATTCCTAATTTTATGATGCCATTGCCGATTCTTGGAAGAAAAAAAAAGGGAAAGGTTTATTTTGGTTTTGGAAACAAATTAACCTAAATATAAAAAGGAAAAATATTTTTCTTTTTGAGGGTATCCCTTTCTTTGAAAACCTAGCCTCCATCTTCATCTTCTCCAAATCCTTTCAAGAGTTGAGAGAAAACAAAAACAAGAAGAAGAAGAAATTAAGAAAAAAAAAAACAAGTGTGACTAGTAATCTCTAAAAGGTTTAGGGATTCAATTAGTGAGTGTAGCCCATACTACTTTCCTTTGGTTATGAGACATAGCTCGGAAGACCTTGTGGCTGTTAGTGTCTCTAAGACTTACCGAAGGATCCTAAACATGATTCTAGTGTCAATTAATCAAGAAAGTTTGTGGAAAAAACTTTTATGGAATGGTTGAAGTTCAAAACTTTTTCTTTGATGTATGGAAGCTCCAAGCCTTTGAATTGAATTCCAAACTCAAGGGTGAGTTTCCCTATCACCTTTCTTTGACTCCAAAGTGCTAGCTTTGCCCAAAAAATGGAACAAATTGGAAAGAAAAATTTCTCCTCAAAGAAGAACAAGTTTCGGCCATTAGAGAGGAGAAGAGAGATGATGTGTTTTTTCACTTTCCAAAAGTCAATGTGTTGTAATACAAAGCTTGTCCAATAAGCTTTAGATGTGTGTAAAATTGCATTAAATGCAACCAACAACTTCCACCACACATGTGACATGTTGATGTAAGTTAGTGGGTCCCACCATTTTGAATTCAAAATTCAAGTTGGCTTACACTACACACTTTGGGCCCGGTTCGTTTAATTCGACTAAAATTTTCCGTTGTGACGTAATTAAATCTAATTTAATTAAATAATAATGCCTATCAAAATTATTACGAAAGTCGCTTACGAATTAATTCCAAATTAATTCGTTCGCTTGAATTAAAATCCAATTTTAATTTCGTATTGAAATCAAATTTCAATTAATAAATCTGATATATTATTTTAGCCCAATTAAATAAATTAAATAGTAAAATCCAATTTAACTATTAAATTTATTTTACCGATTAATTCCGAATTAATCGCGTTCTCTCTTCTTCACGAATTAATCCCAGATTAATTCATGACGCAATTAATCCCAGATTAATTTTCTGTCTCATAATTAATCCCAGATTAATTCTTGCCGTAATTAATCCCAGATTAAATTTCTGTCTCATAATTAATCCCAGATTGATTCTTTTCGAGTCAAATGTCATTGGTGAATCTTTGGGAAGCGACCCAAGAGATCCCTGAATATGTTGGCAATGAATACGGTTGTCGGACTATCCGACACGTGCGTACCGCGTACCACGTTCTCACCGATTTATAAGACATGATTGGCTTCTAGCAAAGCACTATGCCTACCCAATTCTCCAGAAATATATTCAACATTGAATATATATAATTTGTATCAGGCGTAGTATACAATGTATTGCGTATTACGATCCAGTATCAGATGTCACATGCTAGGCCTAGGGCTGGAATTGTGTCTGCCTCGTATGAAGCATATATCGGATCACTAGCAACTAGTCCCTTTAATCGGATAATCATGACCTAGTCACATTATCCCGATAGTTGCAGCATTTTAGAGTACTAGTTATGTATCCATGCGTGATCATCATCTCCATATAACTGAAGTGATACTTTCATCTTGACATCAAACCCAATACACTACAATTCTCAATAAACCCAGAAGAGGCATACACATAACCAATTAAAGCCCTGGACGACCAAAACCAAAGCGTACTATTTGTCATAAGTATTAGCGATGCAAGTCTCAGGTTAAGACCAAATACACCTACCCTGATTCGGATTCCCATAGACACATAGTCATACTACCAATGGGATTCCGAGGGGTCTATCCAGAGCGAAGCTGTTCCCGATCCAACGGCTAACAGAACCTCATAGCACACTTGCATAAGTATCATATACTTAAATATATGAGAACTATGTCGTTAAGCTTCCATAACGTGCATAAGTGCAATATTAGCCTATTCTGCATTATCGATGTCCAGTCTCGATAATACTATGACTATGGATATTTAATGATTAAACCTTTCGTGGATCAATATTGTCTCATATCTTATTAATCTGGTACTAATCATATGGACTTTTATCATTTATATATCCAAGTAATCCAGTTACAAATGATAAAAGAGCAATTTCCTTTGTCACATATTCAATTTGTACAAAGAACACCATGTCTTTTACAAACAGTGATGCTATGGGTCATAATTGTCCAACAATCTCCCACTTGGCCTATAGCCAATCACTCAAGTGTCCAACACCTAAACTATGTACGGGTCTCTCAAACTTATGCTGAGATATCGCTTTCATCAGCGGATATGCAAGGTTATCATCTGAAATGATCTTTTGATCTTGACATCGCCATGATGTATGATCTCACGGATCAGATGAAACCATCAAAGTAAATAGTTGGATCATTGATGAGACCGTAATTCTTTAGCCTGTGTTGTAGCCTAGCTCAGCTGCTAACATAACTACTCCTAATCCAATTAGGAATTTAATAGATCCAAAATGCTTCTTTTGCTACCTCAGCCACATCAATGTATTCTACTTTTGTTGTTGAATCGGCAACAGTATATTGCTTGGAAGATTTCCAGTTCACTGTTCCGTTGGTCAAACAAAATTTGTACCCTTATTGTGACTTATAGTCGTCTTTATCGGTTTGGAAACTTGCATCGGTGAACCCAGTCACCTCAAGTTCTCATTCCCCATAAACTAAGAAGGCATCATTAGTTCCTCTAAGATACTTAAGGATGTTCTTAACATCAATCCAGTGATCATCACCGGGATCGGTCTGATTGTGACTTTATATGCTCAAACATATGAAACACGAGGTCGCGTACATGTTATGGCGTACATGATCGATCCGACTACTTAAGCGAACAGGATCCGATTCATTGAATCTCTCTTATCTTGAGTTTCAGGACATATGTCCTTAAATAGATAGACGCCATGTTATACTGGAAACAGTCTCTTCTAGGACTGATCCATGTTGAATCTCTTCAACACTGTCAATGTACGAGTTCTAGGAGAGTGCCAACAACTTTAAGATCTATCTCAGTAGATCCTTATTCATAGAATAAAGGTTGCCTCTCCCAAGAATTTCATGGAGAATTTTAATGAAAGCCAAGCTTTCACCGATTTTAGTATGGGAATGTCATTGCTAAGAAGCAATACATCATCAACGTATAGCATAATCAATGTCAGTGTGCTCCCACTAACTTCTTATATACACAAGAATCATCATCGTTTTGAATGAAACCATATTGTAATATGATCTCATCAAAATGTTGGTTCCAAGAACGCAATGCTTGCTTCAATCCATAAATGGATCAATTTAACTTTCAAACCTTGTTTGCATGTTTTTGGCACAACAAAACCGTCAGGGTGTTGCATATAAACATCCTCCAAAACGTTTCTGTTAAGGAAAGCGGTTTTTACGTCCATCTGCCATATTTCATAATCGAAATATACAGCAATAGCAAGTATTATCTGAATGGATTTAATCATGGCAATGGGTAAAGGTTTCGTCGTAATCAACACCATGTTGATGATGATACCCTTTTGCTATAAGCCTAGCTTTGTACATTTGTTTGTTTCCATCCATGTATGTCTTCACCATGAAGATTCATTTGTTACCAATAGGCACAATGCCTTCTGGTACATCAACCAGTGTCCAAACTTGGTTGTATATATGGAATCCATTTCGGAATTCATGGCAACTTACCATATAGCGGAGTCGATACCTTATATCGCTACCTCAGACATAGCCGGCTCATTATCCTCAATAAGATTAATATCTACATGAGGTGAGATCAGAAACCCATACCTCTAAGGTTGTTTTCTGACTCTCTCCGACCTACGCGGTTCTTGTGTATTAGAAGATTGTGGAACAGTCTCATCCCTGATGAACTATTCGTGTTCCGTGAGGGGATCGGTACCAGGAACAGTATCACTTCGATTTTCATCGAGTTCTACTTTCTTCCCACTTACCACTGTATTTAGGAATTCCTCTAAGGAAAATAGCATGGAGAGCAAAAAATATTTTGTTCTCTTATGGGTTGTGGAAATAATATCCTTTGGTTTCCCTAGGATAACCAACTACAAGTAGGCACTTATCCGATTTGGGTTCTAGTTTGGTACCATCCAAACGTTTAATTATATGCCCAGCATCCCCAAATCTTCAAGAATGAGAAACCCGGTTTTTTTTCATGTCCATATTTCATATGGGTCTGTCCAACAGACTTTGTCGGAACCTTATTCACAATAAGTATAGCATTGTTCAATGTGTGTACCCGAAGGAATTAGTAGTAGCTCAGTGCGACTCATTATTGACCTTACCATGTCCATAAAGTTCGGTTTCTCCATTCGGACACACCACTCAATTAAGGTGTTCCGGGAGGAGTCCACTGTGAAAGAATACCTACTCTTTCAAGTAATCGAGAAACTCATTGCTCAAGTATTTTCCACCACGGTCCAACCGTGATTGTTTTATATACTTTTGCTGGCTGTTTTTTACTTCATGTCGAAACTCTTTGAATTTATCAAAAGTTTCTAACTTGTGTTTCATAAGTTACACATAACCATAACGCGATGAAACATCCGTATAGGTTACGAAATAGTATTTATATCCACCTCTAGCCTAGCTAGACATGGGCCCACATACGTCACCATGAACAACAACTAACAGCTCTGTGTCACGTACACCTTTACTGCTAAAAGGCGTTTAAGGCACTTTGCCTAATAAACAAGATTCGCAGACATCATATGAATTAGGATCAAATTGTCCAAGTATTCACTCTTCAAAAGTGGTGGATATACGAGTCTTGTTAATGTTTCACAGACAACAATGCCACAAATAAGTCTCATATGATTTATTCAGTTTGAGCCTTTTGTTTTGTCATATTATATGTCTGAGATTCATTGATATTCAAAATATAAAGACTATTATTATATGTCTACTAAAACTATCAAAAGTTATCTTTTATACAAAAACACTAGTGTTTCTGAATACAAGGTATTACCCGCAACGTTTAACAAAATGCAAGAGATGATTGTTCTTAGTCAAACTAGATACAAAATAACAGTCACCTAATGTACTTACATGCCCCAAGGGCAGATACAAAACATAGGTTCCTGACAATGGCAAAAAACACGAAATTGTCCTGTTTCCCGACTCGTAGGTCCCGATCTGCTGTCAGTACTCAGATCAGCTGAATCAGCAGGATCCTGCACACAATGACTATCATTCCATAGTGCGAGAATAACCATAATCATCTATTCCAATCCTCACACAGTATATATGTGGTACATGGAATCATAAATCTAATTTTAAACAGTAGTGGACATGTTTATACAAACATACCTGAAGCCGGAGCCTTGCCCGTCTTCACTTCCTCCAACTCCGCCTCCGCCTGTACATACGGCAGTCACGCTTCCAGTGACCCTGTTTGCCACAATGTAGGCAGACGTCTTGGGTTATGTCCTTAGTCTTCCTAGAAGACTGTGATGATTTAGCCTTGCCCTTTTTTCTTTCTTTTTCTTCACACCCCCAGAAGCCTTCGGCCAAGCCTTGGCCATCCGGGATGTCGAAGTAAGGTGCGTCCTCACGCTTCTTGCCCTTTAGAAGCTTTGGCTCTGCTTATTTCAGCATCGCCATTAACTCTCCTAGAGTTTTCTCTTGGTTCATCATATTATAGTTTATGATGAACTCGCCCCAGTAATCGGGCAAATCTATAGAAGTCTCGGTCTCGGAGGTTATGCCCAGCTGACCTAGCTGTTCGATGTCAGTAATCATATGTGACATATAGTGCTCAACATACGTGAGCAAAAGAGCTTCTTGTGCAATTCGTGCTTCTGAGATCTAAGATTAGATCTGTGGAGATCCTTCAATTTCAACATCATACTATAAGGATCCAATCATTGTTCTGACGACGAAATTGAGGAGTCATTGCGGCAAGCATGACGGATTGAGCACTAAAGTTATCATCACGATGAGTCTTCCAAAGCTTATGCTCTACTATTTGCTCAACTTCGGGGCTCATACCCGAGAGGTTTCTCTTTGACATAGAGTAACTTCTCGGCTCTCAGGACTATCCTGAGATTCATCTCCCAATCTAGAAAATTGGAGCCGTTAAAGACATTATCGCCATGATGATGTCTCTAACGCTAATATTTCTAGCCATCTCGATTGTAATAGTCCAACTATTCAATCCACGATATCGGGTACACTGAAATGTAATTGTTACTATAGTCCAACTATATAACAACTACAAGAAGTGGAGTAGTGTCTTGTACAGTCTAACTGTTCAAAGAAAGCAACAATTCAATATTAGTCTAACTAATATATATATAACGATGATAAATAAATTAAAAGGAGCGCGATTAGCAAGTATTAAACGAAATTACAAATTTAATACTAGCCTCCCACTATTTCGGCGTAGCTCTAACCCTCTGTTGAGTACTCGGGAACCCAGTTTCCTAGTGGGCTAGGATACCATTAAATAACACACAACCTTGACTTTGGCCAACAAGTTGTGTGAAACTTAACTAGGTAGATCTCTAAGATCAATTGGATCCCATCCAATTACTAGATCCGGTAGGTGGACCTCCAAGTCCAAGATATATACAATATATATTTCCTAACCTTTTTCCTCTGAATCAACTAAGCCTTGGCTTTGGCTCAATAAGGTTAATGATTCCAGTTAAGCGTGACCCATTGACAGTGGGAAAGCTTTGTAATCCACATCGATGTACAGAAGTGACCTTGACTTTGGCCGAAAAATCACAACTGCCCAAGACATGCGATATGTAACAAAGCTTTCGTGGTTCAAACAAATCCGCGATGGACAATGATCTTGACTTTGGCCAACAACCAATGCCAATCTTGGATCTTGAGAAAGAACCATTCAATGGAAGGAAAACGCTTAATATTTAATGAGGGTTTTGCGTAAATTGGCAACCAATTTATTATCTTTGATTAGGTCTCATCATACACCCTTAAGCATGCATTCTAAAAGCATAATAAGGCGTGAATAAATTAATAATGATATACGGATGGATATATAACAATTTATTCCTAGAATAAATCTCTCCATTTCCTCTCTCCCGCTAGCACTTTACATACTTCTACCCAATTTCATAACATTAAAAGAAACCTCATTTACATTGAAGGGAATCGGTGAAAAGAGAAATACAAAGAGTATAAGAGGTGAAAGGTTGGACACATATGTCCAATTTAACAAATAAGTACCATACTTACAACAATTTCCAAAATTACCCTCACCCAACTAATATCCTTTCGATATACATTATTCAATAAAATACATCCAAGTATTCACACAAAGCATGCTATCAATCAATCTAATCCAATTAATTAATCTTTGATTAATGACCATCCAATGTTCATACTTCGATTTGATTTGTGCGAGTCTAACTCTCGTTTATGAATAAATACTCCAAGTACATATTCTTGAATTATATCGAACTACAATTTTAAATCCAATTTAAATTGTATAGAATATTAATTCATATTTAATTCCAAATTAATAATTACACTTATTCTTGTGCCTTAAAGACTTGGATTCCAAATCCAATCTAAATGGGTCTCAAAGACCCAATTAGCATCCAATACTATTCAATTAAAGTCCAATGGGATTTCAATTAATTCTTTAGGCATGAGCTTTGGCCATTATGGATCAAACCCAAGATGCCAAGGCCCAAATAGGAATCACCCTATGCCAAAAATCAATTTAGGCCCAATTAAATTTTTAAAGGACAAAAGTCATGTTTGGACTTTATGGAAATGGTTTTAGGCCCAATTGGATCCAACCCAATTGTCCAAAACCATAATTGGCCCAACCAAGCCCATTAAGCCCAATTACAACAAATAAATTAACACATTATTCCAAATTATATATTAATCCAATTAAAGTGTAATTGCCACAATTAATCAATTAATCTATTGTTTCCAAAACACTAATTAATTCAACTAATCATGCTAAACATTTCCAATTCATGTCCAACATAAATTGAAGCAAAATCAATTCTTCCTAACATGCTTCATTCACTACAATAAGCAAGAAATCAACATTCAATTTTGATTTCAATCCAATCAAATCAACAATCAACATTCAATTTCGTGCAATTAACATATCCAATTGTTAAATTCAAAATATTACCATGAGAATTACTAGGGCTTCATTCGGCCAAGGTTAGGATTTTGGGGAAATGTTTGATCCAATAAATTTCACAAATCCAATGATGTACAAATCCAATTCATCATCATCCAACCACAACCAAACAACCAATTTCGAATTTTCATATTCCAAGCATAAAATCCCCAAATCAAAGTTTAGAACCCTAAAATTCAAATCAAGTTAGATTGGCTCATGATACCATTGTTAGTGTCTCTAAGACTTGCCCAAGGATCCTAAACATGATTCTAGTGTGAATTATTCAAGAAAGTTTGCGGAAAAAACTTACATTGAATGGTTGAAGTTCAAAACTTTTTCTTGATGTAGGAAGCTCCAAGCCATTGAATTTAATTCCAAACTCAAGGGTGAGTTTCCCTATCACCTTTCTTTGACTCCAAAGTGCTAGCTTTGCCCAAAAAATGGAACAAATTGAAAGGAAAATTTCTCCTCAAAGAAGAACAAGTTTCGCGCCATTAGAGAGGAGAAGAGAGATGATTGTTTTTTTCACTTTCCAAAAGTCAAAGTGTTGTAATACAAAGCTTGTCCAAGAAGCTTTAGATGTGTGTAAAATTGCATTAAATGCAACCAACAACTTCAACACACATGTGACATGTTGATGTAAGTTAGTGGGCCCACCACTTTGAATTCAAAATTCAAGTTGGCTTACACTACACACTTTGGGCCCGGTTCGTTTAATTTGACTAAACAAATTTTTCCTTGTGACGTAATTAAATCTAATTTAATTAAATAATAATGCCTAGCAAAATTATTACGAAAGTCGCTTACGAATTAATTCAAATTAATCTGTTTGCTTGAATTAAAATCCAATTTTAATTCCGTATTGAAATCCAATTTCAATAATATATCTATATATTATTTTAGCCCAATTAAATAAATTAAATAAAAATCCAATTGAACTATTAATTTATTTTACCGATTAATTCCAAATTAATCGTGTTCTCTCTTCTTCATGAATTAATCCCTAAATTAATTCATGACGCAATTAATCCCAGATTAATTTTCTGTCTCATAATTAATCCCAGATTAATTCTTGCCGTAATTAATCCCAGATTAATTTTCTCTCTCATAATTAATCCCAGATTAATTCTATTCGAGTCAAATGTCATCGGTGAATCTTTGGGAAGCGACCCAAGAGATCCCTGGATATGTTGGCAGTAAATATGGTTGTCGGACTATCCGACACGTGCGAACCGCATTCCACGTTCTCACCGATTTACAAGACATGGTTGGCTTCTAGCAAAGCACCGTGCCTACCCAATTCTCCAGAAATATATTCAACATGGAACATATATAATCTGTATCAGGCGTAGTATACAATGTATTGCGTATTACAATCCAGTATCAGATGTCACATGCTCGGCCTAGGGCTAGAATTGTGTCTGCCCCGAACGAAGCATATATCGGATCACTAGCAACTAGTCTCTTTAATCAGATAATCATGACCTAATCATATTATCCCGATAGCTGCAGTATTTGAGAGTACTAGTTATGTATCCCTGCGTGATCATCATCTCCATGTGACTGAAGTGATACTTCCATATTGACAACACACCCAATACACTACGATTGTCAGTAAACCCAAAAGAGGCGTACACAGAACTTGTTAAAGTCTCGGACGACCAAAACCAAAGCGTACTGATTGTCGCAAGTATTAGTGATGCAAGTCTCAAGTTAAGACCAAATACACCTACCCTGATTCGGATTCCCATAGACACATAGTCATACTACTAATGGGATTCTGAGGGGTCTATCCAGAGCGAAGCTATTCCCGATCAAACAACTAACAGAACCTCATATCACACTTGCATAAGTATCATATACTTAAATATATGAGAACTATGATGTTAAGCTTCCATAACGCGCACAGGTGCAATACTAGCCTATTCCGCATTATCGATGTCCAGTCTCGATAATACTACGACTATGGATATTAATGATTAAACTTTTCATGGATTAATACTGTCTCATATCTTATTAATCTGATACTAATCATATGGACTTTTATCATTTATATATCCAAGTAATCCAATTACAAATGATAAAAGAGCAATTCCCTTTGTCACATAGTCAATTTGTACAAAGAACACCATGTCTTTTACAAACAGCGAAGCTATGGGTCATAATTGTCCAACAGTGGCATTCAACCAAAATCATTCTTTACATCTACCACACCTAACGGCAGTGGGGGTATTTCTTTGTTCATTGCCGTGCAATATATAATTGTTTCGGGGCTCGGTTTGAACTTTATTTAATCCAGAATTTTGGGAAGCACTTCGGGTTATTTTGGGGCTGTGTTAGGACTGATTTTTGATTGAAAAATCAGACCTGAAACACTTTTGTTATTCACAAAATTTAGGGGTTGATTTGGGTGCAGTTCGGGCGCATAACGAGTCCAAAATAATCCAATATTTCACTACAGTTTGAGGGCTGTTCGGGGATAGTTTCAGGGGCATTCTGGGGATGAAATCTTGTCCGACACATAAGAAAAATTTCAGTATACCTGCTGGTTGCATTCGAAAAAAGGAAGGGAAAAGCATAAAAAAATTTCAAGTCCGATCCGTGAGCCTAAGCCGTTTCCGCTGCGCTAGGAAAGCATTTCCTACAGAATAGATCATTGACGTGACTGCCATCAAAGTGTGGAGGATAACTCATATATCCCACTATGGTATCTTAAGTCAGAGGACCATTATGCTCGCTCAACTCGAGAAGATTCCTATTGACGCTGGCGTACCATCTATTAGGAAATCTTCAGTGAGTCGTTCAGTGTCTTATCAAATAACACCTACATGTCTATTCGAGTCTCCTGAGACTCATGGTTCACTAGGATAAACCATCGGACCAAGTTACGATATACGACATGTACTGGTCTCAGCGGATTTTACTAACCGACCCGTGTTAGTAAATCTTTACCAGGAACTTTATTTAAGGATATACATCTTATAGTGCGCTTCCCAATGTCAATTACAAACTTCGTTGTAACTACGCACTATATTGTAAATCTTAGGATCTTTATCTAATATACACGTATCACTGAATCATATTCAATTTCGATCTAATCATAATAAGATATCTAATCATAATTAGATCGAATAAGTGTATAAAAGATAAGGGTGCTACCATTAAATTATTAATATTATGGAAAAAAATTACTCGTATTTATGAATCGGATATAAATACGATCCGGAATGGCACTCCGAGCACCAACCCTAGCAGGTTCTTTGATTTCAATGGTAGGCATTCTTTAAAGACAATATTATGTGTAACTATCAAGATTTTTGTATGTGTTTTATTAGTTTTGCATGATTGTATATGAATGTTGAAAGACATTTGTAGGTGTCATTGTTGTAAGCCCTCAGGAGATTATAACTCGTCCACTAGAGCCGCCTATAGGTTTAAAGACTTATTGCATACGCTAAATGTAATCGTGATCCCTATGAAAGTGCCTTAGGTTAATTTGTTTTCAATTTGTTTATTTTATTTTATTTCTGTTTGTTTTGCTCGAGGACTAGCAAAATATTAAGTTTGTGGGTGTGATGAGAGGTATATATATCTAATACTCTTAATATATATGTTAGACATTTAATGGAAGTTGTTGTTGGCTTGAGTAAGGCTTGGATTGCTTATGAAACACTCAAACCAAAACCAACACTCAACCTTTGTATAAATTAATTAAGTCAACTTTGGAAGTGTGACAAGTTACTATTCACAGCAAACTCTCTCTTCTTCCTTTGCTCATTGTTGTGAGCTTCTTCCTTCTCCATTGAAGTTTTGTTGCAAAAATTTCATTAAGCTAGCACTTTTAAAGGAGTCAAAGAAGGTGATAGGGAAACTCACCTTTGGGTTCGATTCACTTATAGAAGGCTTGGAGCTTCCAACAAACATACAAAATTTTGAAATCCAACATCCGATCAATGTAAGTTTTTCCGAAACTCTCTTGATCATTCACACACAATATCATGACTTAGAGACCTTGGGCATGTCTAGGACATTAACAATGGTATCAGAGCGAGATCTAAGCATGATTTGGATTCTAAGGTTCATGACTTTAATTTGTGATTTTTTGCTTTGAGCTTGATTTACCTAAATTGTTTTTATGGTTGTGTTTGGATGATGATGAATTGGATTTTTGCATCTTAGGATTTGAGAAAAATTGATTGGATCAAAAATCCCCAATTCCCTTGACATGGCCGAAAGTAACCTAGTATGTGCTCATGGTGATTTTTTGAAAATTAGCAATTGGATGTGTTGTTGGCATGAAATGTATGTTAAATGTTGATTTAATTAGATTGAAATCAAATTGCATGATAATTTCTTTTCCATTTCTGTGAGCCTAAGCATGTTATAGAATTGATTTTTGCTTCAATTTGTATTGGACATGAATTGGAATTAATGAGCATGATTAATTGGATTAATTAGTGTTTTGGAAACATTAGATTAGTTGATTAATTATGTTAATTACACTTGAATTGGATTAATGTAATTTGGAATAATGTATTTATTTAATTTGTTATATTTAGGCTAATGGGCTTGGTTGGGCCAAGTTTGGTTTTGGACAATTGGGTTGGATCCAATTGGGTTATTCGTCCAAATCATTCTAATACTTTTAATATATCATTATATATCTCAATTGTGACTTCAGATGCTCAAAGCATATGAGACACCAGGTCGCGTACATGTCTAACAATGTACGAGCTCTCGAAGAGCGCCAACAACTTTTTGATCTATCCTAGTAGATCCTTATTCTTAGAACAATGGTTGCCTCTCCCATTATTCCATGGAGAATTTTAATGAAAGCGAAGCTTTCACCGATTTTAATATGGGAATGTCATTTCCAAGAAATAATACATCATCAACGTATAGGACAATCATTGTCAGTGCGCTCCCACTAGCCTTCTTATATACACAAGAATCATCTTCGTTTTGAATTAAACCATATTCCATTATGATCTCATCAAAATGTTGATTCCAAGAACAAAATGCTTGCTTCAATCCATAAATGGATCGGTTTAACTTGCAAACCTTGTTTGCATGTTTTGGTACGACAAAACCATCAGGTTGTTACATCCTCCAAAAGGTTTCCGTTAAGGAAAGCGGTTTTGACATCCAGTTGCCATATTTCATAAGTGAAATATGCAGGAATAGCAAGCCTTATCCGAATGGATTTAATCATGGCAATGGGTAAAAGGTTTCATCGTAATCAACACCATATTGATGACGATACCCTTTTGCTACAAGCCTAGTTTTGTACGTTTGTATGTTGTCATCCATGTCTGTCTTCACCATGAAGACACATTTGCTACCAATAGGCACAATGCCTTCTGGTACATCAACCAGTGTCCAAACTTGGTTGTATACATGGAATCCATTTCGAACTTCATGGCACATTGCCATATAGCAGAGTCGATACCTTGTATAGCTACCTCATACATAGCCGGCTCATTATCCTCAATAAGACTAATGTCTACATGAGGTGAGATCAGAAACCCATACCTCTTAGGTTATTTTCTGACTCTCTCCGACCTACGCAGTTCTTGTGTATTAGAAGATTGTGGAACAGTCTCATCCCTGATGAACTGTTTATCTTCCGTGAGGGGATCAGTGCCAGGAATAGTATCACTCTGATTTTCATCGAGTTTTACTTTCCTCCCACTTACCACTGCATTTAGGAATTCCTCTAAGGAAAACCGCATGGAGAGCAATAAATAACTTGTTCTCTTGTGGGTTGTATAAGTAATATACTTTGGTTTCCCTAGGACAACCTACATATAGGCACTTATCCGATTTGGGTTCTATTTCGGCACCATCCAAACGTTTAATATATGCCCAGCATACCCAAATCTTCAGGAATGAGAAACCCAGTTTATTTCCTGTCCATATTTCATATGGAGTCTGTCCAACAGACTTTGTCGGAACCTTATTCAAAATAAGTATTGCATTGTTCAATGCGTATCCCGTGAAGGAAATTGGTAGCTTAGTGCGACTTATTATTAACCTTACCATGTCCAACAAAGTTCGGTTTCTCCATTCGGACACATCTCTCAATTGAGGTGTTCCGGGAGGAGTCCACTATGAAAGAATACCATACTCTTTCAAGTAATCTTGAAAATCATTGCTTAAATATTCTACACCACGGTCCAACCACAATATTTTTAATACTTTTGCCAGTCTGTTTTTTTACTTCGTGTCGAAACTCTTTGAATTTATCAAAAGTTTCTTATTTATGTTTCATAAGATACACATAACCATAACGTGATGCAACATCCGTAAAGGTTATAAAGTATTCATATACACCTCTAGCATGGCTAGATATGGGCCCACTACGTCACCATGAACGAGGGCTAACAGCTCGGTGGCACATACACCTTCACTGCTAAAAGGAGTTTTAAGCATTTTGCCTAATAAACAAGATTCGCAGACATCATATGAATTAGGATCAAATCCGTCCAAGTATCCATTCTTCCAAAGAGTGGATATACGAGTCTTGTTAATGTGTCCCAGACAACAATGCCACTAATAAGTCTCATCTGATTTACTTAGTTTGAGTCTTTTGTTTGTCATGTTTATGTTTGAGATTCATTTATATTCAAAAATAAATATTGTTATTCACATCTAATGTGTATATCTCAATATCATCTTTATAAACAAAACACCCAGTGTTCTGGAACATAAAGGTTTACCCGCAACGGGTTAAACTAGATATAGAGATAATGTTTCTAGTCAAACTAGGTACATTATAACAGTTTCCTAATTTAAGTACATGCCCTAAAGGCAGTTCCAAAACTTAGGTTCCCACAACCAAAACAGTGACTCTCGTACCGTTTCTGACTCGCAGGTCAATCTCATCTGAAGTCAGTCTCCTGCTAATCAGCAGATCCCGCACATTAGTACATATGTATGTACCACATCCAATATCAAAAATCCAATTTTTTAAAACCAGTAGTGGATACGTTTATTACAATAACAAACATACCTGAAGTCGGAGCCTTGCCCGCCTTCACTTCCTTCATGTATGCCTTGTCCATACGGCAGTCACGCTTCCAGTGACCCCGTTTGCCATAGTTTAGGCAGACATCTTGGGATATGTCATTTGTCTTCCCAGAAGACTGTGACGATTTGCCTTTGCCCTTTTGTTCCACACCCCAGAAGCCTTCGGCCAAGCCTTGGCCTTCTGGGATGTCGAAGTAAGATGTGCCTTGCGCTTCTTACCCTTTTGGAAGCTCTAGCTCTGCCTCCTTGAGCATAGCCATTAACTCTTTAAGAGTTTTCTCTTGGTTCATGATGAACCCGCCCCAGCATTCGGGCAGAGACTGTAAGATCAAATCTTTGGAAGTCTCGGCCTCGTAGGTAATGCCCAGCTAACCTAGCTGTTCGATGTCAGAAATCATCTGCGACCCTAGTGCTCGACAGATGTATCCCTCTGACATACACGAGCGAAAGAGCTTCTTTTGCAATTCTTACTTCTAAGATCTAAGGTTAGATCTATGAAGATCCTTTAATTTCAACATCATGGTCTAAGATCTAATCCTTAGTTCTGACGACAAAATTAAGGATTCATTGCGGCAAGCATGATAGATTGAGCACTAAAGTTATCATCACAATGAGTCTTTCTAAGCTCATGCTCTACTATTTGCTCAACTCCGGGCTCAGGGCCCGAGAGGTTTCTTCTATAATATAGAGTAACTGCTCAGCCCCTATGACTATCCTGAGGTTCATCTCCCAATCTGGAAAATTTACGTCGTTAAAGACATTTTCACCCAAGATTATGTCCCTTAACGTTAATCTTTCCAGCCATCTCGATTGCAATAGTCCAACTATCCAATCAACGATTTCGGGTACACTCAAAATGTAATGGTTACTATAGTCTAACTATATAACCAACTACAAGTGGAATAGTATTTTAAGTACAGTCCAATTGTTAATAAGAAAGCAATTAAAGAAATTATTCCAACTAATATGTATTTATAACAATGATAAATAATTAAAAGAGCGCGTGTAAGCAAGTATTAAACGAAATTACAAATTTAATACTGGCTTCCCCCACTATTTTCGGCGAGCCTCTAACCCTCTGTGGAGTACTCGGGAAACCTAGTTTCCTAGTGGGCTAGGATCCCATTAAATAACACACAACCTTGACTTTGGCCAACAAGCTGTATGAAACTTAACTAGGTAGATCTCTAAGATCAATTGGATCTCATCCAATTCCTAGATCCGGTAGGTGGACCTCCAAGTCCGAGAAATATATCCAATATATATTTCCTAACATTTTCCTCTGAATCAAGTAAGTCTTGGCTTTGGCTCAACAAACTTAATGATTCCAGTTAAGCGCGACCCATTGACAGTGGGAAAGCTTCGTAATCCACGTCGATGAACTAGAAGTGACCTTGACTTTGGCCAACAAGTCACAACCGCCCAAGACATGCGATATAGAACAAAGCTTTCATGGTTCAAACACATTCGGGATGGACATTGATCTTGACTTTGGCCAACAAACCAATGCCAATCTTGGATCTTGAGAGAGAACCACTCAATGGAAGGAAAACGTTTAATATTTGAGTGAAGGTTTTTCACATAAATTGACAACTAATTTATTATCTTTGATTAGGTCTCATCATATACCCTAAAACATGCATTCAAAAAGCATAAAAGGCGTGAATAAAATTAATAATGATATGCGGATGGATATAAACAATTTGTTCCTAGAACAAATCTCTCCATTTCCTCTCTCCTGCTAGCACTTTACAAACTTCTACCCAATTACATAACACTAAAAGAAACCTTATTTACATTGAGAGGAATTGGTGAGAAGATAAATACAAAGAGTAAAGAGATAATATGCTGGACACGCAGGTCCAATTTAATAAATTCCAAATTTATTACAACAATTTCCAAAATTGCCCCCACCCTTGTAATATTCATCTGATATACAATATTCATTCAAATACATCCAAGTATTCACACAAAGCATGTTATTCAATCAATCTAATCCAATTAATTAATCTTTGAATTAATGACCATCCAATGTTCATACAACGGTTTGATTTGCGCGAGTTCAACTCGTTTAAGAATAAATACACAAAGTACGTATTCTTGAATTATATTGAACTATTATTTTAAATCCAATTTAAATTGTATCCAATACTAATTCTTATTTAATTTCAAATTAAATAATTATACTTTCAATAATGCCTTTAAGGACTTGGATTCCAAATCCAATCCAATTGGGTCTCAAATGCCCAATTAGCATCCAATGTCAATTTAATTAAAGTCCAATGGGCTTTTAATTAATTCTTTAGGCATGGGCTTTGGCCAATGTGGATCCAATCCAATAGCCAAGGCCCAATAAGGAATCACCCTTTTGCCCAAATCAATTTAAGCCCATTAGGTCCAATTAAATTATCAAAGGCCCAATTGTCATATTTGAACTTTATAGAAATGGTTTTAGGCCCAATTGGATCCAACCCAATTATCCAAAACCATATTTGGCCCAACCAAGCCCATTAAGGCCAATTACAACAAATTAAATTAACATATTATTCTAAATTACATATTAATTTAATTAAAGTGCAATTAACATAATTAATCAACTAATCTAATATTTCCAAAACACTAATTAATCCAATTAATCATGCTCAATATTTCCAATTCATGTCCAACACAAATTGAAGCAAAATCAATTCTAAAACATGCTACATACTCACGGCAAAGGCATAGAAATAACATCAAAATTTTGATTTTAATCCAATTAAATCAACATCAATATTCATTCCATGCCCATTAACATATCTAATTGTCAAATTTCAAAAATTCACCATGAGCACTTTAGGGTTATATTTGGCCATTACAAGGAATTGGGGAAAATTAGATCCAATTAATTTTTCTCAAATCCTATGATGCATAAATCTAATGCATCATCATCAAAGACAACCAAACTACCAATTTGGAAAAATCATACTTCAAGCACAAAAACCCCAAATAAAGAAATCCAAATCAAGCTTAAATCTCACTCTGATACCATTGTTAGTGCCCTAGACATGCCACGGGATCTCTAAGCATGATTTGTGTGTGAATTAATCAAATAAAGTTGCGGAAATACTCACTTTGATCAGATGAAGTTCAAGACTTTTATGGATGTTGAAGAAGTTCCAAGCTTTTATAGAGTATTTCCAACACTTGGGTGAGTTTCCCTATCACCTTAAATTGACTCCTTTAAGTGCTAGCTTGAACAAAATTTGAGTGAAAATTTTCTCCTCCAAGAAGAACTTTCGGCCATGGGAGAAGAAAGAGAGAAGTTTTGGTTGTGTTGATTTTCCAAAAATCAAGTAAGTGTTTTTTTTTTCCAAAAAGCAAAACTAATACCAAAAGTTGACTTCAAAAGTTGGTAGGTGTGTGTAATAAGTAATCCAATTACTATTCCAACTACTTCCATCACAGAGTGACTAATGATGTGAGTTGTGGGTCCCACCCAATTTTGAATTCCAATTCTAGTTGGCTTACACAACACACTTTGGGCCCGGTTCATTTAATCCAACTAAACGAGTTTTCCGTCGCTACGTAATTAAATCTAATTTATTTAAATAATAATACCCAGTAAAATTATTACGGAAGTCACTTACGAATTAATTCCAAATTAATTTGTTCGCTTGAATTAAAATCCAATTTTAACTCTGTATTGAAATCCAATTTCAATTAATATATCCAATATATTATTTTAGCCCAAATAAATAAATTAAATAGAAAAATCCAATTTAACTATTAAATTTATTTTACCGATTAATTCCAAATTAATCGGTTCTCTTTTCTTCACGAATTAATCCCAATAATTAATCATGACGTAAATAATCCCAGATTAATTTTCTCTCTGTTAATTAATCCCATATTAATTCTTACCATAATTATTCCCAGATTAATTTTCTCTCTCATAATTAATCTCAGATTAATTTTGTTCGAGTCAAATGTCATCGGTGAATCTTTGAAAAGTGACCCAAGAGATTTCTGGATATGTTGGCAGTAAATACGGTTATCGGACCATCCAAACACGTTCGTACCACGTATCACGTTCTTACCGATTTACAAGACATGGTTGGCTTCTAGCAAAGCATCATGCCTACCCAATTCTCCAGAAATATTCAACGAGGAATATATAATCTTTATCAGGCATAGTATACAATGTATTGCGTATTACGATCCAGTGTCGGATGTCACATGCTAGACCTAGGGCTAGAATTGTGTCTGCCCCGTACGAAGCATATATCGGATCACTAGCAACTAGTCTCTTTAATCAGATAATCATGACCTAGTCATACTATCCTGATAGCTGCAGCATTTGAGAGTACTAGTTCTGTATCTCTGCGTGATAATCATCTCCATATGACTGAAGTGATACTTCCATCTTGACATCACACCCAATACACTATGATTCTCAGTAAACCCAGAAGAGGCATACACAGAACTTGTTAAAGCCCCGGACGACCAAAACCAAAGCGTACCGATTGTCACAAGTATTAGCAATGCAAGTCTCAGGTTAAGACCAAATACACTTACCCTGATTCGGATTCCCATAGACACGTAGTCATACTACCAATGGGACTCCGAGGGGTCTATCCAGAGCGAAGCTGTTCCCGGTCCAACGGTTAACAGAACCTTCTATCACATTTGCATAAGTATCCAATACTTAAATATATGAGAACTATGTCGATAAGCTTCCATAACGCGCACAAGTGTAATACTAGCCTATTCCGCTTTATCGATGTACATTCTCGATAATACTATGACTATGGATATTTAATGATTAAACCTTTCGTGGATTCATATTGTCTTATATCTTATTAATCCGATACAAATCGTATGGACTCTTATCATTTATATATCCAAGTAATCCAATAACAAAATGATAAAAGAGCAATTTCCTTTGTCACATAGTTAATTTGTACAAAGAACACCATGTCTTTTACAAATAGTGATGATATTGTTGGACAAAATGACCCATAGCGTCACTATTTGCACAGATCATTGTGTTGTTGTGGCAAATTAACTATGTCACAAGGAAATTGCACTCTCATCATTTGTGATTAGATCACCATAGATATATATAAATGAAGAGAGGTCCCTATGATTAGTTCCTGGACTGAGAATGATATGAGACAGTATCAGTCCCCGAAGGTTTAATCATTAAATATCCCTAGCCGGAGTATTATCGAGACTGGACATCGATAATGCGGAATAGGCTAGTATTGCACTTGTGTGCGTTGTGAGGGCACAACGGCATAGTTCTCATATATATAAATATCGGATACTTATGCAAGTGCGATAGGAGGTCGTGTTTCACCGATGGTACGGGAAACAGCTTCGCTCTGGATAGACCCCTCGGAATCCCATTGGTATTATGACTTTGTGTCTATGGGAGGCCGAAATCAAGGTAGGTGTGTATAGTCTTAACCTGAGACTTACATCGCTAATACTTGCGATAATCGGTAGACTTTGGTCTTGGTGGTATAGGGCTTTAACCGGTTCTGCATACACCACTTCTGGGTTTATCAGAGAGTCATAGTGTATTGGGTGTGATGTCAAGACGGAAGTATCACTCCAGTCATAGTGGAGATGATGTCACGCAGGATACGGTATTCGTGCTCTTAAGTGCTGGCCGGCCATCGGGATGTTATGACAAGGTCATGTATATCCGATAATAGAGACTAGTTACCAGACATCCGACATGTGCTTCGGACGGGGCAGACACTTATCCAGCCCCAGCCCTAGCACGTGACTATCCGATACTGGGCTGATATACGCAATACTACGGTATACTATGCTTGATACAGATCTATATATTCCTGTAAGAATATTTCTGGAGAATTGGGTAGGCATAGCGCTTTGCTAGAAGCCAACCTTTTCTTGTAAATCGGTATAAACGTAGTACGAGGTACTTACGTGTTCGGATAGTCCGACGACCGTATTTACTGCCAACATATCCGGAGATCTCATGGGTCGCTTCCTGAAGATTCACCGATGACGTATGACTCGCACTATGATTAATCTGGGATTAATTAGTAAAGAGAGAAGATTAATTAGAAGAGATAGAAAATTAATCTGGGATTAATTGCGGAGATATTTTATCTGGGATAAAATATTAATTAAAGAGAGAGAACGATTAATTTGGAATTAATCGATAAGATAATATATTCGATATATTATACGAAATTGGATTTCGACGCGGAATTAAAATTGGATTTTAATTCGGGCGAACGAATTAATTTGGAATTAGTTCGTTAGCGACGTGAATAGTGATTTCGCTAGAGGTAATCATTTAATTACGACGCGACGGAAAATTTGTTAATTTGGAATTAGCGAACCCGAGCCCGAGAGTGATTGCGAGCGCATTCGCATTTCGAATTTGAGCGCGGCACGCAAGTCACATCAAGCGTCAAATCGCTAGTCGCATCAATCGTCAAATCACTTGTCACTTTGAGTGATGTGACATGACATGTTGTCACTTTATTAAAGTGATGTGAGTTGATGTGAATAGTAAAAGTGATGGGTAAAAGGTGAAAAGCATTGATTGAAAGCTTTATTGCTTTTTTGCTTTTGACTTTTTGAATAAAAGTTTTTTATATCTTTTATTATTTTTTTACTTGGTAAATTATAATAAGAAAATACAAAAGCTTTATTTTTCTCTCCCTCCCATTTTGCTGCATACGGTTTTTTAGGGTTCATTTTAGAGCCAAAAATCGTCTCTCTCTCTCACGGTCAAGACCGAATTTCTTCATCATTTTTCTGGTTTGATCAAACAAAATGAAGAAGAACAAGTGCTAGCACACACCTAGGGTTATACATAAGTGATAGGGAAACGAATTTGTGAGCTTGGAATCTCAAAGCTTGGAGCTTTAATGGAGGACATCCATGGCCGAATTTGGAGGAGACCACCACCACCAAAATCGCACAGTCCACTGCAAGGAGGAGCTGCTGTCGTGACCTTGAAGAGGAGCTAGAGGCTTGTGTTCTTCTTCGCATCAAAACCGACCATTGTGAGTATATTCTGCACCTCCTATGTTGTGTATTCATGCGTTTTCTTGGTTGATTTGTTGATCTTGGGACATATATTAGAACTCAACAGATATGGGTCATAATTGTCCAACAATCTCCCACTTGGCCTATAGCCAATCACTCAAGTGTCCAACACCTGAACTATGTACAAGTCGCTCATACTTATGCTGAGATATCGCTTTCGTCATCGGATATCCAAGGTTATCATCTGAAACGATCTTGTCGATCTTTACATCGCCACGATGTGTGATCTCACGAATCTGATGAAACCGTCGAAGTACATACTTGGATCATTGATGAGACCGTAATTACTTAGCATGTGATGTAGCCCAGCTCAGCTGCTAACAGAACTACTTCTAATCCAATTAAAAATTTTATAGATCCAAAATGCTTCTTTTGCTGCCTCAGCTGCAACAATATAATCCGCTTTTGTTGAATCGACAACAGTATCTTGCTATGAAGATTTCCAGCTCATTGTTCCGTTATTCAAATAAAATATGTACCCTTATTGCGACTTACAGTCTTCTTTATCTGTTAGGAAACTTACGTCGGTGAACCCAGTCACTTCAAGTTCTCCTTCTCCATAGATTAAGAATGCATCCTTAGTTCGTCTAAGATACTAAAGGATGTTCTTTACATCAATCCAGTGACCATCACCTGGATCGGCCTGATTGTGACTTCATATGCTCAAAGCATATGAGACACCAGGTCGCGTAAATGTCTAACAATGTACGAGCTCTCGGAGAGCACCAACAAATTTTAGATCTATCATAGTAGATCCTTATTCATAGAACAAAGGTTGCCTCTCCCAAGTATTCCATGGAGAATTTTAATGAAAGCGAAGGTTTCACCGATTTTAATATGGGAATGTCATTTCCAAGAAATAATACATCATCAACGTATAGGACAATCATTGTCAGTACGCTCCCACTAGCCTTCTTATATACACAAGAATCATCTTCATTTTGAATGAAACCATATTCCATTATGATCTCATCAAAACGTTGGTTCCAAGAACACAATGCTTACTTCAATCCATAAATGGATCGGTTTAATTTGCAAACCTTGTTTGCATATTTTGGTATGACAAAACTTTCAGGTTGTTGTATATAAAAATCCTCCAAAAGGTTTCCGTTAAGGAAAGCAGTTTTGACGTCCAGCTGCCATATTTCATAAGCGAAATATGTAGGAATAGCAAGCATTATCCGAATGGATTTAATCATGGCAATGGGTAAAAGGTTCTGTCATAATAAACACCATATTGATGACTATACCCTTTCGCTATAAGCCTAGCTTTGTACGTTTGTATGTTGCCATCCACGTCTGTCTTCACCATGAAGACACATTTGCTACCAATAGGCACAATGCCTTCTGGTACATCAACCAGTGTCCAAACTTGGTTGTATACATGGAATCCATTTCGGACTTCATGGCACCTTGCCATATAGCGGAGTCGATACATTGTATCGCTACCTTATATGTAGCCGGCTCATTATACTTAATAAGACTAATGTATACTGATGAGTGGTAATTATATCACTATTTCCCACTCATTTAACCTAATATTTTATATAGTTTCTCGAGTTTTATGAACGTTTTGATGTTTTTTTGTTTACTTTGAAGATAAAAATAATATTGGGACTTAATGGAATCAATTCGGGGCTAAAACGATGAAATCCGGAGGAAAAAATATCAAAAACGAAAATTTACTGTACGTGTCACGAAGTGCAGTCCAAATTCCATTTTTGCGCAAGTTTGGTATTTTGACCAAAACGTTTTCATCTGATATCCGATTGAGATGATTCAAGTTGAAAATTAAAGAAGACTTAAAGATCTACAACTTTTAAATTTTAAATATGTTCGAATTCCGAATATTTAAAGACCGAAATTAACGAATAATCCAATATATTATGTGTAATTACTAAAGTCATTATCAAAAAAATAAAAATAAAAACGGAAAATGACAATTTACAAATGTCAAACTTCCACAAAACATGCTTGCATGTTTGGTGGAGTGTTTTGTGGAGTGTCTTGTGGCATGTTTGGTGGAGTGTTTGGTGGAGGATTTTGTGGAGTGTTTGGTGGAGCAATTGGTGGAGAAATTGGTGGAAGCCTTTAGAATTTCCTATAAATACCAAGCCATTTCATTTGTAATTCGCATGCTTTCCTTAGGTTTTTGTAAGGAATTTAAGGATTGCATCTTGTTTGTGTTTATTTTTCAGTATTTAATTTATGTATTTTTATTTTCAGCAATAGTAGTAGTTTATTTTCTTCTCTTTTCTTTTATGTCTAGTAGTTAGATTTCTGTTGGGGGAATGGTAAAGATTTTATTATTTTAATTTAGATTAATCTCCCTTAATTATAATGTGGAAATTATAATTCAATATAAAAGGTTATACCGCCTTAATGGCTGGTTTTATTTATTTGACATCATGTGACACCATCTATATGGCCGGTCTTTAGGTGACAGATAATTACCGTCTATATGGCTGGTTTATGGACAAATGATAATATCGCCTTTATGGCTGGTTGGACTTAATTGGAAATCTGACTTAATGAGGTTACCGCCTATATGGTCGGTTGGTAATATCACTGATAAATTCCATATTATAATACGGGAGATTTCTAAATTAGAAGTAGTAAGGGTGGATCCCACAACCCCCATCATTTTATTTTTATTCTAGGGAAGTGATGAAACACCATATCCACACACTTAATAATTGATTTTCTTTTTATGGGTAATTCTTTAGTTTGTTTATTGAGTCTTAAGCTTAATGCTTCTTGTTAATTGGCCATTAATAAGATTGATTTGGTAAACTTAAAATGAACTTGACGAAGGGATTTTAGGTTTCAGCCTTAAATTCAATAGCCTACGATCTTCCTTGAGGATAGATAACCCTTTAATAGATTTCCTTACATGATAGACATATACCTAGTGTCGGGCGGGGGTAGCCACTTTTGGAACTTGAACTTAAAGAATTCTGGTAACTTGGTTAACATAGACATATGATTAATTGGGTTATTTGGGTATTTACGTCTGACCATCGACAGAGGCTTTTGCATATCTTCGTGTTTCAGGTTAGCAAACTGACTTATTACATATGTCTAAGAGAATCAATTCTTCTTTAGGATAATATTGTGTGGAATCACAAACCTAGATCTTTGTGTCTTTTATTTATTTTTCTTAGTATTTTATTTTGTTTATTTTATCTAAGGAAATCCACATTCAACCAACCAAAAGCAATCATTCTCTTCTCCCTTAATTAGATACTTGTAAATAAATAGTATCAATAATTAATAACAACAGTAGGAATTAAGTCCTCGTGGGATCAATATTTTTATACTACTTGAACGATACGTGTGCTTGCGTTATACGCGTGTGATTACGCCGGTCAAGTTTTTGGCGCCGTTTCCGGGGACTTATATTTCTTGAGTTGTTACTTTTAAAGCTATCTAATTTACTTGTATCTAATTTTCTTTATTTTTATCTGTAATTTTTCTTTCTTTCTTTTATTTTTCAGGTAGTTGACATGGATCTTTTCTGGAAGATAGAAAGATTACGAGTTTTACTAGAAGAAGATACACCTCAAATCAGGGATCAACAGTCCGGTTTTCTGAGGTCTGTTGTCTAGCCCAACAACTGCCACTGGATTCCAGAACCAACCAATACTACATTTTCTCATCAGAATGCAATGGGGAGATGTGAAATATGTGATGGTAACCACCCGAGCGATCAATGCATATACCTTCCAGGGTGGCAGAATTATCAGAATCATTCAAGGTACGAAGAACCAACATATTTCACAAAACCACATTTTCCATCTTATCCACCATCCACCTACGATCTTCATCAAGAACCAGAACCATCAGAGGAAGATCAGATGATTTACATGCTCAAAGATTGGTTCAAGGAACAGGAAGCTCAAATTGATGCACAATTTCATAGTCAAGCAGAATCCATACAGAGAATGACAGATCAGATCAGACAATTAACAGAAAACCAGAGCTACATACCTCAAGGAGCATCTTCAGATAACACTGATGAAGCCTTCGAGTACCAAGCATTTCATGATGATACTTTAGCAGAGAAGGAGGCTGAGCAATATCAGGAATCTGAGGTATCAGTTCAGGAACCCGAACCAGCAAAGTCTCGATTTGATTTTTATTATTCGGATTCTGAAGAGGATCAAGAAGTGGAGCTGTTTGTACCAATAAAATTTGAGGATGAAATTATGTATCCTCAAAATGAAGATCTTGGAGCTTCCATTGTATATATGTTTGAAGAAGATCTACATGAGCCAGTCATATCAACCACAGAGGATAAAGACCTAAAAACAGACACATTTTTACATCATCAGGTTGACACTTATAGAGCATGCATTTCACAGATGACAGATGAAGAATTGAATACGGATATCCTAAAATACATCTGTGAAGAAAAGGTGGAGCAAGAAGCAAAGCAAATGGAGGAGCAACTGTCTGACCAAATTGAAGATCTCAGACATTCAGGAGAAACATCACTGTTTTGGGGAGTACATATCCAAGACATCACCCAGAAGCTTGACATAATGGAACTTCCATTCAAAGTCAAGCACCATATGAGACCTCCTGATTTTCTTTCTTTCTTTTTAGGAACCACTGGAGTGACAAAGTTTAAAAAGGTGGCATGAGTACTGAATGGGACAAAATTCTTTTTGCCACTTTACCGTTGGAAGAGACCATTCAAAAGCAACGCTCATGGGATTGTCTTAAATCGGACATCCAAAACAACGCTGAAACCTCCTTGACAGATGGATTTCAGTCACGTCTGGCTGAAGATGAAAAATTTAGCACTAGCAGGGAGGCAACCCATGCAATTTATTATAATTTTTATTTTCATATTTTATGTATAAATGTTGTAGCGTTTTTAATTTTGTGTGTTAGTTTTTCAAGGAAAGGCACAAACGGAGCATTTGAGGCAAAGCAAGACAGAAGGAATGGTGTTTGGCAATCACAAAGATGAGAGCTAATTCATTAGAGATGGCTGAGTAAGGAATGAATTCTTGAGACGCATCCTAATGAATTTATACTAAGCGAGTGGCGTATTGCGTACACAATTCTGTTGCCTTAATAATTGCTTTGATTTG
The DNA here is from genome assembly GCA_019454045.1 of Zanthoxylum bungeanum. Taxonomy (NCBI): domain Eukaryota; kingdom Viridiplantae; phylum Streptophyta; class Magnoliopsida; order Sapindales; family Rutaceae; genus Zanthoxylum; species Zanthoxylum bungeanum. Next base: position 293,963 of record SKCR01032759.1, on the reverse strand, counting down.
CTTTTCTTTTGTAATTTTCTTTATTTTGGTAGATAGGATCCAGACTTTTTGAACTTTCACGATTTCTTTTGTTGTTTAGCTAATATCGTCCTTTGGAAGATACTAGTGCTATTATTACTCTTTTCAGGTAATATAAATTCAACTCATCATTGCACTTTTGAAGGCATCTAAATTTGAGAAAGAAATATATAAAAAAAAATGGAAGCCACTTCAAGAAGACGAGTTGAGAATATTTGTGTGTTTTGCGGTACTAGTATTGGTACTAAGCCACAATACGTTGAGGCAGCACATGAATTGGGTCGAGTTATTGCTGCAAGGAATATGCACCTAGTATATGGCGGTGGCAATCTTGGACTTATGGGGATCGTTTCAAAGGCCGTACAGGAATGAGGCAGTCCAGTTCTGGGAATCATCCCAAAACCATTGGCGGAGGCGAATCTTATAGGACCATCAAACGGAGAGGAACTTATTGTGCCAGGTATGTCTGAATGACTGGTAGAAATGATTAACAATGCTGATGCTTTTATTGCTTTGCCATGTGGCTTGGGCACAATGGAGGAAATTTTTACAGTATTATCATGGGCGAACTTGAACATACACCAGAAACCCCTTGGACTGTACAATGTTGATGGATTTTATGATTTTCTTTGTGTGTTTCTTGATGATGCCCGGAGAAATGGGTTCGTGTCAAAGCCTGTAAAAGAACTCCTCTTTACTGCAAGAACTGCCCCAGATTTAATTTATCAAATTCTAGCATTTGAACCACAAATTGACCCCATTCTTTCCAAGATAAACTAGTCTGATAACGATCGTGGTAAGAGGCGTCGGATAAATCTGGATCTTAACCTTTAACTTTTCATTTAGATGTAGAATTTCAGCAAACCAGGTACGGTTTTCTAAACTCTTCTTTTACTCTTTAAGACATTCGGGACAATGTCTCATTTAGGTTTGGGGGAGGGGAATAGTTAATTAGTACCTTGTTTTTATTGTTTTATTTTTATTTTTGGTCTAAAATTTTTCGAAAAAAGCCAAAAAAAATAGAAAAATTTCCAAAAATTACAAAAATAATTTTTTTTTTGTTTTTATTTGATTAATCAGGTGAAATTGGTGTGAGATAGCTTTGTAAGGAATTTCCACTCCTGAGACGTATCTGAAACCTATTTCGGAACAAGTTAATTTTTGTTTCTTTCATTTTAAATTATTTAATTTGTAAATTCTCCATAAAATTGACTAAAATAAATATTCATATGCTCAGTTGACAGGTATTATCAACATGCAGGGTAACATACGGCCATGAGTTGTAGTTGAAAAGTTTGTAATATTCAGTGCTCTAGTTTAATTGGAGGAATCATCTAAAAAATGATGGAATATGCAAAAAAACAAAAAAAAAACATCTGAGATCCGAGTTATTAAGTCCGTAGGGGTGTTTTAACACCTAGTGCCCTAAAACTAACTGGTTTGGGAGCCACTGGCCTAAAGCTCGCTACTTGGATCAAAGATGTTAGAAAATATATATATATGAAGTCTGAGTAATTAAGTTTGTATGGGTGTCTTAACACCTAGTGCCCTAAAGCCAATTGGTTTGTGAGTCACTGACCTAAAACTCGCTACATAGATGAAAGATATTGTATATAAATAAAAAAAAATTAAAAAATCAAAAAAAATCAAAAAAATCAAAAAAAAAATCAAAAAAATTTTTCCATTGCTTAAAAAAATGTGTGAATTCTGATATAATTTTAGGACAAAAATATTACTCTCTTTTCAACTGCACTTGTGACTATTGTGGGCAAAATGAGTTGATTAATATTTTGTTGGTTGTGTATATGAAGAATGGTAAAAATAATCAGAGAATTTACTTATTCGGTAATTTAGAAAGAAACAAAACAATTATTGACTTGGATAATAAGTTTCACTTGTTTAGTCACTAACTTGTTTATTCTATTTTCTCTTGTCTTTTTGCTTTTGTGTGCATTATATTGACGTTTGTGGGTATCGTCAATGTAAGCCCTCACGAGACTACAACTCGTCCACTAGAGACACCTAGGGGTTTAAAGGCTTGTTGCATATGCTAAATGCAACTGTGATCCCTACGAAAGCGGCTTAGCTTAATTTTATTTTAAAGATATTTATGTTATTTTATTTTGTTGTTTTGCTCGATGATCAGCAAAATTTTAGGTTTGGGGGTGTGATGAGTGGTAATTATATCACTATTTCCCACTCATTTAACCTAATATTTTGTATAGTTTCTCAAGTTTTATGAACGTTTTGATGTGTTTTTATTTATTTTGCAGATAAAAATAATATTGGGACTTAATGGAATCAATTCGAGGCTAAAACGATGAAATCCGGAGGAAAAAATGACAAAAATGAAAATTTACTATACGCGTCACGAAGTGTAGTCCTAAATTCCAGTTTTGTGCAAGTTTGGTATTTTGAACATAACTTTTTCATCTGATATCTGATTGGGCTGATTCAAGTTGAGATTAAAGAAGACTCAAAGATCAACAAATTTGAAATTTTTAATATATTCGAATTCCAAGTTTTCAAGACTGAATTTAACGAATAATCCAATGTGTTTTGTGTAATTACTAAAGTCATTATCAAAAAAATAAAAAAAATGGAAAATGACAATTTACAATTGTCAAACTTCCACGAAACATGCTTGCATGTTTGGTGGAGTGTTTTGTGGAGTGTCTTGTGGCATGTTTGGTGGAGTGTTTGGTGGAGGATTTTGTGGAGTGTTTGGTGGAGCAATTGGTGGAGAAATTGGTGGAAGCCTTTAGATTTTCTAATAAATACCAAGCCATTTCATTTGTAATTCTCATGCTTTCCTTAGGTTTTTGTAAGGAATTTAAGGATTGCATCTTGTTTGTATTTATTTTTCAGTATTTTATTTATGTATTTTTATTTTCAACAATAGTAGTAGTTTATTTTCTTCTCATTTCTTTTATGTTTAGTAGTTAGATTTCTGCTGGGGGAAGGGTGAAGCTTTTATTATTTTAATTTAGATTAATCTCCCTTAATTATAATATGGAAATTATAATTCAATATAAAAGGTTATACCGCCTTAATGGTTGGTTTTATTTATTTGACATAATGTGACACCGCCTATATGGCCGGTCTTTAGGTGACAGATAATTACCGCCTATATGGCTTGTTTATGGACAAATGATAATACGCATTTATGGCTGGTTGGACTTAATTGGAAATCTGACTTAATGAGGTTACCGCCTATATGGTCGGTTGGTAATATCACTGATAAATTCCATATTATAATAAGGGAGATTTCTAAATTAGAAGTAGTAAGGGTGGATCCCCCAACCCCCATCATTTTATTTTTATTCTAGAGAAGTGATGAAACACAATATCCAGACACTTAATAATTGATTTTCTTTTTATTGGTAATTCTTTATTTTGTTTATTGAGTCTTAAGTTTAATGCTTCTTGTTAATTGGCCATTAATAAGATTGATTTGGTAAACTTAAAATGCACTTGACGAATGGATTTTAGGTTTCAGCCTTAGATTCAATAGCCCACGATCTTCCTTGAGGATAGATAACCCTTTAATAGATTTCCTTACAGGATAGACATATGCCTGTCGGGCGGGGGTAGCCACTTTTGGAACTTGAACTTAATGAATTCAGGTAACTTGGTTAACATTGACATATGATTAATTGGGTTATTTGGGTATTTGCGTCTGACCATTGACAGAGGCTTTTGCATATCTTCGTGTTCCAGGTTAGCAAACTGACTTATTACACACATATATATAAGAGAATCAATTCATCTTTAGGATAATATTGTGTGGAATCACAACCCTAGATCTTTGTGTCTTTTATTTATGTTTCTTAATATTTTCTTTTGTTTATTTTATTTAAGCAAATCCACATTCAACTAACCAAAAGCAATCATTCTCTTCTCCTTTAATTAGATACTTGTAAATAAATAGTATCAATAATTAATAACAACAGTAGGAATTAAGTCCTCGTGTGATAGATATTTTTATACTACTTGAACGATACGTGCGTTTATACGCGTGTGATTACGCCGGTCATCTACGTGAGGTGAGATCAGAAACCCATACCTCTTAGGTTATTTTCTAACTCTCTCCGACCTACGCGGTTCTTGTATATTAGAAGATTGTGGAACAGTTTATGAGTGGTAATTATATCATTATTTCTCACTCATTTAACCTAATATTTTGTATAGTTTCTCGGGTTTTATGAACGTTTTGATGTGTTTTTATTTATTTTACAGATAAAAATAATATTGGGACTAAATGGAATCAACTCGGGGCTAAAACGATGAAATCCGGGGCAAAAAAGGTCAAAAAAGAAAATTTATTGTACGCGTCACGAAGTGCAGTCCTAAATTCCAGTTTGCGCAAGTTTGGTATTTTGGCCATAACTTTTTCATCTGATATCCGATTGAGCTGATTCAAGTGGTAGATTAAAGAAAACTAAAAGATATACAACCTTCAAATTTTAAATATTTTCGAATTCCGAAGTTTTCAAGACCGCGATTAACGAATAATCCAATGTGTTTTGTGTAATTACTAAAGTCATTATCAAACAAATAAAAAAAATGGAAAATGACAATTTACAATTGTCAAACTTCCACAAAACATGTTTGCATGTTTGGTGGAGTGTTTTGTGGAGTGCCTTGTGGCTTGTTTGGTGGAGTGTTTGGTGGAGGATTTTGTGGAGTGTTTGGTGGAGTGTTTGGTGGAGCAATTAATGGAGAAATTGGTGGAAGCCTTTAGATTTTCCTATTAATACCAAGCTATTTCATTTGTAATTCTCATGCTTTCCTTAGGGTTTTGTAAGGATTTTAAGGATTACATCTTTTTTTTTAATTTCTATAATTTAATTTATGCATTTTTATTTTCAGTAATAATAGTAGTTTCTTTTCTTTTCTTTTCTTTTATGTTTAGTTGTTAGATTTCTGCTGGGGAAGGGTGAAGCTTTTATTATTTTAATTTAGATTAATCTCCCTTAATTATAATATGGAAATTATAATTCAAATTAAAAGGATTACCGCCTTAATGGCTGGTTTTATTTATTTGACATAATGTGACACCGCCTATATGATCGGTCTTTATATGAGAGATGATTACCGCCTATATGGCTGGTTTATGGATAAATAATGATACCGCCTTTATGGTCGGTCGGACTTAATTAAAATCTGACTTAATGAGAATACCGCCTATATGGCCGGTTGTTAATATCACTGATAACAAACCTTCTTCTCAAGGCTATGATACCAAACCACAGGTGCACCCTCGAGTGACATTCCGAACATTTTCTGGACTTGGCGCTGAGACAGGCCGACCGAACTCATCACCGAGACATATTGTCGCAAATGGACCATCGGGTCCCCATTCCCATTAAACTTTGCGATGTCGGGCATTTTGAACTGTGCGGGCAACTGCTCTTCAAAGGTCATTGAATCATAATCCAGTAGATCCTCATGCTTCCCCCTCAGCTTACGGGTGACAGACTCCGTCTGATCACGAAGCCTTTGCATTTCAGCCTGAGTTTCGGCTATCCTACCAGCGGCATAGTCAGCCAGATCATCATCAAATACCGGAGCATCATCGTTCACTCCGTTCGGAGGGCTCTCCCATCTTTCATTCTCAGATCCTCCCGCAGCACGGGGCACAGCCATATTAGACATGGCAGCAGTCAAGGCTTGCAGTTGTTCAGTTATCTTGGTGAAGTTAGCTTCCATCTGATCCATTCTAGACCCTTCGTTGACAGATTCACTCATATTCGCTGAAGGTATTTTGACTAATCTTCCCTCTTCTCTAACCCACGGGAATCTATGTTGTCTCTCTTAAGGCTACGTGTCAGTGCATATATGTGCGATGCATGTAATAGATAAAATTATAAAAAGAAACTTTAAACTACTTGGTCCATTATCATTATAAAGTATTTAATCACACCATCGCGCGGTGCAAACTTGTCCCAGTTGAAAAGGCCCAACAGGTTTACACTTTACATGATATGGCTAAATGACTTCAAATGATAAAAGGCCCATTCACAAAGTGGCCCACCGGCATTTTAGAAGCTTTTGGCCCAACTGTCAAAGGACACAAACTTGCCCCAGTTTAAATGGCCCAACAAGTTCACATCTTTTGACAAAAGGTCCAACTGGATCCAAATGACGGCGGTCCAACACACAAACATAAAATAAATAACTACCGGTTCTTTCAAGGCTAAGTTTCACAAGTGGGTTCACGGGGCGCGGACAAAGGCTCTCGTTTGACGAAGGATTACCCACAACTAGGACTCCCCACTCAATGGTTCAAGCGACCAAGTGAGTGCACCATTTTTTATACCTTACGGTACGTGCCAACGAGTTACGGTGTGTGACTAACTGTCGAATGGATTTCCCGTTGTAGATTTCCCAGAGGGAAGGTGGAGCGAGGCTCTCTTAAGTACCCAAGCCCCTTAGGCTCTTATCGCTTGGTGTCAGGAATAAACAACGAGTCCTCCAAACTAGTATGTCACAACGAGCTACAAGTAAAGATTTATCTAGGTGCCTTCACAGCTTTTCCCCGAATGGTAGTGAGTGAAGGAAGACACCCAACCATCACCTAGCTTCAACAAAGCCTTTGATTAACCCCCTCAACCCACTATAGAAATGGTCAACTAATGCACAAATTATACACATCACAAGACATGATTTCGAGGCCAATTCTCTAATTTCCCCAGTGGAGTCGCCAGACTGTAGACAACAGAACCTGGGCAACGCTTTTCTAGGCTCGCGGCCTAGTTGGGAAAGTACGAAATAACATGGAGTCGCCACCCGTGTGAACCGGGACAAAGATTAAGGTCGCACTCACCCCTCGCAAGGGAAGACCTCAAACCGTTGGGTTCGGAATGGTCCCTTACTTATGTCACTTGTGATGATATAATTGTGCAATAAACTAACCGAATCTATTCATAATTCATGCTCAAAGGTACTTAGATCTAACATGCTTTCATCCAAATAATTCCACGCAATGTAACACAACAATCATATTGAACCATTAAATCAACATGTATAAATCATTACCCAAACGCATCATAAACTAAGAACATGCATAATGAACAACCTAAACATGCTTTAACAAATAAATAACAAACTAAATTAAACCATGCTTTAAGTAATAAACAAATAACCTAAAGACTATAACATGCTCAAATACAAGTTAGGATGAGACGAGATATGTATATCTTAAGCGGTACGTGGCTTTGTATCCCGAGTGCAGACCATACTACCGTCCATTCGGAATCGGCTATGGAATTTACGTCCGGGTTTCCATCCGATATACCACAAAAGGGAACACATATCCTGCTCATCCAACAATCACATCATGCTTCAAACGACTCTCATGCAATTATATATCAAAATAAATAAAACAACAATAAAGAAGATAAGTAGAAAGGTGCCCTCAGGTCTAACCTCTTTTGTCGTCTAAGAAAGGGCGTTACACGTCCGTTGGAAGGGTGAATGATCCGCTACTCTTTTAGTTCACCAACTCAACGTCTTTCCTCGCTGTTTTGCTGTTCGGGCTGCTGTTTCAAGTCTGTTCCGCTGCTATTTCGCTGCTACGTTTCAGGTCACTGTCTTGATGGTTTAGCGGACTGTTTTGGGTGATTTTGAAGGCTTAGGGAGGTGCGTTTGTGAGGATTTTTTAGGGAAACTTTATGGAGGTTTTGGGGATGGTGTTTAGGTGATTTTAGGACTGTTTTGTGGGCTAAGGACGCAACAAAAACTGACCAGAACAGAAGGTGAACTGCGGCAGTTCACAGGTGCAGTGGGGTGTTTTCAGGGACTGTTTTGGGGCTGCGAATGGGGCTGTGTTTGGAGGGTGTTTAGTGCGACTTTAGGGCTGTGAATAAGGTTTATTTGAGGGTGTTTTAGGGCTGTGAATGGGGGCTGGAACTCGGCAATTGAGGGTTAAGTTTAGGGCTTGGGCGTGAAGGGTGTTGATGATGGAGGGAAGGTGCGGCAATGGAGGCTATTGGATCTTGAAGGTGCGGCAATGGAGGCTTTCCGGGGGATGCTTGGGCGTGTAATGGAGGCTTAAGAGAGTGCTTTAGGCGTGTGAGAGAGATGTATGGGCTAGGGTTTGAATGGGGGATGAAGGCCTCTTTTTATAGGCAAAGAGAGAAGACTTTCCTAATTTGAATATGAAAGAATCTCCTAATTGGTTCTTCATAAGGAATAGATCTCCTTATTCGGGGTGGTGATTGGATTTGATTTGGTAGGGATTTTATTTGATTTCTTCTATTTAGGTAAGGATTTAACAAGATTTAAACATGTGATTAATGTGCAATTACCTAAATAAAGGGCAATGGGCGTGAATCATGGCCAATGGGCATAGGTTTGGTTTGACTTGGTTTGACTTGGGTTGACTTGGGTATTTGGGCTTGGTTTGGGTTAGGTATGTGGTCTATGGGAGTTTTGGGCCTAAGGTGAGCTTAGAAACGGAGGTATAACAAGCAACCGAAGCGAAAACAACGAGATTAAATCCATCGAAAATTCTATTTTCCAACTTTACCCTTCCAACGTCCGTTTCCCTTCGACTTTCATGACTAAAGAAGTAGTTGCCTCCATACGAGACTCATCATTGGGCTAATGTGTAAAAATACAATGCCTACAGTTACCATCTTCATCTATTTTTCCATCTTCAATATCAAGGATCTCATTTTCTTCATCACTATCCTGGCGTACATCTTCGAGGCCATTAAGAAAAATAGGGGAATTTGGCGGCCGAATAGACGTAGATTCTTCCAAATTAGACATAATTCATTCTGGAAATAAAAATTGAATAAACAATATGGTAAGATTCGGCCAAGCTTAAAATGATGTTGTGAACTACAAGCAAAGAAGTTATATGCCTTTTTAACATTGAATTCTCTGAGCCAATGCTTCAATTAATCTCCTATTGAACAAGTCTAATAGTAAAAGTCTTCTAACCAAAGAAGGTGCAAGGTGACAGTGATGAGAGTAGTCGTGACAAAATTAAGAAACTTGGTAGTCATTTCTAAGCATATTACATTAAACATAATCATGCAATTACGCAAGTATTGATTAGTATTAACTGAGTTATAAAACCAAGTGCAGAAGCTGTGAATTGTTGCATTTTTTGTCAATGAAATTCCACTTTCTTTAAAACATGGGACTTTCTAATCACTAATCAGGGGACTTTCTTTAAAACAATTAATTGCACGCAATCTGACACAAAAAATTCCAAGCATGTCATAATTAATTAAATTATCTAACAAATTCCACTTTCATTTTCTCTTTTTATTTTTTGAATCACATAATTAATTCAATCAGACTAGAAAAACAGGGGAATTAATCTATTAACCAAGTTCTAACAACATACTGACGAAGTGCAGATGAAGGGATGCAAAATTGCAGATGAAGTGACGAAGTGCATTGTACAGATGAAGAAACAAAGTGACGAAGTCGAAGTGCAGATGAAGTGATGAAGAGTGAAGACGAGGCAAGCTGACCTAGTCTGTTAGTCACCTATAGTCGAAAAGATGAAGTCAGTCAGTCACGAAGATGAGGCAATTGCAAGCTGATTAGCTAAGTAACTAACGAGTGACGATGACGAAGAGTGAAGGAAATTACTCAAATTAGGGCAAATCACAATTCACAAAATGAGGGCTAATGGGCTTATGGTATGGGCCTCGTGAGTGTGTGACAGTGTGAGAGCAATGAGTTTGAGACTGTGAGTGAGCTGTGACAGTGTGACTTTTTTTATGTTTTTCATTTTTTGTGATTTTTTTTTTAATTTAAGACCGGGCCGGGCTTGGTTTCTAGGGCCCGGCCCGGAATTTTTGTGTCCCAAGCCGGGCCGTATTTGGGTTTTTCTGCCACCCTTACTTTGAACCACAAATTGACCCCGTCCTTTCCAAGATCAAATGGTCTGATGATGATCGTGGTAAGAAGCGTAAGATAAATCTGGATCTTAACCTTTAGTTTTCTGTATTTCAGCTAACCAGGTACTATCTTCTAAACTCATCTTCTACTTTTTAAGACAATGGGGACAATGTCTCATTTAGGTTTGAGAGAGTGGAATAATTGATTAGTATCTTGTTTTTATTGTGTTGTATCTTACTTTTATTGTGTTGTTTCTAGTCAAAAATTTTCGAAAAAATTCAAAACAAATTAAAAAAAATTTATGAAAAAATCAAAAAAATGTTTTGTTTTGTGTTTTTAATTTGATTAATCATGTGAAATTGGTGTGAGATAACTGTGTAAGGAATTTCCACTCCTGAGACGTATCTCAACCTATTTCGGAACAAGTTAATTTTTGTTTATTTCCTTTTGAATTATTTAATTTTTAAATTCTCCATAATACTAACTAAAATGGATTTTCATATGCTCAATTGGCAGGTATTATCAACATACATGGTAACATACGGACATGAGAAGTAATTGACGAGTTTGTAATATTCAGTGCTCTAGATTAATTGGAGGAAGCATCTAAAAAAGCGATGGGATAAAAAAAAAAAAAAAATGTGTATAAAAAAAAACGTCTGAGATCCGAGTTATTAAGTCTGTAAGGGTGTCTTAACACCTAGTGCCCTAAAGCCAATTGGTTTGGGAGTCACTGGCCCAAAGCTCGTTACATGGATCGAAGACGTTGCCAAAATATATATATATATATATCTGAAGTCTGAGTAATTAAGTCTGTAGGGGTGTCTTAACACTTAGTGCCCTAAATCCAATTGGTTTTGGGAGTCACTGGCCCAAAGCTCGCTACATAGATGGAAGATATTGTATATAAATACAAAAAAAAAATAATCAGAAAAAAAAAATTATTACATTGCTATAAAAAATGTGTGAATTCTGATAAAACTGTAGGACAAAAATATTACTCTCTTTTCAACTGCACTTGTGACTATTGTGGGTAAAATGAGTTGATTAATATTTTTTTTTTTTGTGTATATGAAGAATGGTAAAAATAATCGGAGAATTTACTTATTCAGTAATTTAGAAAAAAAGATAACAACTACTAACTTGGAATAGAAGTTTCACTTGTTTAGTCACTAACTTCTTTATTCTCTTTTCTCTTGTCTTTTTGCTTTTATGTGTATTAGTTTTACTATCTTTTTACTTTTATCAAACGTTTGTGGGTATCGTTGATGTAAACCCTCACGAGACTACAACTCGTCCACTAGGGACACCTAGGGGTTTAAAGGCTTGTTGCATATGCTAAATGCAACTGTGATCCCTACGAAAGTGGCTTAGCTTAATTTTATTTTAAAGATGTTTATGTTATTTTATTTTGTTGTTTTGCTCGAGGACTAGCAAAATGTTAGGTATGGGGTGTGATGAGTGGTAATTATATCACTATTTCCCACTCATTTAACCTAATATTTTGTATAGTTTCTCGAGTTTTATGACCATTTTGATGTGTTTTTATTTATTTTATAGATAAAAATAATATTGGGACTTAATGGAATCAACTTGGGGCTAAAACGATGAAATCTGGAGCAAAAAATGTCAAAAACGAAAATTTACTGTACGTGTCGCGAAGTGCAGTCATAAATTCCAATTTTACGCAAGTTTGGTATTTTGGCCATAACTTTTTCATCCGATATCCGATTGAGCTGATTCAAGTTGCAGATTAAAGAAGACTCAAAGATATACAACTTTTAAATTTTAAATATATTCGAATTCCGAAGTTTTCAAGACAGAAATTAATGAATAATCCAATGTGTTTTGTGTAATTACTAAAGTCATTATCAAAAAAATAAAAAAAAAAAAATGGAAAATGACAATTTACAATTGTCAAACTTCCACAAAACATGCTTGTATGTTTGGTGGAGTATTTTTTGGAGTGTTTGGTGGAGTGTTTGGTGGAGGATTTTGTGGAGTGTTTGGTGGAGTGTTTGGTGGAGCAATTGGTGGAGAAATTGGTGGAAGCCTTTAGATTTTCCTATAAATACCAAGCCATTTCATTTGTAATTCTCATGCTTTCCTTAGGGTTTTGTAAGGATTTTAAGGATTGCATCATGTTTGTTTAATTTTTGTAATTTAATTTATACTTTTTTATTTTCAGCAATAATAGTAGTTTCTTTTCTTTTCTTTTCTTTTATGTTTAGTAGTTAGATTTCCGCTGGGGAAGGGTGAAGCTTTTATTATTTTAATTTAGATTAATCTCCCTTAATTATAATATGGAAATTATAATTCAAATTAAAATGATTACCGCCTTAATGGCTGGTTTTATTTATTTGACATAATGTGACACCGCCTATATGGCCGGTCTTTATGTGACAGATGATTACCACCTATATGGCTGGTTTATGGACAAATAATGATATCGCCTTTATGGTCGGTCGGACTTAATTAAAATCTGACTTAATGAGAATACCGCATATATGGCCGGTTGGTAATATCACTGAAAAATTCTATATTATAGTTAGGGAGATTTCTAAATTAGAAGTAGTAAGGGTGGATCCCCTAACCCCAGTATTTTATTTTTATTCTAGGGAAGTGATGAAACACAATATTAACATGCTTAATAATTGATTTGATTATATTATGGGTAACTCTTTAGTTTGTTTATTGTGTCTTAAGCTTAATGCTTCTTGTTAACTGGCCATTAATAAGATTGATTTGGTAAACTTAAAATAAACTTGACGAAGGAATTTTAGGTTTCAGCCTTAAATTCAATAGCCCACGATCTTCCTTGAGGATAGATAACCCTTTAATAGATTTCCTTACAGGATAGACATATACCTGTCGGGCGGGGGTAGCCACTTTTGGAACTTGAACTTAATGAATTCATGTAACTTGGTTAACATAGAAATATGATTAATTAGGTTATTTGGGTATTTGCGTCTAACCATCGACAGAGGCTTTTGCATATCTTCGTGTTCTAGGTTAGTGTAGACACGGTGACGCTGTCCAGGCCCGCGACCCGTTTGGAGTACAGAGTAGCCCGCGGGGGGCTAAACCGGAGAAATAAAATGGAGTCGCCACCCAGTGTGAACTGAGAAATGATTTAAGACCGCATTCACCCCTCGCAAGGGAATACCTCAAACCATTGGGTTCAGAATGGTCTCTTACTTATCCAATTGTAATGAAAAGATTTATGCAATAGTATAACCAAGTCTTGTGCAACATATGCAAGATAATTTAATCAGCATCCAAGTTTGCACACCCATAAACGTAAATAAATAAAGAAGAAAACAAATGCATAATTCCATAAACATATTAAACAAAGAAGTGCGAAAATATAAATAAATAACAACAGTAAAGAGCGTCAATAATAAAGTAAGATGATTAAGTATGTAATGCAAAAGAAATGACCAAAGAAGCAAACATGCATGAAATATGAGGGAGAGAAGTCGATTCACTGCATGCACGTTCGCGTAGCGTTCGGAAATGCGTTCGAACGGTAAACAGAATGCATGCGTTCGAGTAGCGTTTGGAAACGCGTTCGAACGGGATAAGTCCAAATGCATGCGTTCGAGTAGCGTTTGAGAACACGTTCGAACAAGATTACCAATGTGGTATCTAAAATGACACAAACACACGCGTGAATGTTTCTCAAGCGGTACGTGGAGTTGTATCCCAAGTACAGACTGCACTACCGTCCATTCGGATTCGGCTACAGAATTTATGTCTGGGTTTCCATCCGATATACCACGAGAGGCAACACTCAAGCATAAACACGGCATGAATGCGAAAACAAAAAGTGAAAAATAAAAACCAAAAAAGATGAATAGCGAAATCAATAGAAGAAGGGCGCGGCGAACTGTGGTAAGGTAGCCTTTAGGCATTTCCCTCGAATAGAAGACCTTTGACCCACATGATTAGCCCATGCGCATTAAGTAACAACGCATGAATAAGCAAAGTAATGATAGGCAAAAGGTAAATAACAGAATAATAAAAGGCACGGCAAAACATCGTGGTAAAGGTAGCCTTTAGGCATTTCCCTCGAATAGAGGACCTTTAATCCACATGATTAGCCCATGTGCATCAAGTAACAATGCATGAATAAATAAAGTAATAATACACAAAAATGAATGACGGAATAATAAAAGAGATGCGACCAAGGCCGACATCTATATGGGACATCGTATGCCCGACTGAACGTATTCCACATTCAATCAAACATACTTCGTCCGGCTCGGCAAAACATCATGGTAAGGGTAGCCTTTAGGCATTTCCCTCGAATAGAGGACCTTTACCCCCACATGATTAGCCCATGCGCATCAAGATTAACAATGCATAAACAAACAAAGCAACGACATGCGGAAAGTAAATAATGAAATAATAAAATAGATGCGACCAAGGCCGACATCTATATGGTACTTCGTATGCCCGACTGAACGTATTCCATATTCAATCAAACATACTTCATCCGGCGCGGCAAAACATCATGGTAAAGGTAGCCTTTAGGCATTTCCCTCAAATGGAGGACCTTTAACTCAACGTGATTAGCCCATGCGCACTAGATAGCAATACATAAATAAATAAAGCAATAACAAGCGAAAAGTAAATAACATAATAATAAAAGAGATGCGACCAAGACAAACATCTATATGGGACTTCGTATGCCCGAATGAACGTATTTCACATTCAATCAAACATACTTTGTCCGACGTAGCAAAACATCGTGGTAAAGGTAGCATTTAGGCATTTCCCTTGAACATATGACCTTTACCCCCACATGATTAGCCCATGCGCATCAAGATTAACAATGCATAAACAAAGAAACAATACATAGAAAATAAATAGCGGAACAATAAACACAAAATTAAATACCAAAATGTAACACGTGCTTGAAAGTTTCTCAAGCGGTAAGTGGAGTTTTATCCCAAGTACAGATCGCACCATCGTCCATTCAGATTCGGCTATGGAATTTAGGTCTAGGTTTCCATCCGATATACTGCAAGAGATGGTACGCAATCATTAACCCAATATAAATATAAAAAAGTTAGACATGGAACATAATTATGCATGTGAATGAATGACAATAAATAACTGAAAAGATAAATAAATAGAAAAGGGTGCCTTCAGGTCTTACCTTTTAAGTTGCTTCTCGGAAGTGCGTTACACCATTGCCGGAAGGGTTAATGCTCCGTAACTTTTCTGGTTTTCTGATTCAGTATTTTCCTTCGTTGTTTCACTATTTTAAGCCGCCAATTTCTCTGGTTTTGCTACTGTTTTTCAGGATGTTCTTGGGATGGTTTTTGGGACTGTCTTTGGGACTGCATGGGGCAGTGTTTCGGGACTATTTTGGGTGTTTTTAGGGATTATTTGCTCACTGGTTTTGGCTTCTATTTTGTTCACGTGGGAGGCTGCTTCGTATTTGGTTTAGGGGCGTTAGGGTTGTGTTCGGTTTGCTTTGTGAGTGGGCTAATGCCGTTAGTGGCTCCTATTGTTTGCTCACGCCATGACAGTCTGCATGTGTTGGTCTTTGGTTCAAGGTGAGGGTTGATGCTTCACGTGTGCGTATAGTTTTGTTTGTTTATGGTTGGCTATTTCGGCTAAGTGGAGGGCAAGTTGGTTTGGCTTTTTTCGGTGAAAGGGTTAGTTGGCAGTGTGTGAGTGTAGCTATTTGGTCGGTTTAGGGTTGCTTATTTTTATGTAAGCTGCTGTGTGCCTACGTGAGTGGTGAGTGAAAAAGAATAGTTGTGTGTGTTTTGAAGTCGGTTTAGTGGCTGCTCGGTCAGTGGGGTAATGGTTTACGGTTTGGACGTGTGTGTTTATGAGAGAGAGAATGAAGAGAGAGAAAAGAGGGGCTGTGGTTGAGAGAGAGAGAGAGCTGTGTCGAGTGTGGGCTTGTTGAACATGGGCGTTGAATGCGTGTAAGGTGTGTATATGTGGCTTAGGTTTGTTTGGTCGGCATGTGCGTGTAAGGTGTGTATGTGGCTTGGGTTTGTGTAGGGTTTATATTGTGTAGAGGAGAGAGTGGACGTGAGAATATTGTGTAGGGTTTATATTATTTGTTTAGTTTTTGAGAGAGAGGCCGAGAGCTTGAGAGTATTACTACCATGGTTTGTATTTTTGTGTTTTTTAATTTTGTGAATGTCTAGAGAGATGGGAGAGAGGCGTGAAGATAGAAGAATGATTTCTTTATTTTTAGGTTTATAGAGAGAGATGGAGAGAGAGAGAGTAGGGTTTCTCTGTTTTTAGGTTTATAGAGAGAGATGGAAGAGAGAGACTAGAGTGAGAATCCCATAAGGTTTTGGTTTTGTGTTCTTTTTATAGTGGTGCATGTTAGGGTTGTGGATGTGCTAGGGTTTCTAAAAGGAAATAAATCAAACAATTATGGGGTGTATTTAATTAATTTATTTAGGGAAAGAAATTGTGTATTTTAGGTGAGGATTATATTCTAAATATTTTTAAAATGGAAGGAGATTTTATTGGATTAGGAATGGGATTTGATTTAAATTAGGAAGGGGATTTGATTGGATTTTGACATGTGTTTTAAATATGATTTAATTATTTTTGGATTGGGCTTGGGCGAAATAGGCTTTTCATGGGTTGCGAGGGTTTTGGGCCGAGGCCAATATTTTAAAACATAGATCAATCAAGCGAACCTGAGGCCAAACAAACGAATTAAATTGATGATGTACTTATTTCTTGAATTTTCCCTTTCGACGTCTGTTTCCCGCGACTTCCGCAACTTATCGGGTAGTGCCTCCATACGAAGCTCATCATCGGGCTTTATGCAAAAATACAGTGTCTACAGTTAGCAAACTGACTTATTACACATGTATAAGAGAATCAATTCTTCTTTAGGATAATATTGTGTGGAATCACAACCCTAGATCTTTGTGTCTTTTATTTATTTTTCTTAGTATTTTATTTTGTTTATTTTATTTATTTTATTTATTTTATTTAAGGAAATCCACATTCAACCAACCAAAAGCAATCATTCTCTTCTCTCTTAATTAGATACTTGTAAATAAATAGTATCAATAATTAATAACAATAGTAAGAATTAAGTCCTCGTGGGATCGATATTTTTATACTACTTGAACGATACGTGCGCTTGCATTATACGCGTGTGATAACGCACCGGTCAACAGTCTCATCCCTGATGAACTGTTTATGTTCCGTGAGGGGATCAGTGCCAGGAACAATATCACTCTGATTTTCATCGATTTTTACTTTCCTCCCACTTCCCACTGCATTTAGGAATTCCTCTAAGGAAAACCGCATGGAGAGCAACAAATACCTTGTTCTCTTGTGGGTTGTATAGACAAAACTTCCCAAAGGGGCCCGGGCCAAGTAGAGCGGGAACTTCCCGAAAAAAGGTGGTTGTGGCGCAGGCTAAAGACAAAACCAAAGCAGTGATCCACTCTTCTGATCAATCTACAATCCCATTTCCAATGGCGGTCCCGGCGTCTGAAACCCGCCCCTCTAGCCAATCTAGGTCTGTCAGCAAACGAAAGCGTCTGACCGGATCAGTGGGTCCTATGCAGGAAGAAGATGAGGTGGAGGAACAACCTATGATCATAAGGCAGGCTGTCCAGAGAGAGGTTAGAGCTACAGAGGCCCCTCATGAAAGGAAAAGGCTTCGTGGTACTCGGACCGGACGACCTTAGTCAAAAAATCTGAGAAGTTACTTCCCACCTCGTGCCGGCATTCAATCAGCTGGCCGAAGTAATTCCTCCTGAGGAGATCCTGAAATACGAAGATGTTTCTCCAGAGGCCGTGGTGACGGAGTTCTGTTCCCAGATGGCCAGGGTAATGAACTTCTCGTTCTCATTCTGTATCTTTTCTTAGTTGTTATACTGATTTTTCCTTTTATTCTTGCAGGCAACTTATCTTATGGCCAAGAATAAAGACCTTCTCCTGAGTCTTCTATCTAAGGGAGGCCAGGCTCAAAGGCTTCAGAGTCAGTCTTCAGAAAGAAATGATGAAAAAATCAAGGCTCTGGAGAGGGTCAGGGATGAGGCCCTCAAACTGAATGAATCCCTTCGCAATGCGTATAATATGGCCAAGAAGAATGTCAAAATTGCTAAAAAGGACCGGGAGGCTGCTCTGGCTGAGAGTAAACACCTGGGGTGGGAGTTGGGTGATACAAAGGCCAAGCTGAGGAGGACGATCAAAAGAGATAACAGGCTCTCGAGGATTTGAAAAAGAGTGAGGCTGACTTGGAGAAGAGGGAGGCCGAACTGCAAACGAGGGAGGCCGCACGGCAACAGAGGGAGGCTGCATTGGTAAGAGAGCTGGAGAGTGCTCAGCTCAAGGAGGTAGAAGATTATGCTGAGATCATTCAAATCCTGATGCCCGGGGTTAACATAGAGCTGATCCACATGGCCATCCGCTATTGTAAAGGATAACTCTACGCGGAAGAGGCCCAAAAACTACTTTCCCTCCCTTCGGAGGAAATCCAGGATCTGGAGCCTGTATCAACTGTTCTGCTGTCTCCGACCCCTAAAGAAATCCAACCCGAGGCTCATGACCCTGAAATACCTGAGGCCGCAGCCGCTCTCCCCTCCCAAACACAAACTGAAGTTCCCCCCGCCGAGCCTGTACCAATCGTTCAGCCGTCTGGGCCTGCACAAAAAGAAACAGTTACTCATGCGCGGGCCGATTGATGGGGGTGACCCAAAGGGGGCCCCATGTAAATTCATACAATACATTTCTTTTTGTAATGACAATCGTAAATCTCCATTTTCAGCACTCATCTCAAATATTTTTCGTTCTACTCTTTATACTTAGCTTTTTTCGGCTTCAGATTTTCTGACTTGCCCTTCCATATCTCGTTGTGATCTGGCACTCGGCCAATTTTGAGTCTGACTTCGAGGTAACAATTTGTCCCCGGGCCAAGATCAAATGCATCCGGTGAGACGTAACCCGACCCGGAGGTGAGAAGAACATTTGGCTCTGGGGAGATGTTGCGTAACCAGACCAAAGAAATAGACTCGGTGGGATTCACCCCAACCCCGAGCTGAGAAGAACACTTGGCTCTGGGGGAATGTTATGTCCTCAGACCAAAGAAATAGACTCGGTGGAATTCACCCCTACCCCCAGACCAAAGAAATAGAGTCGGTGGGATTCACCCCAAACCCGAGCTGATGGAGATTTACATCAGCGGAACGAATCCAGCCCCGAACTGATGGAATATTTGCATCGGCGGAACGAATCCAGCCCCGAGCTGGTGGAACATTTGTATCAGCGGAACGAATCCAGCCCCGAGTGGGTGGAACATAACAGACACGACGAAATTAATCCGGCCCCGAGCTGGTGGAACATTTGCATCGGCGGAACGAATCAAGCCCCGAGCAGGTGGAACATTTACATCGATAGAACGAATCCAGCCTCGAGCGGGTGGAACATAACATACACGACGGAATGAATCCGGCCCCGAGCTGGTGGAACATTTACATCGAAGGAATGAATCCAGCCCCGAGCGGGTGGAACATTTGCATCGGCGGAACGAATCCATCCCCGAGAGGGTGGAACATTTGCATCGGCGGAACGAATCCAGCCCCGAGCGGGTGGAACATAACAGACACGACGGAATGAATCCGGCCCCGAGCTGGTGGAACATTTGCATCGGCAAAATGAATCCATCCCCGAGCGGGTGGAACATTTGCATCGGCGGAACGAATCCAGCCCCGATCGGGTGGAATATTTACATCGATGGAACGAATCCAGCCCCGAGTAGGTGGAACATAACAGATACGGCGGAACGAATCCGGCCCCGAGCTGGTGGAATATTTTCATCGGCGGAACGAATCAAGCCCCGAGCGGGTGGAACATAATAGACACGGCGGAATGAATCCGACCCCGAGCGGGTGGAACATTTACATCGGCGGAACGAATCTAGCCCCGAGGTGGTGGAACATTTGAGACTTACACGAGGGAAGATTTTCAACCTCTGAGGCTTTGCGGGTCCTGGCGCGGACGTCCCCTTGCCAGACCAACGAAAATCAAAAATTGGAACAAAGTAAAGTTAATAATAATAAAAAAATGGAGGTGACTTAGCACATACCTCATGCAAAAATTCAAGAAGTAAAAACAACAACTCGGGTGCTCCGACGCAGCGTCCTACCCGAGGCCTCCAAATCATAATTTTGAACCTTACAATTCAGTGTCCCGGCTATCCAGGCTATGGATACATCAATCCGAGCAGTTAGGCAAGTCCCCACGGGGGACATGGACACCCCGTGTGTGCCCTCTCTGGGTGGTTCTCAACGGGACTCACCAGCCGACTCGTAGTGGCAGAAACCTCCCTAGGTCCGATTTACCCGAGACTCATGTAATCAAGGACGCCGTTCGGCTAAACCCAAGCCAGGTGGTCTGATGGTACTGAGCAGGATTCACCAGCCGACTCGTAGGGGTAAAAACCTCCTTAGGTACGGTTTACCCGAGACTCCTGTAATCAAGGGCGCCATTCGGTCAAACCCAAGCCAGGTGGTCTGATGGTACTCAGCGGGAGTCACCAGCCGACTCGTAGGGGCAAAAACCTCCCTAGGTCTGATTTACCCGAGACTCCTGTAATTAAGGGCGCCATTTGGCCAAACTCGAGCCAGGTGGTCTGATGGTAGTCAGCGGGAGTCACCAGCCGACTCGTGGGGGCAAAAACATCTTTAGGTCTGGTTTACCCAACACTCCTGTAATCAAGGGCGCCATTCTGCCAAACCCGAGCCAGATGGTCTGATGGTACTCAGCGGGACTCACCAGCCGACTCGTAGGGGAAAAAAACCTCACTAGGTCCGGTTTACCCGAGACTCCTGTAATCAAGGGCGCCATTCGGCCAAACCCGGGCCAGGTGGTCTGATGGTTCTCAACGGGCTATTCCTCAAAGATGCGAGTCATGGGGTAGTAAAGCTCCGAACTCAGGGGTTTGATAATGACACCCGGGATTGGCGTGCCACAAGGGGTTCGCGTATTTCCCATATGTACTTCATCCCTTGATGCGTTCTGGATCCTCAAAATTGAAGGGAACCAGGTCGGAACACTTCCACTCGGGGGTTTGATAATGACTCCCGGGAGTGGCGTGCCGCGGGCTTGGTGCCCTTCCCAGTTACCGATCACCCCTTCACACCGAGCACATCCCAAGAATATCAAAAATAACTTTCGCATTCATTTAATAAACAAGTAAAAATTGAAAAATTTCTTAAAGAAAATGTGAGTTTTATTCATATTCAAAGGACATGCTGCCCTTCTTACAACTCTTTGCGGGATATTTTAAGAGAGGCTTTGACAACGCTTCCTTCTGGTTCTTGCTTTGCGGTCCGACCATGTCTTCTAGTCTGAGCTTGATTCTGAAGGCTCCCGATGCGTATGTCGTAGTTGTAAACTTCACACGCAAGCTGGTTCCCGAGTCGAGGCTTCTTCAAATCATGCTGATCTGAACCGGGCTCACAGGGTCTGCTGCACCAAATGCTCCACGAGCGCTGATGAATAATGTATTTTCCCTGGACCCTGCATATCCCGAGCAAACCTGGAAACCCAACTGAGACCTTCAATCATTGCTTCTTGTGGTTCTCCCCGTTGGCTTTTTCTTATTTATTCTCATTCGAGGAGACCACCACACCAATTGAGGGAGGGCCTGAGGGACGTCATGCCATGTCCTTGGCTGACTAGTTCCCAGCTGGATCCTTGAGCACTACCAACCTGTAGAGCTGAGGACTCTGGCAGGCCGATTAGTTATGGCGCTTGTTCCAGGGGGGACTGGTTCAGCTGCGGCC
Source organism: Zanthoxylum bungeanum (assembly GCA_019454045.1). NCBI lineage: Eukaryota > Viridiplantae > Streptophyta > Magnoliopsida > Sapindales > Rutaceae > Zanthoxylum > Zanthoxylum bungeanum. Next base: position 272,283 of record SKCR01032759.1, on the reverse strand, counting down.
AACGAACATCACCCATCCGTAATGTTACATTCCATTCTACAACTCAGCCTTGATGGGTGATCGTTGGCTACCCCTCTTACATTCCATTCGACAACTCATAAGATGAAAGTTTCTGCTACCAACCCTCTTTCCGACGAACCATTTTCTTCTTCCGTTATGACCAAATTCTTCCCATTCCTTTCCCCTTTTTCATCCATTATGCTGCTGAACTACCCAACAACCTACGGTTTCCACCTTCTACCATCATCTTACTACGCAAGTTGCTTTTTGCTCTTTCCCCACAGACGATGCCAACTATTGACGGTTGATTTTCATCCCATGGGTAGTTTTCGGATAACTTCCCCGAGACAACCTTCCCTCAACCTTTAATTTGTTTGGTTATAGGGGGACCAAAGGCAAACTTAGTAAAAGGTGGGAAAAACACATAGATTGACAAGATAGTTTTAACGTGGTTCGGCGGAGTGAATCCAGCCTACGTCCACGGGCATAAAACGATAGGGTTGTTTTTATTGCCAAAACTGACTCGACCGACCTGTTTTAGGCAAGGTCTGAATGTGGCCGAGCAGTTGAAAGGATGTTACAAGTGGTGTTCTTTCTCTTTGATACAAGTTTGCTTATATGAAAAAAAAAACCCAACATATACAAATGAGACTACCCCCATTTATATACTAAAAAAACGTAACATTGTTCCTCCAAATTATGACGTTTCCCGTGCGATCTCTGACTGATTGACGGGTTCTCTGCCCCAGATCTGCCCTCGCCGAAAGCAAATATGTCGTCTGACGACCTGTCACATCATTCTGTCTTCTCCACTGTCACACGCAACAAAATGATCACATCCTGTAAAGTGCCTTTGAGAAATGACATGTGTCAAAGGAAAGATCCAGCCTTTCTGATCTTCTGTCGGTCTTCAAGAGGCCGGCCAAGTGGTCTGCTGAGCTTCTCAAACTATTTTCGTCCTGACCTAAAATGTCTGAGCTCATCCTCTGGTTCCAGGGGTAAGTCTAAATCAAACCGAGCTTAAGATCAAGTGTGGTCGGCCTCGGCCCTGTTGTAGCCGACCTCTGAAATCTGTACCAAATTACATCCTCTAGTCGGTCATGCTCATGAAACCGGGTAAGGTGAATTTCCCCTTCTGTCCTTACCGAACTGTACAAAAGACTTAGCAGCAGAAATCCCCATCAACATACGTATTCTTGAATTATATCGAACTATAATTTTAAATCCAATTTAAATTGTATCAAATACTAATTCTTACTTATTTCCAAATTAAATAATTACACTTTCAATACTGCCTTTAAGGACTTGGATTCCAAATCCAATCCAATTGGGTCTCAAAGGCCCAATTAGCATCCAATGCCAATTTAATTAAATTCCAATGGGCTTTTAATTAATTCTTTAGGCATGCGTTTGGCCAATGTGGATCCAATCCAATAGGCAAGGCCCAATAAGGAATCACACTTTTGCCAAAATCAATTTAAGCCTATTAGGCCCAATTAAATTATCAAAGGCACAATTGTCATATTTGGACTTTATGGAAATGGTTTTATGCCCAATTGGATCCAACCCAATTGTCGAAAACCATACTTGGCCCAACCAAGCCCATTAAGCCCAATTACAACAAATTAAATTAACATATTATTCTAAATTACATATTAATTTAATTAAAATGAAATTAACATAATTAATCAACTAATTGTAGGAAACAGAGATCGGCGACGCTGTCCCGGGCTCGCGGTCCGGTCAGGAGTACGGAGTATCCCGCGGGGGACTAAACCGGAGAAATAAAAATGTAGTCGCCACCCAGTGTGAACTGGGAAATGATTTAAGGCCGCACTCACCCCTCGCAAGGGAAGACCTCAAACTGTTGGGTTCGGAATGGTCCCTTACTTATGCCAATTTTAATGAAAAGATTTATGCAATAGTATAAACACATGCATGAGTGTTTCCCCTAGCGGTACGTGGAGTTGTATCCCAAGTACAGACCGTACTATCGTCCATTCGGATTTGGCTACGGAATTTACGTCTAGGTTTCTATCTGATATACCACGAGGGGCAACACTCAATTACTAACCCAATATTGACATACACGAAACATGATAATACATATAACCATAAATAACCGAAGAGACAAACATGTGAAAAATGAAGAAAGATAAATAACATAAAATAAATATGGAACAATGAAACAACAATAAACATAAATTAAATGCGAAATAATAAAAGACTAGTAATACGAAATAAATGCGGAATAATAAATATGTGACCAAAGAATTTGGTTGTTTTCAATGTAAGACTTCGCATGCCCGATTGGACGTATTCCACGTCCAACCAAGCATGCCGTTTCCAAGACGACAAAATAAAATACAATAAAGGGTGTCCTCAGGTCTTACCTTTTAAGTCGCTTCTCGGGAGTGCGTTGGGACGTCGTCGGAAGGGTTAATGTTCCGATGTTTTTCTGGTTCGCCAATTAACTATTTTCGCTTGCTTTTTCACTATTTTGGGCTGCTATTTTCTCTGTTTTTGCTGCTATTTTGGTTGTTGTTTTCAGGGTGCAGTTTGGGTTTGATTTGGGGCTGTTTTTTTGGTGCAGTTTGCGGTTATTTGGGGCTATTTTTGGGGTGCAGTTTGCGGTTATTTGGAACTGTTTTAAGGGTGCGGTTTTTGCGGTAGTGCAGGGCTGGTTTCTTGTTGTATTTCTGGTGAAGTGAGGCTGTTTCAGGTTTGTGTTTATCGGCTGAGTGGGTGTTGGCTGCGTGTGTGGCCTGTGAGTTGGGTCGGTTAAAGGGCTATTGTGAGTGTGTGTGTTTGAGAGATTGAGGGCTGAGTGTCGGTTAGTGGGGGGACTTGGTGGCTTGTGGCTTGTTGGCTTGTTGGCTGTGCGTTCAAGGTTTGGTCATTGTTGTGTGCGTTTTTGTGTGCAGTGAAGGGGTCGGTAAAGGGGCTTTGTTCACGTGTCTAAGGGTTGCTGGATTCGTGTGTGATGAAGCCGTGAGTTGTGTAGTTCCCTAGGGTTTGTCTCTTGTGTCGGTGAGGGCTTTGTGGCTAAGTGTGAGTCGGTGTGCTAAGTGTGTTTATGGTCTATGGTCTGTGTGTGCCGTGAGTTTGTTTGAGTGAGTGGAGTGGCATTTTGTGAGTGGTATGAGGAGAGGGTTATTGTTTATTTGTTTAATCGGTTGTGGTTGCTTGTTGTTGGTCGGTTGGATGGAAGGGCTGTTGAGTGAGATAGGAAGTGCGTGAGTGGTTAGAGTGTTTTCTTTTGTTATTACCGTGAATGAGCTCTAGGGGAGGGGTTTGGTTTATGTCCCTTTTTATAAGAGTGGGCTAGGGTTTCCCTCGCATGAGAAGGAAACAAGGATCATGCAATAATGGGGGATATTTTTAATTAGTTTGTTATAAGGAAATGATATTGTGTAATTGGTGGGGAATATATTTAATTTAGGAAAGAGATTTGATTTGATTTATTTAATTTAGACATGTGTTTTATTTAATTTAGAAATGGGGATTTGATTTGATTTGATTTTATTTGATTTAATTGGATTTGATTTATTTTAGACATGTGTTTTAAATGTTTTAATTATTTTGGATTGGATTTGGTGGGCTTGTATGGGTGTGGGGATTTAAGGCCGAGGCTTAATATTTTAAAACAGAGATTAATCGGGCGAACCCGAGGCCAATTAGCGAGTTAAATTTGTTGATGTATTTATTTCTAAATTTTTCCCTTCCGACGTCCGTTTCTCGCGACTTCCGCAACTTATCTGGTAGTGCCTCGATATGAGACTCATCATCGGGCTTCTATGCAAAAATGCAGTGTCTACAATCGCCCCCACTTTGATGGGACTTGTGCAGAGTGTGACAGTGACAATCCTATCAAAGTCGTGCATGCATTTTTACGTACCTGGCTCGCCAGCTGCTGCTTGACTTCCATGTTGCTTCGAACTAAGTTGATATGGTGGCGAGGTGCTTCGACCCCCAAGGTTCATCCCTGCAAGATGCTTTAATTGGATTTGATTTATTTTAGACATGTGTTTTAAATGTTTTAATTATTTTGGATTGTATTTGGTGGGCTTGGATGGGTGTGGGGATTTAAGGCCGAGGCTTAATATTTTAAAACAGAGATTAATCGGGCGAACCCGAGGCCAATTAGCGAGTTAAATTTGTTGATGTATTTATTTCTAAATTTTTCCCTTCCGACGTCCGTTTCTCGCGACTTCCGCAACTTATCTGGTAGTGCCTCAATATGAGACTCATCATCGGGCTTCTATGCAAAAATGCAGTGTCTACAATCGCCCCCACTTTGATGGGACTTGTGCAGAGTGTGACAGTGACAATCCTATCAAAGTCGTGCATGCATTTTTACGTACCTGGCTCGCCAGCTGCTGCTTGACTTCCATGTTGCTTCGAACTAAGTTGATATGGTGGCGAGGTGCTTCGACCCCCAAGGTTCATCCCTGCAAGATGCTTTAATCTCTAGAAATCACTACCGGACTGAGCTGGTATGGTGGCAAGGTGCTTCGACCCCAAGGTTCATCCCTGCAAGATGCTGCGATCTTTAGGAATCACTACCGGACTGAGATGATATGGTGGCGAGGTGCTTCGACCCCAAGGTTCATCCCTGTAAGATGTTGTGATCTCTAGGAATCACTACCGAACTAAGTTGATAAGAGGTGGTTCATTCCCAAACCATTACTGTGAGGTGGTTCATTTCCGAACCATGCTCCATTCTCGGAGTGTCATTCCCAGCATGCTAGACCTCATTCCCGAGGCGTCGCTGATGTGATAGTTATCATCCACTTCCGAACCATGCTCCATTCCCGGAGTGCCATTCCCGGCATGCTAAACCTCATTCTCGAGGCGTCGCTGATGTGATAATTATGGTCCACTTCTGAACCATGCTTCATTCCCGAAGCGCCAATCCTGGCATGCTAAACCTCATTCTCGAGGCGTCACTGATGTGATAGTTGTGGTCCACTTCCGAACCATGCTCCATTCCTGGAGCACCATTCCCGGCATGTTAAACCTCATTCCTGAGGCGTCGCTGATGTGATAGTTGTCCACTTCCGAACCATACTCCATTCCTGGAGCGCCATTCTCGACATGTTAAACCTCATTCCCGAGCTGTCGCTAATGTGATAGTTGTGGTCCATTTCTGAACCATTACTGAGTTGAGTTGATGGCGGGGTGCTTTGACCCCTAGGCTTTATTCCCGAACCACATGTGGGCTTTGTTCCCGAATTGAGCTGACTGTGGGTTTTGTTCCCGAGCTGTGTAGAGAGTGGGCTTTATTCCCTGGGCTTTGTTCCCGAACCGTGCTGAATGTGATGGCGAGGTGATTTTGACCCCTGGGCTTTGTTCCTGAACCACCTGTGGGCTTTGTTCCCGAACTGTGTAGATAGTGTGGGCTTTGTTCCCGAATTATGCTGATTGTGGGCTTTATTCCCTGGGCTTTGTTCCCGAACTGAGATGTGAGTGGGCTTTGTTCATTGGGCTTTGTTCCCGAACTGTGTTGATTGTGGGCTTTATTCCCTGGGCTTTGTTCCCGAACTGGTGTTGATTGTGGGCTTTATTCCCTGGGCTTTGTTCCCGAACTGTGTTGAATGTGGGCTTTATTCCCTGGGCTATGTTCCCGAACTTTGTAGAGAGTGGGCTTTATTCCCAAACTGAATTGATTGTGGGCTTTATTCCCTGGGCTTTGTTCCCGAACTGAATTGATTGTGGGCTTTGTTCCCGAACTGTGTAGATAGTGGACTTTGTTCCCAAGCTGTACCGAATGTGGGATTTATTCCCTAGGCTTTATTCCCGAGTTGTATTGAATGCGTGGGCTTTGTTCTCTGACTTTGCTGAATGTGGGCTTTGTTCCCGAACTGTGTAGAGAGTGGGCTTTGTTCCCAAGCTGTACTGAATGTGGGCTTTATTCCCTGGGCTTTATTCCCGAGCTGTTTTGAATGTGTGGGCTTTGTTCCCTGACTTTGCTGAATGTGGACTTTGTTCCCTGGGCTTTGTTCCCGAACTGTGTAGAGAGTGGGCTTTGTTCCCAAGCTGTACTGAATGTGGGCTTTATTCCCTGGGCTTTATTCCCGAGCTGTATTGAATGTGTGGGCTTTATCCCGAACTGAATTGATTGTGAGCTTTATTCCCGAACTGTGTGTCTTGGCCGCTTTTCTTCAAAACCTATGAACAAAAACAAGACAAAGATTGTGTGCATATGACGTGTATGCATGGATGTATTTCTTATTCCGATGGGTTAGGCCTTGTTGGTGCCTTTGGTGTCTTTCGCCTACAAAAATCTTTGATCGCCCCCTGGGGCTGCTTACAATTTCTTTCTGCCAGTTCTATTCTGGTGATTGCTCAGTTCTCTTGGGTCCCATGACTCAAGATTCTGTTATGTCCCTTATTCGCGGGGTGGTAGACTGGTCGCCCCTCAGACTTGATTTAGGTTTCTGCTCTAATCTGTTTGCACTAGGTCAAGGTGAACCACATGATATGGCATTCCATATCATCATATTATATTACATGCTAGGAAATAGTCTCAATAGTTATACATATTATTGTCCTCAAGGAATGCCCAGTAAAGAAACCAGAGAACCTTCAAAACACTCAATGCAACTCAAATCAAAGTCTTTGAATAAATGATCTAAGCCAGACTCAAAGTGTGTGTGTGCAAAGGTTCTTTCACAGCTTGATCCTTAAGTAAGCCAACTCAATGATTTCGCTTCAAAAATCGGGATCGATGGGTCAAACCAACCTAGATGTCTCAGTTATACTCTGCGATTGCTTTTTCGTGCTCAATGTGGTATGATTTTATTTTTCTTTTCCTTTCTCTCTCTTTTTTCTTTTCGTTTTGAACTTCTTCTTTTTTTTTCTCTTCTTTTTTTTCACACACCTACCCTTTAAAGTAGCATTTCTCCTCATGGTGGTCCTAATACTCGCCCATGGGTAGCTTCACGCTTATCGGTTATAGGCGGTTTATTTTTTTTCAGAGACTTTTCTTTTATTTTCAACCATACCACACATCATAACACAAGCAAGTCAGGATAGACATATAAGTAAACGGTCATTCGTCGACCTGCAATTTCTTCAACTAGTCACATTGCCAACTACTCAGGTTTTCACTGCTAAAAACTTACGAGTCTAACACAGATCAACTACTCAATTATCAGATAAAAGCACATCAAGAATTTATCGTTTCTAAGGTTTCACCCTAAAGCAATCAATTCCATCATCGGACTTATGTCTAACTATCAATGACTAAAAACAAACAAATTTTTTTCTTTTTTTTTTCTTTCTTCTTTTTTTTTCTCTTTTTTCTCCTTTTTTTTTGGATGAAGGCCCCCATGGTATTTTTATTCTTGCCGTAAAATTTTTCTATTTCTCGGTTTCCTTTTCCTCGATATCCATGTTTGCTAAAATCTTCTTAACAAATATTTTTTTTCTGCTCTAACCCAACGGATATCTATGATGGCTTTTAAGACACAGGGGTTAACATGATGCGTGTATGCATGAGATACAAGTGGTTATCAAAACAACATATATCCTTCCGACCTTATATCTCCCACACTCGTGGTAAATCCATTTCTGTCCTAGGTATGGCTTATTTTATGCACCAATGTGGGGTACACAAAATCATTTTCTCCTATGCTACAAAGGTGAACCTTGGCTACCTCAGTCTCTTTCCATCGGTAAAAGACAAAGACCGCTCATTTACAACATGGACCATGCCTATTACGGGGATCGTGCCATTATCTAGAAATGATGAATTGGGTATTCGGTGATCACGGTCATGGGGATGGACTTGGAAGCATCTAAAAGTATACAAATATGTCATAAAAAGGCGTATCTTTTCTGGATGAAAGCCAGTGCGGATATCGAACTCATGCTTCTAGCATATTTGGATCATGTTTGGACTTTCTAAGCCCGTCAAGGTTTTCATACAAGTTGGCCCATTATCATTTCAAAGCATTCAATCATATTATTGCGAGGTGCAAACCTGTCCCAGTTGAAAAAGGCCCAACAGGTTTACACTTTTGCAATAACATGGCTAAACAACTTCAAATGATAAGGGGCCCAAACATAAAATGGCCCATCGGCATTTTAGAAGCTTTTGGCCCAATCTTCATAAGACACAAAATGGTTCACATGCGGGTTTATAGGAGTATAGATAAAGGCTCATGCCGGTGAAAGATTGCCCAAAACTAGGTCTCCTCACTCAAGGGTTCGAGCGACCAAGTGAGCGCACCTTTTTATACCCTAAGGTACGTGCCAACCAGTGATGATACCATATAACGATCCACCTCTTCAAGCGAAAACGACTTCACGATACATTGATAACTGTCAAATGAATTTCTCTATTGAAAATTCCCCAGATGGAGGGTGGAGCGAGCTCTCTTAAATACCCTGGCCTCTTAGGCTCTTATCGCCTTGGTGACAGGAATAAACAACAGATCATCCCAAGTACAAACCGTACTACCGTCCATTTGGATTTGGCTACGGAATTTACTTCTAGGTTTCCATCTGATATACCACGAGAGGCAACACCCAATTACTAACCCAATATTGACATACATGAAACATGATAATGCATATAACCATAAATAACCGAAGAGACAAACATGCGAAACAATAAAGAAAGATAAATAACATAAAATAAATGCGGAACAATGGAACAACAATAAACAGAAATTAAATGTGAAATAATAAAAGACTAATAATACGAAATAAATGCGGAATAATAAATATGTGACCAAAGAATTTGGCCGTTTTCAATATAGGACTTCGCATGCCCGGTTGGACGTATTCCACGTCCAACCAAGCATGTCGTTTCCAGGAAGACAAAATAAAATAAAATAAAGGGTGCCCTCAGGTCTTACCTTTTAAGTCGCTTCTCGGGAGTGCGTTGGGACGTCGCCGGAAGGTTTAATGTTCCGTTGTTTTTCTGGTTAACTATTTTCGCTTGCTGTTTCACTATTTTGGGCTGCTGTTTTCTCTATTTTGCTGCTGTTTTGATCGCTATTTTCAGGGTGCAGTTTGCGATGATTGGGGCTGTTTTAAGGGTGCAGTTTTTGCGATAGTGCAGGGCTGGTTTATTGTTGTATTTCCGGTGATAGTGAGGCTGTTTCAGGTTTGTGTTTATTGACTGAGTGGGTGTTGGCTGCGTGTGTGGCCTGTGAGTTGGGTCAGTTAAGGGGCTGTTGTGAGTGTGTGTGTTTGAGAGATTGAGGGCTGAGTGTCGGTTAGTGGGGGGACTTGGTGGCTTGTGGCTTGTTGGCTGTGCGTTCAAGGTTTGGTCATTGTTGTGTGCGTTTTTGTGTGCAGTGAAGGGGTCGGTAAATGGCCTTTGTTCACGTGTCTAAGGGTTGCTGGATTCGTGTGTGATGAAGCCGTGAGTTGTGTAGTTCCCTAGGGTTTGTCTCTTGTGTCGGTGAGGGCTTTGTGGCTAAGTGTGAGTCGGTATGCTAAGTGTGTTTGTGGGCTATGGTATGTGTGTGCCGTGAGTTTGTTTGAGTGAGTGGAGTGGCAGTTTGTGAGTGGTATGAAGAAAGGGTTATTGTTTATTTGTTTAATCGGTTGTGGTTGCTTGTTGTTGGTCGGTTGGATGGAAGGGCTGTTGAGTGAGAGAGGAAGTGTGTGAGTGGTTAGAGTGTTTTCTTTTGTTATTGCCGTGAATGAGCTCTAGGGGAGGTGTTTTGTTTATGTCCCTTTTTATAATAGTGGGCTAGGGTTTTCCTCGCATGAAAAGGAAACAAGGATCATGCAATAATGGGGGATATCTTTAATTAGTTTTTTTATAAGGAAATGATATTGTGTAATTGGTGGGGGAATATATTTAATTTAGGAAAGAGATTTGATTTGATTTATTTAATTTGGACATGTGTTTTATTAATTTAGAAAGAGGGATTTGATTTGATTGATTTGATTTAATTGGATTTGATTTATTTTAGACATGTGTTTTAAATGTTTTAATTATTTTGGATTGGATTTGGTGGGCTTGGATGGGTGCGGGGATTTTGGGCCGAGGCTTAATATTTTAAAACAGAGATTAATCGGGCGAACCCGAGGCCAATTAGCGAGTTAAATTTGTTGATGTATTTATTTCTAAATTTTTCCCTTCCGACGTCCGTTTCCCGTGACTTTCGCAACTTATCGGGTAGTGTCTCGATACGAGGCTCATCATCGGGCTTCTATGCAAAAATGCAGTGTCTACACTAATCTAATGTTTCCAAAACACTAATTAATCCAATTAATCATGCTCAATATTTCCGATTCATGTCCAACACAAATTGAAGCAAAATCAATTCTAAAACATGCTACATACTCACGGAAAAGGCATAGAAATAACATCCAATTTTGATTTCAATCCAATTAAATCAACAATCAATATTCATTTCATGCCAATTAACATATCTAATTGTCAAATGTCAAAAATTCACCATGAGCACTTTAGGGTTATATTCGGCCATTACATGGAATTTGGGAAAATTAGATCCAATTAATTTTTCTCAAATCCTATGATGCATAAATCTAATTCATCATCATCAAAGCACAACCAAACTACCAATTTGGAAAAATCATACTCCAAGCACAAAAACCCCAAATAAAGTATATAAACCCTAAAATCCAAATCAAGCTTAAATCTCGCTCTGATATCATTGTTAGTGTCCTAGACATGCCACGGGATCTCTAAGCGTGATTTGTGTGTGAATTAATCAAAGAAAGTTGCGAAAATACTCACTTTGATCTGATGAAGTTCAAGACTTTTATGGATGTTGAAGAAGCTTCAGCCTTTGTAGAGTGTTTCCAACACTTAGGTGAGTTTCCCTATCACCTTAATTGACTCCTTTAAGTGCTAGCTTGAACAAAATTTGAGTGAAAATTTTCTCTCCAATAAGAAGAACTTTCGGTCATGGGAGAAGAAAGAGAGAAGTTTTGGTTGTGTTGATTTTCCAAAAATCAAGTAAGTGTTATGTTTTTCCAAAAAGAAAAACTAATACCAAAAGTTGACTTCAAAAGTTAGTAGGTGTGTGTAATAATAATCCAATTACTATTCCAACTACTTCCATCACAAAGTGACTAGTGATGTAAGTTGTGGGTCCCACCCAATTTTGAATTCCAAATTCTAGTTGGCTTACACAACACATTTTGGCACGGTTCGTTTAATCGGACTAAACGAGTTTTCCATTGCTACATAATTAAATCTAATTAATTAAATAATAATACCCAGTAAAATTATTACGGAAGTCGCTTACAAATTAATTCCAAATTAATTCGTTCGCTTGAATTAAAATCCAATTTTAACTCCGTATTGAAATCCAATTTCAATTAATATATCCAATATATTATTTTAGCCCAAATAAACAAATTAAATGGAAAAATACAATTTAACTGTTAAATTTATTTTACCAATTAATTCCAAATTAATCGTGTTCTCTCTTCTTCACGAATTAATCCCAGATTAATTCATGACGCAATTAATCACATATTAATTTTCTCTCTGTTAATTAATCTCAGATTAATTCTTGTCGTAATTAATCCCAGATTAATTTTCTCTCATAATTAATCCCAGATTAATTCTGTTCGAGTCAAATGTCATCGGTGAATCTTTGGGAAGCGACCCAAGAGAATACTGGATATGTTGGCAGTAAATACGGTTTTCAGACCATCCGAACACGTGCGTACCCCGTATCACATTATTACCGATTTACAAGACATGGTTGGCTTCTAGCAAAGCACCATGCCTACCCAATTATCAGAAATATTCAATGAGAAATGTATAATCTTTATCAGGCGTAGTATACAATGTATTGCGTATTACGATCCAGTATCGGATGTCACATGCTAGGCCTGGGGCTGGAATTGTGTCTGCCCCGTACGAAGCATATATCGGATCACTAGCAACTATTCTCTATGATCGGATAAGCATGACCTAGTCATACTATCCCGATATTTATAGCATTTAAGAGTACTAGTTATGTATCCATGCGTGATCATCATCTCCATATGACTGAAGTGATACTTCCATCTTGACATCACACCCAATACACTACGATTCTCAGTATACCCAGAAGAGGCGTACACAGAACTTGTTAAAACTCCGGACGACCAAAACCAAAGTATATTGATTGTCGCAAGTATTAGCGATGTAAGTCTCAAGTTAAGACCACATATTCGGATTCCCATAGACACATAGTCATACTACTAATGGGACTCTGAGGGGTCTATCCAGAGCGAAGCTGTTCCCGGTCCAACGGCTAACAGAACCTCCTAACACACTTACATAAGTATCCAATACTTAAAATATGAGAACTATGACGTTAAGCTTCCATAACGCGCACAAGTGTAATAATAGCCTATTCTGCATTATCGATGTCCAGTCTCGATAATACTACGACTATGGATATTAATGATAAACCTTTCGTGGATTAATATTGTCATAACTTATTAATCTGGTACTAATCATATGGACTTTATCATTTATATATCCAAGTAATCCAATTACAAAATGATAAAAGAGTAATTCTTTTGTCACATAGTAATTTGTACAAGGAACACCATGTCTCTTACAAATAATGATGTTATGGGTCATAATTGTCCAACACTCCGAGCACCAACCCTAACAGGTTCTTTGATTTCATTGGTAGGCATTCTTTGAAGACAATATTATGTGTAACTATCAGGATTGTTTTATGTGTTTTATTAGTTTTGCATGATTGTATGTGAATGTTGAAAGACATTTGTGGGTGTCATTGTTGTAAGCCCTCAGGAGATTATAACTCGTCCACTAGAGCCGCCTAGAGGTTTAAAGACTTGTTGCATACGCTAAATGTAATCGTGATCCCTATGAAAGTGCCTTAGGTTAATTTATTTTCAATTTGTTTATTTTATTTTATTTCTGTTTGTTTTGCTCGAGGACTAGCAAAATGTTAAGTTTGTGGGTGTGATGAGAGGTATATATATCTAATACTCTTAATATATATATATATGTTAGACATTTGATGGAAGTTGTTGTTGGCTTGAGTAAGGCTTGGATTGCTTATGAAACACTCAAACCAAAACCAACACTCAACCTTTGTATAAATTAATTAAGTCAACTTTGGAAGTGTGACAAGTTACTATTCACAACAAACTCTCTCTTCTTCCTTTTCTCATTGCCGTGAGCTTCTTCCTTCTCCATTGAAGTTTTGTTGCAAAAATTTCAGTAAGCTAGCACTTTAAGGAGTCAAAGAAGGTGATAGGGAAACTCACCCTTGGGTTGGATTCACTTATAGAAGGCTTAGAGCTTCCAACAAACATATAAAATTTTGAAATCCAACATCCGATCAATGTAAGTTTTTCCGCAACTCTCTTGATCATTCACACACAATATCATGACTTAGAGACCTTGGGCATGTCTAGAACATTAACAATGGTATCAGAGCAAGATCTAAGGATGATTTGGATTCTATGGTTCATGACTTTAATTTGGGATTTTTTGGTTGGAGCTTGATTTACCTAAATTATTTGTATGGTTGTGTTTGGATGATGATGAATTGGATTTGTGCATCTTAGGATTTGAGAAAAATTGATTGGATCAAAAATCCCAAATTCCTTTGACATGGTCGAATATACCCTAGTATGTGCTCATGGTGATTTTTTGAAAATTAGCAATTGGATGAGTTGTTGGCATGAAATGTATGTTAAATGTTGATTTAATTATATTGAAATCAAATTGCATGATAATTTCTTTGCCATTGTCGTGAGCCTAAGCATGTTATAGAATTGATTTTTGCTTCAATTTGTGTTGGACATGAATTAGAATTAATGAGCATGATTAATTGGATTAATTAGTGTTTTGGAAACATTAGATTAGTTGATTAATTATTTTAATTACACTTGAATTGGATTAATATGTAATTTGGAATAATGTATTAATTTAATTTGTTATATTTGGGCTAATGGGTTTGGTTGGGCCAAGTTTGATTTTGGACAATTGGGTTGGATCCAATTGGGTTATTCGTCCAAAATCATTCTAATACTCTTAATATATCATTATATATCTTAGAGAGTTATTCGTCCAATTAAATTGGTTCTTGGACGCAGAGATGTTGTTTTACCGATACTTTTCTATAGAGATGTTTGTTTAAAGATGATGTTTGTTTAAGATGATGAGTTGTTATAGAGATTCAGTTTTATGACGAGTTATATAAAGATACAATTTTTTGATAATATTGATTTTGAAGTTTGATTTCATTTACAATAGATGAGTTTTTATGATATATTTTAAAAAATATGGATAAAATGGTTACCTTATGTTTTTCCTGATGATGGATTAGATTGACTGTACAAAACTTATATTTGTAATGTGTCTGTGAACAATTTGGTTGATAATTTAGTATTGTGTCATAACAGTCATGGTTAGGGAATCCGTTCGGATGATATTCATCTCATACATATTCTAAAATAGGTAGTGAATCTCGTACAAGCATTGTATGTCGGAACTATAAAGTATATGTCAATATATGATATATGTAAGCATATTTTGGAAGTTTTTCCCTTATGATTCGGATATATGTTATTATACTTTTACCTTATTTTCTTTTGTCATTTATAGTACGTGTGTGGTTACTGAATTTTATAACTAACACCAAAATAGTTTGCTAGTTTTGTAGGTTGGCAACCAGATCGGTCAGTCATTCAAGTTTTTTGAAAGTCATGCTCGAGACGAAAGATCACCCAAATTGCAGTCATCCACTTCAGAGTTCTGGGAAGTGTCGTAGAAGTCTAGGAATGTAGTTGCTTATGTTTATGTTTTGAGTCGTGTTAAGCGCGCTGTTGTTGTATGTATATAGATAAAAGTTTTTATTTGTACCTACAATTATGGGCACGAAACCCGTTTAGTATTGATGTTGAGCATTAATGTGTCTTGGGTATGGACCTGAGGTTCACTTGTGTATTTGATATTCATTACATGTTACATTAAGGTGCTGGACTAAGTCTAGGTTGCATGTTTTTAGATGACATCATGCCGAAATTTTAGCAATATCACAGGCTTATGGAGATGGGTTATCCATGTCTCCTGTCGGTAGCATCCTGGTTTCGACTGGATGTTATATATACATTATAAAAAGGGGAAAATGACAAATAGACCCTCAACTTTTGCTAATATGGTCATAAAAACTCATTTCATTTTTAAAAAATAGTCACAAAGACCCCTTTTGATAATTTTTGTCTTAAAATATTTTCACAAAATATTTACTTTATAAATGAAATAAATTTATAAATAATAATTTCATAAATTAATTAATAATTTCAATGTGAAAAATGTTAAAGCATCATACTTTTTGTAAATAATTAAACGACAAAATTATCAAAATTGGGTCTTTATGACATTTTTTTAATAAAGGGTCTTTACGATCATTTGAGCAAACGTTAGAGGTCTATTTATCATTTTTCCTATAAAAAAAAAAAAAAGATAAATCTTTATAGTTTCATATAATAAGATCTACTTACAACTTATATTGATAATGTTTTAATATTCAACGAGATTAATAAAATAGTCAATAATCACGTGCTAATCATATAACCAAAAGTCAACTTTTATATGCAAATAATATAAAAATAGTCAATTATAGTATTTTTTTTTTAAAAAAAATTCACATTTTCATGCTACTAATATAAATATAGTCAATAAAAGATTGAGGTGTGTGCTGAACATTTTTTAGCGTCTACCACCTAACCCATGATTCAAAAATAGATAGTCAATTAAAAAAGGCAGCTAGGAAATTACTCTGTCAAATTCATAGGATATAAAAATAGTCAATATTTTCGTACTAATAAAGATCAATAACTATCTTTTAAATGCAAAGACAAAGCCTTTGATTATATAATAGCTACAATATTAAATAAATCATTATATTTCATGTTGATTTGTTTGCAAAAGGTAATATTAAAAAAAGAGAGAGAGAAGAAAGGAAATTTCTTCATAAATTAATATTATTTTGATTAAGTAATATTCACTTAATTGATATTTTTTTTTTATTGGTCCCAACGATTTTTCTTTCAAAAAAATCTCGAAAAATACGATAAAGATAGCAACAAAAATCCTCGAAAACTATATAAATGTATCGTCAATATTTACATATCTATCTGAAAAGGCAAGTCAAATTAATTAATTATCTAATACCTATAATATAGTATAAATTATTTGATATTTGATATTGATTTGGCTTGTAAACGTGATATTTATTTAAAAACAAAACAAAACAATACAAAGAAAAAGGACATTAGTATCAAATGAAAACTGAAAACAACTGATTTGATTTGTAATTGACAACAGAATAAAAGTTGAATTGCCTTTTAAGATAGATTTGTAAAAGGACATTTTTAATTGACGAAACTAAAGATATAAAATCACTATTAAAATAACATAATTTTAATTTTTTTATTTTATTTTAGGGGCTTTTATTAAAAAAAAAAAAACTACAATCTTTAACCTTTAATACAAGTCAAACTTAAAAATTTAAATTTAGTAAAATTATTTAAGAAGATAAAGAATTAACCAAAAAAAATAAAAATGAAATAAAATTTAAACACACACCTCACGTGCCTCTTGGGTGTGTGTCTGTGTTTTTTTTACTTTACTTTATTTTAAATGTAAATATCTCCATAATATTATGTTTTTTAATGCAAAAAAAAATTATATATTATTGATTTACAAATCATAAGTTTTAAAATAAGTCATATTGTCAATACGTTTAGACCAAAAAAGGGCTAAAATGACCTATACATTTATACAGAATAATAATTTCAAACCATTCATTTTCAAAAACTCACATCTTTTTCATTCGGATTCTAAATAATAATATGTAAAAATGCACATGCACTTAACATAAATATATATAACTTTCATCAATAAATCTCTCTCAATTTCGGACTTACGTGGTCAAAATTAGTCTCAAAATTATCACGTCGCACGTACTTCACATTAACTTTAGTTATAATCACTTTTTACCTCAAATACATTGGTAACTGAAAGTTGCATTATGTGTGCCTCATATGCATTAGTTACCTTAGCCACATTACTGACCCTCATTCATACTAAGTACAATCACAATAACATTTTACTTAAGTCGCAAAGAATTGAGTTGTAGTAATATTCTAATCCACAATCACAATATGACTATCAGTTGGGTGACTGTCAATTTAGTCATGGTTGTGCCTCAGTCATATTGCTAAACCTTAATCATATTTAACACAGTCATAATTATAACACCAATTACATTACCGACCTCAGTCACATTTATGACCTCAGTCAAATTAGCTACTTCAGTCATATTGTCGACCCTCAATCACATTGAGCACAATCACAATTGTGACTTCATGCATATTGTCGACCCTCAATCACACTTGTGACCTCAGTCACATTACTTATCTTAGTCGTATTATCGATCCTCAGTCATATTACTGATCCTCGAGCACATTGAGTACAATCACGTTTGTGATTGTTCTTTTTTTACATATAGTTACAAAATGACTATCAATTAGGTTTGTGTCTGAGTGTTTATTTACTTACACACAGTCACAATGTAACTATAAGTGGTTTAATCCGCACACAAAAAATCAAAGAGTAATTAATAATTAGTGTGTATTTAAATAAAAATAAGTGTTTTTCAAAACGCACTGTCTCGAAAAGCAAAAAAATAATAATAATAAACACCTGAAACAATTTTATTATGTAGTTTCTAACTTTCTATATATATACACAGGAAGGTTTCTACTTTCTAACAACACCTGCATTATATTATTAAGTCGGCTTTATTTCCACCACTGAGTAGTAGCTCAAGCTCTA
Source organism: Zanthoxylum bungeanum (assembly GCA_019454045.1). Lineage (NCBI taxonomy): Eukaryota > Viridiplantae > Streptophyta > Magnoliopsida > Sapindales > Rutaceae > Zanthoxylum > Zanthoxylum bungeanum. Next base: position 254,462 of record SKCR01032759.1, on the reverse strand, counting down.
AAATGGCTCTCAAAGACTCGTATGGCAGAGAAATTAATCAGGTAATATTATTTCTCTTCTTCTCAAACAGTGGATTAATTAACCTTTTTTTCCCTCTGAATATTTTTATCTGTGGGTTTAATCATTATTAGGTACTTTATGAAGGGAATTCATATGTGAAGAAAGTAATATTAAACAGACCCCATAAGTTTAACAGCCTCACATATTCAATGGTATTATTAAGCTTGTTCTTGCTCCTTGCTTTAGGAGATCGTTGAGCATTTTTAATTTTATATACCTTGTCGGCAGATTGTTGAAATGAAGAACAAGCTTAAAGAATTTGATAATGATTCTTCAGTCAAACTTGTGATCTTGAGGTTTTGAATATATTATATATATATATATAATATATAAGGACTGATGCTTTGCTCAATAGGCATGCCCTAATTAATTAATTAAGTGTCTTGTTAGTTTACCTGTTGAGACATTCCATTGGACAAAACAGCATTTCTGATTAGATATTTTATTTAAGGGTTAGTATAAGATTGTACACTTAACACTAATCTATTAATTTCTCTTCAGGGAAACGGCAAGCCTTTTTGTGCTGGTGGGGATCTAATGTCATATTACAAGTATTTGACAGAAGGTGATTTCTAATAATATTATATTTCTGCAGTGGTGGAAACCAATTTATCCTTAAGCATAGGGCTTAGCTTGTAAGAAATAACTTATTTTGGTCAAGCTATACGTACCATTTTGTAATTATAAATGATAACAATTTGGGATCAACATATAAATAAGTCTAATTTTGAAAGTTAATTTATATTGCTGTTTAATGATTCTTCTTCTTTCTTTCTTTCTTTCTTTCTTTCTTTCTTTCTTCTTTCTTTCTTTTCTTTCTTCCTTCTTCTTCTTCTTTTTTTTTGTTAATATGATATGAAAGAATATAATATGTTTATACAATCTGGATTCATCAGGGCATTGGAGCTTTAGTGCACTCTATTACAGGAAGCAACTCATCCTGAATCATTTGCTTGCTACGTATAAGAAGCCCTTGGTAAAGTTGACATGCATGTTTTATTTAGCATGTTATTAAATTTATATATTTTTAAAATTTAAATGCATTGCAAACTGCACCTTTTCTCTTTAATCAAAATTCTATATTAAATATTACTATATCAATTGTTAATGAAAGGTTGCACTTATTGACGGACTTGTCATGGGAGGTGGTGTTGGACTCTCCATACATTCAACATTCAGGATCGTTACCGAGAACACCGTATGTTTTACTTGTCTTTTTTTTTAAATATATGCATCTATATATAATAAAAGAGACGGTTCAAAGGTTTGGATCACTTTAAGCGAGCTTTTGAAAATGAGGTCTTAATAAGTTAGGTCAAAGTTATTATAATTAATAACAATATTTGAAAGAATTTGGAGGCATTATACCATAAATTTTCCCCTTAAATTTTTTCCATAAGTGAGGCTCTAGGCAGGGTAGTCCTAGGTTAATGCGGGCAAGACACCCGCCTATGGCTCCCAGATTTTATTTTTTATTATAGCACCTAATAACTAATGGACCATGGTCTCGAAATTTTTATATTATAATATTCTACTACGATTAAGGATCCCAAAATATAAAAATGACATTTGGCTAAGAGGATCCCTGTAGGCCACAATTTAGAGTATCTATCCCTCCGAAATCAAGTAAGTTACTGCATTGTCATACTACACAGGTGTTTTCAATGCCGGAAACATCAATAGGATTTTTTCCCGACGTTGGTGCATCGTATTTTCTTTCAAGACTCCGGGATTTTTAGGTAACTCGTTTTAATTTGATTTTTTATTTTACAAATATATTCATAATGTTGATGCATCATTTCTCCTTTTTTTTTTTTTTTTGCTTCAATCTTTTTGTGAATTATTTTCAGGAGAATATTTAGGACTTACTGGAGCTCCATTACGTGGAGCAGAATTGATTGCATGTGGACTAGCAACTCATTTTGTCCTTTCCAAGGTACTACCTGCAATTATTCCGAGCTGCAATTATTAGAAATAATAATAATAATAATAATAATAATAATAATAATAATAATAATTCAATTGAATAAATTGCAATGAAATTTCTGTTACAGGATCTTCAAATGTTGGAAAATGCATTAGATGGGTTGTCTTCTTCGGAGACAGCCATAATTTTTCAGATCATCAGTAAATTGTGAGGAAGGAAACAAAGTTGAAACAAGATAATGCTTTTACAATAGGTATGTGTGTAAAGGTGGTAGGGAGAATCGACATAAGCGATTCCTAAAATCTTACTCCCAATTGAGGCCCCATGTGAGTGTGGTTTTTCCATTGAAAATATTTGATTAGCTAGATTGGAATGAGATATCATATTTTTAATCTTTTAAATATGACTTGATCGATGATTTAAATAATGAAACAGATTGAAGATTATCAACAGGTGCTTTGTGCAGAAACTGTTGAAAGCATATTGCTGGCACTTGTAAGTACATTTTGCATTTTTTCCCGCTGAACTTGATAACTCTTACAATTAGTTTACCAATCACGTAATAATTTGTTAGTATCACTAAATTTGCTACAATATATATATATAATATATATATATGATGCTAATTTAATTCTTCACTCTGTGTTAGGAAAAAGAATTAGGAAAATGAGGAGCAGAAAAAAAAAAAAAAAAATGGATGGTTGATGCAATTAAGTCAATGAAATCAGCTTGCCCCACAAGCCTCAAAATTTTTCTTAGATCTGTGAGACAATTTTTTCCATGCGTTATCTTCTTATTTTTTGTCATTTGAAGTTTAAATTAGGTGGAAAGTAATTTGAAAAAATATATTAATTAATTAATTAATTCAGGTAAGGGAAGGTCGATATCATAATCTTGAGCAGTGTCTTCATCGTGATTATCTTAGGCTGTTCACGTGGGCGTGGAGAGTACTGAGCGATAATTTTATAGAGGTATTTAAAATGAGGAACTTATAATTACTCTTATATGAATATAAAATTATATTTGTCCATTACAATTTCGTAATTTTTATACACTTTTATTCTTAAATTGTAGGGTTTAAAAACAAAATTATTGGACAAAGGCCAAAAACCAAAGGTACGTTAACATAATATCTCTATACAAGTAGAAAAATATATAAGAAACTAAGTTTTATATTTCACAACGGGAAAAAAATAACAAAGTCCCTAGTTAAAATTGAACGAAATCTTCTTAATATTTTAAAATTTAGTGAAATTCCTCGGAATGGTAGAAATCCCGAATCCTGATCGAGATTCAGAATTTCTAATTTAAATTCATAAATGATTCAATGAGGTCTAAACTTAAGCTATGATTATTTTATATTTTCAATGATGTGTAAACAAGGCTCATTATGTCTTTTTTTAAAAGCAGTGGCAACCTCCAAAACTTGAGCTAGTTTCTGAAGAAATGGTGGATAAGTATTTCATGAATGTGGATGACGAAGACTGGGAACCCCTCCAACTTCTTCATAGATCCAACTTATCTGATGCTAATTCAATGAGGTCTAAGATTTAAGCTTCGGCCGTAATAAAAATAAATAAATAAATAAAGATCCTTGCTTCATTTGAGTTCATTTGATCAGCTTTTAATAAGATTATTTTGTGTGCATATGTATCTTATCTTTGATTATGGGACTCGCTGCCTTGAGCTGTCATAAAATTTGGATTTTCGAACTGCCCTCTTTCTTTATGATATATATATATATATATATATATAAACTACTTTGTGTAATATCCCGAGTTTTTCGGAACTGTATCGGAAGGTTTCCGAATTAAAGTTAAGGATTTGGAACGGGATGGTAATCAAATATCAAAATTTATGTGTTGAAAAATATATCAGAATGTTTTAAAGTGGAGCTTCGTCACATTGGAAAACGCGTGGTTTCGAAAACTGGTTATGCGATTTCTCATTTTATCGTTATACACGTAAAAGTTTCTTGTCTCGGCTATAAAGATAGCAAACAAACTCTGATTGGGCTGAATCTTGAAACCATCAAACTCATTTTTCCGAGACAAACAACTTTCATGTTGAACACTTTTCGAAATTCTCACATGAAGGGCCTCAATTTTGAGAATTACCGAAATAGTCCATGAAGAATGACCAAAGTGCAAATTCATGGGGGCCTAGTGGTAATTTTCGAAACTTTTCTATATAAACCTAGAAGTTTCTAGAAATTGCAAAATATTTATAATTTCCCTAAATCCTCAAAAACGACCCCATCCCCCAAAAAAATAATAATCAAAGCCATCGTCATCTCCTTGCGTCGGCCACACTCCGGCCACCGTCTTTCTGTCTCTTATTCTCTAGTTTTATCTTCATGAGTTCTTGCCTTACACTAATGATTAGTTTGCGTTTATTGAATATTATGTGTAACTAAATTATTAGTTTTGGATTGTGGATTGGTTTAATTAAGATCTTTGTTATTTATTGTTATTGATCTTTTTATTCTTTTGGGTTGTTATATGGATTATTATTTTTTGTGTTTAAATGCATGTTCTATTGTTTGATCACCAATAGAATAGTCGTGGTAAATCCGTAAGAACTCGACAGATGAAATTTGGGTTAGCCGTGAGAATAATAGCGCATGATCTAATTCTGTAAATAAATCTTCATACAAGATAGACATATCCTACAGGGCATGCGTAGCCAATATTAGAACTTGATCTTAATGGATTTGGTTTAAATTAGTTAACATAGTGTTGATGGTGTTTTCAGGCACTATGTTATTTAAGCAGCACGACATGGGTAAAAAAGGTAATTCACTTCTCAGTCAAGATTATTAATGCCGACCCGACCACTAAAGAGTCAACAGTAAGGGGCAGGGAACTTTACAGTTAGTGACCGAGCACTTGAGTTCAAAAATGACGGGGCACAATTATCAGGTCGACAGCAGCATTCTCAGTACAAAAGACTATTATGACCGACCACATGAAGACCGACCTCATGAAAACCGAGCATAGGGCAAGACATGTTCGGAAAGATAAGACATTCTATCCATACAAGATAAGATAATAAGTTATCATATTTTCATAAAGAGAACTGATGAGTCAGTATCCTAAAATGATAAAAGAAGTGAAGGTAGTTTTAAAAATAGGAATCCTGATAGGAAAAGGAAACCATCTCCAACTGGGAATTCTTGTACAAATAGGAATCTGATTTCTTCACCATTATAAATAAGAGGGTAGAGTGAGTGTAGGGGGGACATCATAATCAATATCAGAATCATTACCATCAGACTTGTAAAAAACCAGAAGCAGAGCCGAGAAGCGTGTTTGAGTAATAAAAAGTATCATCCTTTTTGTGCCTGTGGACGTAGGTCGGACAAAGATCCGCCGAACTACGTTAAATCTCATTGTCGATTGGCGTATTATTTATCTTTTGCTAAGTTTGCTTTTGGTCCCCCATAACCAAACAAATTCACTATTGAGGGAGGATTGTCTCAGGGGTGATATTCCCATATTGCCCTGAGACCAAAATCAGCCGTCAACAGTTGGCGCCGTCTGTGGGGAACTCAACAAAAAGCGATTCGCGTAGTAAGACGATGGCAGAAGGCGGAAATCACCAATCGTCGGGGAATCTGGCCACAGATTGGATGAAGAAGATAGAAGAAAGCATAAGGAAGGACATGGAGGATAGTCAGGCCCTCCTAAAAACCATGATGGATCGACTGGAGAGAATGGAATGGGGGAACCGCGAGAAGCCTAAAACCAGAGCTAATCAAAGAAGAGGAGAGATAGCAGATTGAAAGAGGGTTGTGGATACAAGTGAGGACGATGGACCTAGGAGGATGGGGCCTTACGGGATAAAATCCATAGTTGTGGAAAAAGATTCACAAACAGAGGACACATGGGAAGAAGAAGAAGAGAGACATTCGACAGATTCCTCTTATGATAGTCTCTGCTACACTAGAAGAGGAGACACAGAGTACGACGAAATTGTGCGGGAGATTCCAAGGCGTAAGAAACATCGCACCCAGGGCAACAGACATGAAGAAGAGCACAGAAGGCGACATGGCGGCCCAAATAGCGAGGTAAAATCTTGGTTAAAGAAAACGATGGCCAAGTGGAGGACAAGCCTCAAAACAGATACAGGAGACACCCGGGATGACAAAGAGGAATCCCCCCCTCACAGAAGAAATAAAATCAACAAAATTCCCGAAAAGGTCAACATGCCGACCATGACCCCTACAAAGGCCATACCGATCTGAAATCCATATTGAGAGCTTTGTACTATTGATGGAGGTCCAAGGAGTGACAGGGGATGCCGTGTGCAATGTATTCCCCCTAACATTAGGTGGATCCGTCATTCTATGGTATAGAAGTCTAGCCCCAGGAAGCATCAGTAGCTTTGCACAAACTCAGAAAGTCGTTCGTACGGCACTTCAAAGGGGCCTGCGTCCCTAAAAAGACAATTGGAGAGTTAAGACTCATGAAGCAGGGAGACAACGAGCCCCTAAAAACCTTTATTGAGAGGTATCATAACATGGTGCTCGAGGTCGGGGGGTATGAGTCTCCCGAGGCCTTGGAAAACCTGAAGGGAGCCTTAAAGGTCGGAAAACTATGGACCCACCTAAGGATCCAAGGCACCCCAGACTATGCTACCGCTCTGGAGGTAGCCCGAAAGTTCGTCTCATTAGAAAACGAAGAAAAAATCTCCCGGAGGGGGACAACCGTCAAAGAAAGGACGACAAGGGCATGGGCCCCCCACCAGCCAGATATGGAGTTCAGAAAACTCCTCCCGAGACACAAGGAATTCAAACCAATGCCTCGGAGCGACCAGGAAAGAGGAGTTCCGACCCAAGTAAACCACGTAGTCCGGGAAGAAGCATATATTCCCCTGAGTAAGCCACCAGGGCAGATCATCATGGAGATCCAAGGAAAATGCCTCTTAATAGAACCTGACCTCAGGAGATTCCCCCCTAATAAGAGAAATCAAAAAGCCTATTGCGTACATCATAATCTAAAAGGACACGCGACAGATAGTGCAAGATTTGCGGGAACAGATGGAAGACCTGGCGAGAATGGATATTTAAACAAATTTATTGACCATGAAGTCATGACGGCTAGGCAGAGGGCGCATGACCGACATTAAATATCATCCTATGAGGGAAAACCTTGGCCGGAGATTCTAATCGGTCAAGGAAAAACTATAGCAGAGCTCGGGGGACAGACGTGCTAGAAACAAAACAGGCCCCGAGATTACAAAGTGGGCGGTCGGTACCAATAATGTTTAACCGACGAGGACGCCCAATGGGTAAGCTTCCCCCACGACGATGCGTTAATTATCAAGGCAGTAATCGGCGGCTCCGAGGTGAACAGAATCCTGGTGGACCCTGGGAGTGCGGTAGACATAATCTCCAAAGAGGCCCTGGACAGCCTTGAAGTAGAGTATGCGGCTCTGACCAACGATAGCACCCCCTTATATGGCTTCGGGGGCTCAACGGTCATCCCGTTAGGGAGGATACAGTTAGCAGTAACAATCGGGACTCATCCCCGAACTCGGACAATCATGATAAATTTCACCGTAGTGGACTGCATGAACAGCTACCAAGTCATCGTTGGTCGGCCTTTCATGATGAAGACAAAGGTCGCAATGTCTTGCTATCACTTGAAACTGAAATTCCCCACCCGGGAAGGGATCGGGATCGCATGCGGAAGTCAGAAGGCAGCCCGCAGCTGCTTTGCAACTCTCTCACGAGAAACCCTCTGCATTGAGGAGGGTACCAAAAAACGACAGAGGAATGAAGACGGAGGAAAAGCCAGTGGAGATCCTAGTCCTCGGCCAAACAAAATAGCCCGGCCAGCGGCGGCTGAGGAATTAGAAGGAATATAATTCTTTGGACCGAGAAAAAACATAAAGATAGGGGAGGCTGGACAAGACCCTGAGACAGAGCCTACTAGAATGTCTAAAAGAGTATACGGACATCTTCACGGGCGACATACTCAACGCCCATTACAGATGACAGTTGGCGCCGAGGCCACTTCAACAATCGGCTCAGGGCTGGAGTTCGTTCCGCCGAGCCACTTCAACAATCGGCTCGGGGCTGAGTTCGTTCCGCCGAGGCTACTTCAACAATCGGCTCGGGCTGGAGTTCGTTCCGCTGAGGCCTCTTCATCGGCTCGGGGCTGAATCTCGTTCCGCCGAGGCTGCTATACTATTTGACTCAGGGGTCGGGTTACGTCCCACCGAGTCGTGCTTATTGGCCTGGGGATGGAAAATTCCCCAAACCAAATGTCTTTTTAGCTCAGGGTCCTCAGAATATTCAGGGACATACTCGATGCATATGATCCGTGAGAAGCATAGCACGGGGAAGGATGATACCCCCGTGGCGATTGCTTGCTCCAGTATTACCGAACATAAGGAGGAATATGCCCTTAATGATTCGAAACACTCTCTGATCCTCACTTACCCGATGTAATGGATCCGTGAGAAGCATAGCACGGGGAGAGATGATGCCCATGTGACGATTGCTAGCTCCAGTGATGCTGAACCTAAGGAGGAATGTGCCCTTAGTATCTCGGACACTTTTTGATCCATTCATCATTTGGATCCAAGAGAGGCGCAGCACCGGGAGGCGTTGTGCCCCTGTAGCGTGTGCCTGCTCCAGCGTGGTAAGGAGGAGCCCTCGCACAATACACAGGCTCCACAGCAACCCGACGTATATAGAGGTGCCCTTACCATTTTAAACGCTCTCTGATCCAAATCCTGGTTCACCGGGACACTGAATTGAAAGATTCAGAATTATGTTTTGGAGACCTCGGACAGGATGCTGTTTTGAGGCATCCGTGTTGTGTTTATACTTGCGAAACGTTTTGTTTTGGGATAAGCGATAAGTCGCCCCCGCCTGTTAATTTTATTTTCCAGAGATTTGTTTTTGTTTTTCACTGGTCTGGTAAGGGGATGCCCGTGCCAGATTCGGTAGGGTTTCAAAAGGTTGATTCACTTCCCTTCTGAATAAGTCCCACTTGATTAATCGGCTCAGGGCTGGATTCGTTCCGCCGAGGCCACTTGATTAATCGGCTCGGGGCTGGATTCGTTCCACCGAGGCCACTTGATTAATCGGCTCGGGGCTAGATTCATTCCGCCGAGGCCGCTTGGTTAATCGACTCAAGGCTGGATTCGTTCCGCCGAGGTCAGATGTTTTCTTTCTGGCTCGGGTCTGCTCTTGTACCGCCGAGATCGATGTTTGTTTCAGCTCGGGGTCGGGTTACGTCCCACCGAGTCGGCTCCTTCAGACTGGGGACGTAACATTCCCCCAGGTCCAAATGCCTCTCTTCATTCGGGGTCGGGTTACGTCCCACCGAATCAGCCCTTCGGACTGGAGACGTAACATTCCCCCAGGTCTAAGTGCATCTCTTCATTTGGGGTCGAGTTGCGTTCCACCGGGTCAGTCCTTCGAACTGGGGACGTAACATTCCCCCATGTCCGAGCATCTCTCACAGCTCGAGACAGGATCACATTCCACCGAGCACATCATCGTTAGCTCAGAGGCAAAATTTTCTCCTCACAATCAAGATTTGATCAGTCATGGGTCAGGACCTCTAAATCTCTGGTACAGATATTACAGAGGAGGAGTCATTTTTAGTTTGGACAACAAGAGGAACTTCATCTCCTGGTGGAACGACCTAAGTAAGCAATTTGCTTTGAGGTGGAGAATCGTTCTGAATAGGGTCAGTGTAGGCATTGCATTTTTGCATGTGAAACCCGATGATGAGTCTCAGTTGGAGGCACTACCTTTTAAATCGCGGAAGCCGTGGGAAACGGACGTCGGAAGGGAGGAGTCAAGAATTGACTCATATTCAGATTAAGTTCACTGGTTTAGCTTCGGGTTACTTGTTGGCTTTCCGTTCTAAAAATTATTCCCGGCCCAAAACACCCACCAATCACTTAACCTCGGCCCAAAATCCCCGCAAGCCCCTTTGCCTTGACCCAAAACCCCGCAAGCCCACACACCTTGTCCACACAAACCAAACCCACCAACCAAAGGCCCACACGCCCCCAACCAAGGCCCACACGCCCACTTTACCTAATACACACCCAAATTAAATCAAATATTAAGTTAAATATTAATTAGATAATGTAATTAAATAAAATATAATTAAATCATTTACCAAATAAATAAAACACAAAAATATAATCATGCCTAATTTAAACAAATCAAATATGTTATATACCTAAATTAAAAAGATGTTATGCCTAATTAAATCAATCCTAACCAATTAAAAAAAATATTGTATTCCTAAACCAACACAAATTAGATATTCAAACTTCCTAATCTAAACCAATCTTGTCTCCATCAAATCTTTGACTTTCCTTGCTCAATATCAAATCAAATCCTTGCTCTTAATGCCAAATCATATTCCTTGTGAGACAAGGAGGAGCCCTAGCCATTCTCTATATAAACAACCCCTCACCAAGCTTTCACCTCTCCACTCTCTCTAGTCCACGCCCATACACACACAAGAACTCATCTCATTCACGTTGTCTTGACACAAAGAGAAGCCTTAGAACTCACGCCAATCACAAGAAAAAGAAGCAAAATATTTCTCTTCCCCTCCTTCACTCTTAGCCGAAATTACAGCCCCTCTAAGCCCCCTCCATTGCCAAAATTTAGCCATCAAAAACAGCCCCTGAATCACCTTAAAACAGCAGTAAAACAAGTCCCAAACAGCAGTCCCTTTTACCATGAAACAGCAGCCCCTGTACCCCCCCTAAAACACGCCTAAACAACCCCTGAGTTACCTTAAAACAGCAGCCCAAATCCCATCAAAAACAGTCCCTAAAATCCCTAAAACAGTAACACAAAAAACTGCACTTATAACCCTTAAATAATCACACAAAAACTGCACTTGAAACCCACAAAAAACACCCAAAACAGTCTCCTATACACCTGAAACAGTAACCAATAATACGGCAGCGAAACCACGAGGAGACAGCAGCAAAACAGAGCCAAAACAGTAGCTCGAGCGGCGAAACAGCGAAGTAAAATGCAAACCAGTGAACCAGAAAAGTTGCGGTGTGATAGTCCTTCCGACGGCCGTGAAACGTGAGTCCGAAAGTCGACATAAAAGGTTAGACCTGAGGGTATCTTCCACATTCGTTTTCTGTTTTACCTTTATTATTCATTGAGTATTATTTGCATGATTGATATGTTGAATCGCATGTTGTGGCCCTTGAGTAGATAAATATGCATGGATCATGAGATATTGTATGTTGTGGCTTTGGAATAAAATGAGAGATGTGTCAACTCTCGCGGAATATCGGATGGAAACCCGGACATAAATTTCATAGCCGATTCCGAATGGACGGTAGTATGATCTGTACTCGGGATACAACTCCACGTACTGCTTGAGTAAAATGGCACCCTCTTTTGTTTTAGGTTGCTTTGGTTTATTTATTTTTTGTCATTTGAATTCTCCATGTTACTTGTTTATGTTTGATGCAATCGAGTGCATGGGCTTAGTAAGTGCGATGAAGGGTCCCCTAATTGGAGGGGTTAAAATCCTTTACCACGATGCTTCGCCGCACCGATGTGGTCGGTTGAATGCAAGATATGTTCAATCAGGCACACTAAGTTTAATATTATTGTCTTTAATTCTTTGTGTGCATGATGCAATCGAGTGCATGGGCTTAGTAAGTGCGATGAAAGGTCCCCTAATTGGAGGGGTTAAAATCCTTTACCACGATGCTTCGCCGCATCGATTGATGTGTGGTCGGTTGAATGCAAGATATGTTCAATCGGGCACATTAAGTTTAATATTATTGTCTTTAATTCTTTGTGTGCATGATGCAATCGAGTGCATGTGCTTAGTAAGTGCGATGAGAGGTCCCCTAATTGGAGGGGTTAAAATCCTTTACCACGATGCTTCACCGCACCGATTGATGTGTGGTCGGTTGAATGCAAGATATGTTCAATCGGGCACACTAAGTTTAATATTATTGTCTTTAATTCTTTGTGTGCATGATGCAATCGAGTGCATGGGCTTAGTAAGTGCGATGAAAGGTCCCCTAATTGGAGGGGTTAAAATCATTTACCACGATGCTTCACCGCACCGATTGATGTGTGGTCGGTTGAATGCAAGATATGTTCAATCGGGCATACTAAGTTTGATATGGTCATCTTTGTCTTTGTACATATTGTAATGAAAGGCGCATGGGCCTATTGTGTTGGATTAAAAGGTTCTCCATTTGGGGGAAGAAAAGCCTAAAAGGCTACCTTTACCACGATATTCGCCGTGTCTTTCATCTATTTGATTGCATCGTCTATTCCTATATTGGCTCGACCTATTGTCATTGGTGTACCCATAGCCACCTGCCCCTCACCCATTAAACAGCAACCTTCACTCTTTCAAAACAAAACACGCCATAGCCACTGACCAAATCTGCCCTCTCGTGCACATAACGAACAACCCTCAAATACGTAAGCCACTTGCGCATAAGACAAAGACACGCTCACGCACCTTCAGCACACACTAGCCACCTCCAGTAAATCATCTCTCTTTCAATGCATGAACACGCCCCTTCACCCGCACATAATATCCACTCACTGACCTCACCGACTCACATAAGCCACTGCTCCTCCACTCAAGTAAGCAAACTGCCTCACACAAGAAATTAACACACATTGCCCCCACTAACGCATCAGCCGACAACAAACTAAAACCTAAACGCCACGATCTCACACAGCCCTCCAGATCACGTCACCAGCCAGCAACCACGCCACAGCCTTCAACTTCTCACATAAAGCCAACTATACCATTCATGCATGTACTATGAAATCCCATATAGTCATTCTTATCTTTGTACGCATCATAATGAAAAGCATGTTTATTCCATTGGTTGCATCATTTACCTTAGTATTGGTTTAATGTATTACAATTCATATACCTATGTCATGATGACATTTGAGTTTTATTTCTTGTGGTATATCGGATGGAAACCCATACATAAATTCCGTAGCCGATTCCGAATGGACGGTAGTGTGGTCTGTACTTGGGATACAATTCCACGTATCACTTGGAAAAGTGCTCACATGTGTGCTTGTATTTTCGTGAACATAATATGCCAATGAAGTTGTATGTTCGTTGCTACTTTGATGTACTTTCAAGCATGCAATCTTATATGTGAAATACATGTAAATTTAGATGCAAGTTTTATTTTATACATGTGAATTTAGAAGCATGATACTCTTGGAAATAAGTGTTACTTAAGCTTGATTAAATTATTACATAAATCCTTTCATTACAAGTGACATAAGTAAGGGACCATTCCGAACCCAACGGTTTGAGGTCTTCCCTTGCGAGGGGTGAGTGCGGCCTTAAATCTCATTTTCCCGGTTCACACCGGGTGGCGACTCCATTACTCTCCGGTTTAGTCCCCCGTGGCTACTCCGTACTCCCAACCGGGCCGCGAGCCCGGGACAGCATGCGTCGTCCAGCTCCTGTGTCCCACAGTCAGCATCTCCAATAATCGAGGATATGAAGATAGAAACAGAAGACTTAGTTGATGGCGAAGGCAATTTCTCTGTGATTTCTGGAGCGACCACCAGCAAGGCGATCAGCACACCATCTTTATATAGTTCCCGGCACCAACTTGCATACTCGTTGGAACCGAGAACTAGGGGACAGATATTGATGGTGTTTTCAGGCACTATGTTATTTAAGCAGCACGACAGGGGTAAAAAAGGTAATTCACTTCTCAGTCAAGATTATTAATGCCGACCCGACCACTAAAGAGTCAACAGTAAGGGGCCGGGAACTTTACGGTTAGTGACCGAGCACTTGAGTTCAAAGATGACCGGGCAATTATCAGGTCGACAGCAGCATTCTCAGTACAAAAGAACCGAGCATAGGGCAAGACATGTTTGGAAAGATAAGGCATTTTATCCATACAAGATAAGATAATAAATTATCCTATTTTCATAAAGAGAACTGATGAGTCAGTATCCTAAAAGGATAAAAGAAGTGAAGGTAGTTTTAAAAATAGGAATCCGGATAGGAAAAGGAAACTATCTCCAACTGGGAATTCTTGTACAAATAGGAATCTGATTTCTTCACCATTATAAATAGGAGGGTAGAGTGAGTGTAGGGGGGACATCAGAATCAATATCAGAATCATTACCATCAGACTTGTAAAAAACCAGAAGCAGAGCCGAGAAGCGTGTTTGAGTAATAAAAAGTATCATTTTTTTTGTGCCCGTGGACGTAGGTCGGACCAAGATCCGCCGAACCACGTTAAATCTCCTTGTCGATTGGCGTATTATTTATCTTTTGCTAAGTTTGCTTTTGGTCCCCCATAACCAAACAAATTCACTATTGAGGGAGGATTGTCTCATGGGTGATATTCCCATATTGCCCTGAGACCAAAATCAGCTGTCAACACATAGACATATAGATAATTGACTTAATCGAAATAGTTCTACCTAATCATCGAAAGAGACTTGTAGATAATTTAGTATCTTAGGTTAACAATTCATAATAACAATCCAATTGAATGAAAAGTGCATGAACTCATATTGTTTGCTTGCTTAGGTGAAATTACAACCCTAAACTCTTCTCGCACATAAGGTTTTCTCCAAGAGTTGTCTATTTGTTCTTTATTTCCTCTTTTAGTTAATTAATTTTATTAATCACTCTCTTGTAATCAATTGTATAGGGTTATTTAAGTATGTTAGTTTTTGTATTAATATGAGAAATAATAAGTCCATGAGGGTACGATATCCGACATTTGTCACTATATTATTTGAGAGATACGTGCGTTTGCATGCGATAGTAAAATCACGATCAATTTCTTGTAAGAATTTGGGGTAGCAGAGAGTTTTACTTGTTCCGCTTAAGCTCAGGTTGAGTAATTTGACGATGAGATTTCCAACATTTCCCAAAAAAAAAAATGATTTTTCTTGTTGTGTTAATTTATATGCTATTACGGAATCTCATTTATTTTCATTAAAATTAATTATACCATTTATGCTTAGACAGTTTATACAAAAGTTAATGGTGTCTTAATTTCATCTTTAATATTTTCTTAATCTAATCCAAGGATAATATACCTAAATATAACATCTATTATTAATTATGAGAATTGGGCACGGCAAACTCCCAAAAGACAATATATAAATCTGAACAATTAGACTTTCAATATCATAGCATAATCAACACTAACATTTGCAATCTAGAATAACTCTCATACATAACTCAAAATAAAAGAATGGGAATATAGTTCAAACCCGATTAAATCGAATCCAATCAGTTCGAATCGGATCAGATATTTTGCCTATCCTAATGGGAATAAACCATGAGAGAAATTTTGAAATATAATCCATGTAAAAAAAAAAAAATCCTACTTTAAAGGGAACCTTAATTTAAAAGAATATTTGTTTATCAATAGAATTAAAAAGACAATTAATGTGAATGTATACAATATATTAGTAGAGTGCTGTGGCCTTTAATTTTGTAGTTATTGTGAAAGGATATTAGTAGTTACAACCATATTAATTGACCTAATTAACCAAAATGCCTAAATATTTATGACGTAATAACTTTTTGAGTCAAATTCCCTAAAAGCCACCAAGTGTGAGCACTACAACGGAAAGCACCCGTGACGACACGTGTCAAATTCTCATTGAAGTATCGCGACGTTGGTCGAACCAATCAACCAACAAGCAAACTCATAGGCCGAAAAGCGCTTGAAAGAAAAACAGAGAAGCGAGACAAATCGAGCCCCACAAGCCACATTGTCAAACGCCACGTCAACAGACGCGCACGTGCGCTTTTCCTTAATCGCCACGAAACGCAACGAATCGCATATTACTGTCACTCTCATCTCATCACACACAACACGTAAACAGTATATATTATATAAACCTTCATCTTCTTTCTTCTGAAGAAATAAAACAAAAAATTAAAAAAATTAAAAAAATCGAAAACAAAAAAAAATAAATTGCCAAAATTGACAAAATATTCGAAATTCGCATTCCATCTATATCCCGATTCCACAATCAAACCCTAATTTGCTAACTTTTACCTTACATTACTCTGTTTCTGGACTTATTTTTATTTTTATTCTTCTCGTAAATTTACTGTGTTTTTGGGTTGAGGGAGAGAGAGATGGCGGCGAACGGTGCAGAGGCAGCAACTGTAGCGGTTACAGGAGTGGAAACGGCTGTGATCACGGCGGGGTACGGGAATGTCTCTTTGTACGTAGGGGATCTGGAGCAGAGCGTGAACGAGAGCCAATTGTATGATCTGTTTAACCAGGTGGCTCAGGTTGTTTCCGTTAGGGTTTGTCGTGATCAGAGCAAGCGATCTTCTCTCGGTTACGCTTACGTTAATTTCAGCAATCCTCAAGACGGTACCGTTTTTGTTTTAATTCTATTGATCATCTAATTATTTATTTATTTTACCAAGGCAATTAATCTCATTATAATAATTGTGCACGATTTTTGTGTTTTTATTTTTTAATTTGAATTTGATTCTATATAGCCTTAAAGTTGGGATTTTTATCTAAATTCTAAAGACTTATGTATTGATGTTAAATCTATTTTTGGATTTGTATTTGATATGCCCAATGGGTGTGGCTTTGTATCAAATGGCTTAAGATTTGGTTCTCATGTCCTTATTTTGAGTCCAATGGTGTATTTCCCTGGGCATTCGGGTTGCTCCGCTTAAGCTCGGGTCGAATTTGGAGTTTTTTATATTATTCTGCCATGCGTCCATATATAATAATGGATGTGTAAGATTCATTTATATATATATTGTTATCTAATAACTACCATTCATATTTTATACAAAACTCAATTCAACATCGAATCTAAATAATATACATGCTATGTTTGCAATTGAATATTCAAATTAATGAAGTTTGTAAGGAGTGTATATATGTGTTCTTTGTTTGGTTGTGTTTGATCGTGGTTATGTTTTTTTTAATGCATGCAGCTACCAATGCGAAGGAGGCTTTGAACTTTATGCCTATTAATGGGAAACCGATCAGGATCATGTATTCACATAGAGATCCTAGTATTCGGAAGAGTGGATATGCGAATGTTTTTATTAAGAACCTGGACTCATCAATTGATAACAAGGCATTATATGACACTTTTGCTGCCTTTGGGACTGTGCTTTCTTGCAAAGTGGCTAATGATAGTAATGGTCAATCGAAAGGGTACGGATTTGTACAGTTTGAAAATGAGGAAGCTGCACAAAAGGCGATCAAATTGTTGAATGGCATGCTAATTAATGACAAACAGGTTTATGTTGGTCTTTTTGTTCGACACCAAGAAAGGGCTCAAAAGAATGTCTCCCCTACATTCACTAATGTTTATGTCAACAATTTGGCTGAAACAATGACTGATGAGGACCTTAAGACTGTTTTTGGGCGGTATGGTACTATCACCAGTGCAATTGTCATGAAGGACTCTAATGAAAAGTCTAGATGTTTTGGTTTTGTTAACTTTCAGAGCCCAGATGCTGCTGTTGCAGCGGTGGACAAGTTGAACGGGACCACCAACAGTGACAAGGTTTGGCATGTTGGAAGAGCTCAGAAGAGAGCTGAAAGGGAGACAGAGTTGAGAGCTAAGTTTGAACAGGAAAGAATGAGTAGATATGAAAAACTCAAAGGTGCTAATTTGTATTTGAAAAATCTGGATGACAGCATAAATGATGAAAAGCTGAAGGAGTTATTTTCCGAGTTTGGAACTATAACATCATGCAGGGTATGATTTTATATAAGTTACTTGATAACTTTCTTGTGCTTATGTTTTAACTTGCTTTGTTCCAAAAAAAACAAAATTTCTTCATCAATACAATTCCTTCAGGTCATGCTTGATCAACAGGGGGTGAGCAAGGGCTCTGGTTTTGTTGCCTTTTCTTTGCCTGAGGAAGCTACAAGAGCTGTAAGTTTCTACTTTTCATTCCCAGAAAATTCTCTAGACCCCACCCCAGCGCCGTTCAAATATTTATTTTATCTTATCAATGCATAAAGTATTGCTGGCTTTTTTCTTCAGTTGAATGAAATGAATGGGAAGATGATTGGTCGGAAACCTCTCTATGTTGCTGTTGCCCAACATAAAGAAGAAAGGAAGGCTCTACTGCAGGTGATCTTTGTGATTGCATTGTTTGTTGTTATATTGGAGACTTTAAATTTGTTGCATTGTTGTAAGTGCCATTTGCACAAAGTGAACATACCTAATGCTGGTGTGATTGTAAATTTAGATGGTGAGAAGTTGGCCCTTGTCACTCACTCATATCTCATTCATTCCACTTGTTTAGCTCAGCAATACCTAGACTGTTTTTTCTTCTTTTTTAGGCACATTTTGCTCAAATTCAAGCACCTAGTGGAATGTCACCGGTGGCTTCAGGAATTCCTGGCTATCACCCTGGGGCACCTAGGCTTGGTCCTCAGCAGCTTTATTTTGGTCAAGGTACACCTGGTTTAATGCCCACTCAAGCTGCAGGATATGGTTTTCACCAGCAAATGTATCCCAGGATGCGCCCTGGTGGACCAAACTATATAACACCATATCATCTTCAAAGACAGGGGCAGCCTGGTCAGCAATTGGGTCTGAGACGAAGCGGAAACACCCATCAGATGCATCAGCCTCAGGTGCGTTAATTATCATTTATTTATTAATTTTCCGATTCTTGCCTTATGCTGAATGTGCCTTAATACCATTAATTATTTGCTCACCTCCCACTTGTCCAATTCAGTTTTTGCGTAACTCCAACCAAGGGATTAAATACACGGGCAATGCAAGAAGCAGTACAGGCCAATCTGATGTTTCAATGGTGCCAGTGCCTTTTGAGGTTTCGGGGATGACTGTGACTCCTATAGAAGCCCCACGACCTGGGCCAGTACCGATTTCGACTCTTACTTCTGCCTTGGCGTCTGCCAGTCCAACTGCTCGTACTAGGGTGTGTAATATTTCCCTTCTCCTCTACTCTAATCGGTCAAGTTTCTGAGATATTAATTAAAACTTCCACTGGTTAAGTAGTCATTCAGATCTGAAGCATAATTGTTGTTTTTCTTGTTGCGCTTACAGATGCTTGGGGAACAGCTTTATCCCCTTGTGAAGAGTATTGAGCCCGTTCATGTATCCAAGGTGACTGGGATGCTGCTGGAGATGGACCAAACAGAGGTGCTACATCTCATCGAGTCTCCTGAAGCTCTGAAGACAAAGGTGACTGAGGCAATGACTGTACTTCAAGAAGCTGCTGTGCGATCTGATGTTAATGAGAAGCTTGGCTCGTTGGCACGGAATGAATGAAGTGTAAATACATTCCTTATATAAGGATGTGAGCCAGAGCCAGAGCCAGAGCCATAAGCCCATTTTTTGTCAGGCGTGATAAGCAGTCGATTTTTTATTGAGTATTTACCTAGACTAATTTTCTAGGATTATTGAAGGGTTTTTACAGGTTTAAATTTTTAGGATTATGTCTGAGACAGATAATGTTATTTAACTTTTATAGGATGGAATATTTGGATTTTAGAGATGATGTGCGTATTTTCATTTACTCAAATAATTATTACTACGGACTCTGGTCTGGAAATCACCATTGCTTCTCCATTCACCACCAGTTCATCTTCTTGTTGTGTTAAGAACACTATTCCATTTCGAAACGTTCTTCCCCATTTGGCTGTTGAGTCCTCTGCTGTCCATCTTCTGTTTTGTAGCTCACCCATCCTTGGCCACTTTTTCCTTCACCAATCACCATTGTTGGCTGATGAGTCCTCTGCTCCTCATCTCCGTATGAACTCATGAACTCTCGTTGGCTCCATGTCATCTTCACTCATGTGTTTGCCCTGTTTCGAGGCCAAATAGGCCAACAACAAAAAAAATCAATTTTCAATTTCAATCGCATTATACTAAATGATAACAAACACATACTGTAGGCTTCTCCTCCATCTCCGGTATCTGATTCTGCTCCATTTAGGTTTCTTCTTTGCATCTCAGTTTCTAACTCTCGATCCAAACCCAACTAAAATTCCCCTGCATCATCGAACACTGGCAGCATTGAACCGCGATGAAGATCTTGCTCACCATTTTCTTCTGATTTTTGCCCCGAGATTGCATCATTTTTTGGGGGGTTTTCAAATGCAGCGAATTTTCAATTTTTTATCTGATTTTCGAATTCGAATTTTGGCGCCAAATTTCAGGATGTCGTTTTTGGGCCTGATTGGGCTTCCAAAAAAATAGTTTCAATAACATTCAGATCCCTAATGTTGTTTAGAATTATCTCTGGAAGCATTTAAACCTTTTTGCCAAAAACCCTCGAAACCTCTTCAGCACAAAACCCTAAACACTAGCAGTCTCTTCACTTATCATGTCTCTGGATTCTCACATAGAGAAGGTCCTTTGGGCTCCAGACCAAATTTCCCGCCGAGTAACGGAGCTTGCAGCCCAAATCACCCACGATTTCAAGCCCATTTCTCCGCCGCCAGTCGTCGTTGGTGTCGCTACTGGAGCGTTTCTCTTCTTGGCTGACTTGGTCAGGCAAATTCAGCTCCCCATCTCCGTGGATATCATTCGTGCTGAATCTTACGGCTCAGGGACTCTTTCTAATGGCGCCCCTGTTATTTCCCTTGATTTGAAACTCGATGTCAAGGGCAAGCACGTAATCTTGGTATTCATATCTACTCTAGTATATTTTAATTTATATTCATTTTGTTTATTGTGTTTTATATTTATGAAATGTGTGTTTAATTAGTTTCTTCTGTATTTACTCGTTCAATCATATCATGTTTGTACAACTAGTATTTGCTTTATGACCCTGTAAACCCAATTAATAAACAGTCAAAAAAATCGGTAAGTTTAGATACCCTTTTCGCCAAAAGGTAAAACTTAGAACTCAAATACTTAGGACTGTGAAGGTAGTTGTATGAATATATTCTTTAGAGACTTTATGGTATTAGATCTCTGAATTTTTAGTTTGCGGGTTAAAGCAATCATGTCATGTTTAAAGCATCGGTACAGTATTAGTATCTAAATTTCTTTCTTGGAAAAAGGATTCTTTGCAATATTTGTTTGTATGTATATACAAGATAACAGATGCATACATTTCTAGATATTTATGCAATTCAATTTTTTATTGCCTTGGAGAATTAGATGGAGTGTTTACCTTTCTGTAATTTTTATTTTTATTTTTATTTTTTATTTGAACAGCCTTGTCACATCTAGAACATATGTGGCATTTTTGGACTCCGTACAATAATTTTATAGTTCTTATTTCGTCTCAGGTTGAGGACATTGTAGATACAGGAAGCACATTATCATCTCTTATTGCACACTTTGTATCTAAAGGAGCATCCTCTGTCTCAGTCTGCACTTTCCTTGATAAACCATCAAGAAGAAAGATTCAGATGGAGCTAGTGGGTGAAGGAAAGTTCTATCGGGGATTTCAGGTAAGACATGTGTACGTCTGTGTATACGGGCATATGTTGTGTGCTTGCATTGACATGCATGTGGATGTGCATATATTAAGATAAATATGTTATTTCGTGGCCCATTCATTAAGAATAGGTTGGTGGAACCTCTGCCAACCACCCTATACAGATAATCTTGAATGCTTAGGAAGATTTTCCAAGGTTTTTTCTTTATGGTTTGTATCTTTTTTTCTTTTTTCTTTTTTCTTTTTTAATTAAGAATCAAGAAATTTGAACAAGGTACATATGCAAGTCAAGTTCGTGACTTTGTGCTAATACTTGACACTTGTCCATTACATCGTGGCATTAGATGCTAAAATAAGCTAGTTACAACACCTAGCATACAGTTTTAGTTTTAGGGTGCCTTTATTTGTCATACTGGCTGCAGAGCTTCGTTTATTTAGCAACTATTATCATTAGAATCTCATCTAGCATCGTAATGTAAGATCATGACTGGTGACCAAGATGTTTTGGATGTGAATTATGATTATATTGGTTTCATTTTGCCAGTGTCCAGACTCTTTCGTGGTGGGCTATGGAATGGACTTTGCTGAATTATATAGGAACCTGCCTTATATTGGTGTGTTGAAGCCAGAATGCTACCAATAATTTGATCTGTTACAGGCTTGGGAACAGATCAAAAAACTTTCTACAAAAATCAATTCTCTTTGTAATGTTTATAGATTTTTGGTATTGTCCTATTGGCTAGAACGGTCGTTCAAATACGTTATGTTTAAAGTTGAACTCCGAAAAACAGCAATAAGAAGCCATGAAAAGAACTAGCAAATCGCTTGCTATTCTCTCAAAAACTCATTTCTCCAGCAAAACAAATAAGTTGTCGTCCACTTGCCCCAACTGAAGAAGAAACGCAACAAGAAGTTCCATCAAAACCGGCAAAAGGCTCTTTCGTTATTGAAAACTTATGGCTCAGAAAGCTCAAAGGCTCCGGTAAAACCAACAACCCAGAAAACAAACCTTCACCACCATCAAAAGCATCTTCTGAGAATGATAAGAACAGTGGGTCTAATGCAGAATTTGTGTCGAGTTTGAAAGAGGAGATGTTGAGAAAATGGGGCCTTTTGATCCAAGCTAGATTCAGTGTGTTGATGGCTTTTTTTTTTGTTCCAAAGGTAATGTGGAAAATCAGCATCTCGAATAAAATTCATCAGTAGTGTATTTGTTTGGTTAATAGAGAATCAAAACAAACTTAACAAATAGACATATAATCACAAAGATAAGGATTTATGTGGTTCGGCGGAAAATGACTCCAACCTACGTCCACGGGAGAAATGGGTGAATTTTATTACATGCTCGGGGTCAAAATCGACCTGAACTACAAGTGGTGTGGTGAACTTACAAATGAGTTTACAACTCCTCGGGTCTTACACAAGTCCATTACAACTCTCTCAAATGATCGGGTATCGACCAACTCTTTTTCTCTCTATCACTGGTCTATAAGCTCTTAGTTTTTTACAAGTCGTGAGATATGAAAATTGTTATCCCTTGAATATGTGGCTTCAACCCTATTATATAGGCTTCCAAATCTACTATTCCACCACCCACGACATCAGCTCATGTCACTATCATCATTGTAGTAACAATTCTCCTCAACTACCCACAACTCAATACTTCATTTTTACTGTCATTGCATTGACCTATGACGGATCTGCTCTGCCATTTTCCTGCCACTACACCACCCTATGACGGCTGGCAGGGACTACTTCCAATAAGAGCCATTGTGTTTCCCACAACCATCATTAGCCGTTCATAAGCTTATCCTTTCAACTAAGGCATACATCACATACCCTTGAGCACAAAATAACTGTGGTCCCAGATTCGTTCCTTAGGTCGGCATACCGAGGTGAATGATGCTTGATCAAACTTATTGACTTATTAAATCAGGTCGGGTTCACAAAATATGAACACCTTGGGTCGGCTTCCATAAAATGCTTAAATGATGTCAAATCTAACACTTTTCCTCTGGGTCGGGTTGGGTCGGCTTCCCAACGTTACTCTATCAGTCGGATCTGCCCTCGGCATAACTTCTCCTTTCATGTGACTCGGTCCCTTTTGTCTGTCTTCAATCTCCCCAGGCCTTTGGTCATTCTTCATCCTCTTCTGGCCAAGTAAAATCCTCATTCGACCCATCATCGGTATTTGAACTTCCTCAGGGTGAAAAACCACCATCAACACAATGTGTTGGGATTACTGCTATTTTGATGGGCAATTCTGTTGTTTTTAAATTCTCTGGCTCTAGCAGGAATTTAGCACACTAGTACTAATGTTTTTTTTTTTTTAATTTTTTTAAATATTTTTTTTTTCACTTGTATTTGGATATGAAATATGTGGACTATTAGTAGACGAGTTATTAGTTAACAGAAGTTGTAGGTATTTTTTAATACTTTATCAGATGTCCTTTCAAAATTAAGCTTATAAATATGTTGAATCCAGCTGTATTGCACCTCCAAGATCCCTCTAAGACAACTTTCGGCGGAGGATTTTCTCTTTGAAATTGTGGTGCAAGCTTGCAAATTACCTTTATGTGATTTTGGTATTTTGTTGACTTTTGAGTCATGTATTCTCCTATAAATAGGGAGCTCATTTGAGAGCTCAAATCATCCCCAGCAAGAAGCACCAAGTAAGAGAGCTTAGAGTGTAAGCTCCGAGTAATAGAGTTTAGAAAGTGCAGTTAGTTTGTGAGGTTTTTGTACAAGTTTTATAATACTTATAAATTTTATTCAAGTAGTAATAGAAAGTATTTATTTTTCCTCATAAAAATATTTTTCAGTGATCAGAGAATCACAACAAATGATATTAGTAGCTTTGGTTATACGTTGGGGATCTCGAAGATGAAGAACAAAACTCGGTGTGGAAAATTGAGGTTTCGGAAAAGTTCTCAAAAATTAATTTTGAGCATATCAGCAGCTTGTTTACGTCGTGAGGAGCACGGTGGTATTTTTCGGTGATCAAACGGAGCAATAGAGACGACGTACACGCCTTCCAGAGAGTTGCCCATGCGCACCACGCGCCGCACGTATTCCAGAGGTTGAAGACAACACACGTGTCAGACACGTCAGCGGTTTCAGTACAGTCATCAGCCACGTCATGACACGACATTAATTATAGTACAGTTGTAGGCACTGCATTTTTACACATAAGTCCCTATGATGAGTCTCATTTTGGAGACACTACCTTTTAAGTCACGGAGGTCACGGAAAACGGACATCGGAAGGGGAAATTCAGAATAAACAAGGTTCACTATTTTCGTTCGTGCTGCGTTCATGTATGCGTTTGAACGGTAAACAGATTGCAGGCGTTCGTGCCGCGTTCGAGGAGGCGTTCGAACGGTGTCGGTAATTCTGGTTTTGCTGCTAGCCTCACATCAAGCTCAATTCGCCCAAGCCTTGGCCCACACGCCCAAGCCCACTTAAAACACATATTTAACACATGGTGAAATCAAAACAAATCTAAAAATCACATACCAAATTAAAAAAGATGCCATGCCTAATTAAAATCAATCAACCAATTATATTCCCAATCAAATATATATTATTCCTAACTTAAAATATTGTATTCCTAAACCAAGCCAATCAAATATTCAACCTTCCCTATCTAGCCAAGATTTGTCCCCCCTCAATCTTTGACTTCCCTTATCCAACACCAAATCAAATCCCTCTTTAATTAGCCAAATCCATTTCCTTGTCAAGCCTAACCCTTTGCCTATAAAAAGAACCCTTCACCAACCTTCTCAACCCTAGCTAGCTCATACACATAAGATACACACAACTCACACAAATCACAAGAGAAAAGAAAATAACCCCAAGCCTTCACATTAAAAGCACCATCATAACACACCAAGAGCCCTAGCCACTCAAGAAAATAACAAGAAAGAGTTCTCTTCATCCTCACTCTCCCATTGCCGAAATCATACCTTAATATAGCAGCCCCTTTAACACTAAAATAGTAGCCAAATCACGCCCAAACCACCCCCTATACAGCAGCAAAATACACTTAAAACATCCCCTAAAAACCTTAAAAACAGTAACATAAAACTGCATTCATAATCCTTAAAAGACTCACACAAGACTACACTAAAAACCCACACAAAAACTTGGAACAGTCCGTTGAAACGTCAAAACGGGTGACCCGAACAGTGAGCAGCAAAACAGAGGCCGAACAGTAGCAAATCGGAGTCAAAAGCAGCAGCAAAAGACGAAGAACGACGACTCCAAACAGTGAGACAACGAACGAGAACAGTGAACCAGTGAACCGAAAGAGTTGCGGAGCATCCACCCTTCCGACGACCGTGTGCCGTACATCCGAGAGGTGATTTAAAAGGTTAGACCTGAGGGTACTTTTCACATTCATCTTTATTTGATTTTTGTTATTTATTTTGATCGTATTTTACTTATTCGTTAAATCTCGTTTGTGTATGATGTGTGTTGTGGGTATTGGATGAATGAGAGATGTGTCAACTCTCGCGGTATATCGGATGGAAACCCGGACATAAATTTCATAGCCGATTCCGAATGGACGGTAATATGATCTGTACTCGGGACACAACTCCACGTACCGCTTGAGTAAACGGCACCCTCTTTTGTTTTGTGTTGCTTTGGTTTATTTATTTTTCGTCATTTGGATTTTGTATGTCGTTTATGTATGCATGATTCAATCGAGCGCATGGGTTTAATAAGTGGAATGAAAGATCCCCTTATGGGGAGGGGTTAAAGCCATTTACCACGATGTTTTGCCGCGCCGGTTGATGTGTGTTCGGTTGAATGCAAGATACGTTCAATCGGGCATACTAAGTTTGACATTATTGTGTTTAATTCTTTTCATGCATGGTTCAATCAAGCGCATGGGCTTAGTAATTGGAATGAAAGATCCCCTATGGGGAGGGGTTAAAGCCCTTTACCACGATGCTTTGCCGCGCCGGTTGATGTGTGTTCGGTTGGATGTAAGATGTGTTCAATCGGGCATACTTAATTTGATATGATTGTCTTTATGTTTGTATGCATGATGCGATCGAGCGCATGGGCTTAGTAAGTGGAATGAAAGATCCCATATGGGGAAGGGTTAAAGCCCTTTACCACGATGCTTTGCCGCGCCTCGCATTGTACTATTCGCCATTTATTTATTGCGTCCCATTATATGCATCAGGTATGGTCCCGTTCGAACGCGTTTATGAACGCAACTCGAACGCGCATGCATTTTGCCTTATCATGCATCAGGTCTCATTTCCGTTCGAACGCGTTCACGAACGCCATACGAACGTGAGCATTCTGTTTCATTTCCGTTCGAACGCGTTAACAAACGCCATACGAACATGAGCATTATGTTTCATTTCCGTTCGAACGCGTTAACAAACGCCATACGAACGTGAGCATTCTGTTTCATTTCCGTTCGAACGCGTTTACGAACGATACACGAACGCGAACACACTGAATTGAGACATATTCATCACATGCCATGTATAATTGTTTCTTAGGTGATTTTTTATGGAACCACACATAGTCATTCTTATCTTTGTGCACAGAATAATGAAAAGAATGTTTATTCCATTAGTTGCGTCGTTTGCCTTAGTCTTGATTTAACGCATTACGATTCATATACATATGCCATGATGACTTCGTAGTATTATTTCTTGTGATATATCGGATGGAAACCCAGACATAAATTCCGTAGCCGATTCCGAATGGACGGTAATGCGGTCTGTACTTGGGATACAATTCCACGTATCACTTGGAAAAGTGGTCACATGTATGCTTGTGCGGTTATTATGTATGCTTGTTTTTTTCATAAATATGATATGCTGAATGAAGTTGTATGTTCGTTGTTACTTTGAGATATTTTCAGGCATGTGTTCTTAGATATGAGATATATGTGAAATGTATGTATAAGTGTTATTTTGTACCCGTGAATATAGAAGCATGATATTCTTAGGAATAAGTGTTACTTAAGCCTGATTAAATTATTGTGTAAATCCTTTCATTACAAATGGCATAAGTAATGGACCATTCCGAACCCAACGGTGTGAGGTCTTCCCTTGCGAGGGGTGAGTGCGGCCTTAAATCTCATTTTCCCGGTTCACATCGGGTGGCGACTCCATTATTCTCTGGTTTAGTCCCCCGTGGCTACTCCGTACTCCCGACCGGGCCGCGAGTCCGGGACAGCATGCGTCGTCCAGTTCCTGTGTTCCCACAACAGTCATCAGACACGTCAGCGTCACGTCAGTAGTTCCGGTAGTGTCAACTGACACGTTGGCGCCATGTCATCAAATCTGGTACAGTCAGTAGACACGTCAGCATTTTCGGTACAGTTAGCTGCCATATCAGCATATCTGGTCTAGTCATCTGCCACGTCAGCAGTCACGTCAAATTTTTCGGTATAATCATCTGCCACATCAGCAATTCCGGTCCAATCATCTGCCACGTCATTTAACACGTGTCAGGAACGTCAGCATACATGGTAAATTTCATTGAGCCCCTTGGAATTCCCTGAAATTTATTTTTTTACTCCAAAAGTTTTATAAAATTATAAATCGACCATTGAGTCGGATTTGGACCAGCGAATAGTCAAATCCATCATTTTCGACCGTTTTGAACGTAACGGTGATCTCTGATTTGTGAAAATCAGCCCCGATTTTGTTATATTTTCATTTTAATCTTTAAACTTAAAATGGAAATGGAAGATTTGTCTTCTGGTGCGATGGTCAAGCTGAAAACAACCAATTACTCCCTCTGGAGACCTCAAATGATAGATTATTTACAATGTAAAGATCTGTTTGATATGATCGAGGTGAAAGTGGTGAGACCAGATTCTGTCAAATAGAGTGATTGGAATAAACTCAACAACTAAACACTGGTCAGATTAGGCGGTGGATCGGCCACAATGTCTTCCACCACGTAGCACAAGACATAGGTGTTTACGAAATATGGATAAACTGGAAGACATGTACCAGGCCAAGACAACTAGGAATAAAGCATTGTTAATTAGGTGTTGGTGAATTTGAAGCTATGAAGTGGAACTTCCATTCAAGGTTTAAAAATATGTGACGGTGCCTCGAGGCGGCTGGCCATTGAGGCGCGAGGCAGACCTCCTCGAGGCGGTGAGGCGGGCGCCTCAATCCGAAAATTGGAAAAATAATCCAAAATACATTCATTTCTTCATAATTCATAGTATGTTCAAAAAACTATTGATAACTAATCCAAAATGCATTAATTTCTTCATAATTCATAGTATGTTCAAAAAATTATTGATAACTAATCCTTAAATAAGCTATCATTAGTGTCTAGCGGCATGAAGCTTGGGTCAAAATCTCTGTCATCATCAGATGGTTCATCATCCAAAGAACCTCATTCACTTGTATTGTCTTCATCCACTAGTTAAAAACCACACGAAGACATAATTCATTCTAGTATTTTTAATTTAATTTAATTTTTATTTGTCTAAGTAAAAATACACACGAAGACATAATTCATTTCCTGAAAAAAAATGTGTTTTTTTTAACAAACTAACGATAAAGTTAAGCCAAACAACATTTGAATCAAATACAAATGAGGTATTAACCTTCGAATGAGGATGCAAAGTAGACGCAAACCAACGACAAAGCAGAGATGAAGAAGAGACGATGATTCTGAGAGATGAGGAAGGTAAGAGACGAAGCTGAGAAATCCTAAATCAAAGACGCTGATTATGATTCCTTTTTTTTATAAAGACGCCAAAACGATGATGTTTTGGCACACCAAAACGTCGTCGTTTTGGTTGGATAACAAAAAAATAAAAATAAAAATGGCTGAATGTAAGACGGCCGCCTCTGCCCGCCTCCCGCCGAGAGGCGGGCTGAGGCGGCCGCCTTAGCGGTGAAAGGTGGCAAAAACGGTGAAAGGCGAATTAGGCGGCCGCCTCGACGCGCCGACGCCAAGAGGCGGCGATTCGGCGCCTCGAGGCGGCGATTCGGCGCCTCGAGGCGGCGATTCGGCGCCTCGAGGCGGCGCCTCAATACATTTTTTTAAACACTGCTTCCATTACATAACACACTAATGAGTTCCAGAGCCTGGTGAATCAGCTATCTGTAGTAGATATGCAGCTGAGAGATGAAGTACAAGTCTTCATACTACTTAGTTCTCTTTTTGATATTTGGGAGACATTGGTGGTTACTCTCAGTAATTCGACTCCAGGAGGCAAACTTATCAGACATATGGTAAAAGATGCCCTGTCGAATGAAGAATGTAGGACAAAAGATGTTGGCTCAGAACAGACAGAAATGTTTATCACAAAGACTCGATGAAGACATCGAGGAAGAGAAAGAGGGAGGCAGAAGCACAATTAAGGGTAGATCCTCATATGGAAGGATGTCTACCTATAAGTGCTACCATTGTGGCATAGAAGATCACTTAAAGAAGAATTGTTGAAAACTGCAACGAGAGTAGGGCCAAGATAATTACCAGCCGAAGAATAACGAAAGAGAGACACTATTAATTGTTCAATGAGATGTAGCCATATGTTCCATG
Source organism: Zanthoxylum bungeanum (assembly GCA_019454045.1). Lineage (NCBI taxonomy): Eukaryota > Viridiplantae > Streptophyta > Magnoliopsida > Sapindales > Rutaceae > Zanthoxylum > Zanthoxylum bungeanum. The sequence goes on along the minus strand of SKCR01032759.1, from coordinate 224,507 downwards.
CAGGAAGAGACATGTCTTCACACCGCAACCCAAAATATTGAGTGGGTGGTAGATACTGCAGCATCCTACCGCGTCACTCCTCATAGAGATTTCTTCACAACATACAAAGCATGAGACTTTCGTTCAGTGAATATGAGAAATATCAGTTCCTCTGGGATAATAGGAATTGGTGATATTCGATGACAAATATGTCTATGATAGTCACTAAGAAATGACACATGGAGAATGACAAAAGGTACCATGGTTGTCGCCCGATAACATGTTTGCAGCACACTATACAAGACTCATGTGAATATTTATGTACACTGCCTTGATGTAGCTAAAAAAAGGCTTCTCAAAATTTATGGAACCAGAGACTCGGTCACATGAGTGAGAGAGTGTTGTCTACCCTGACCAAGGATAAGCTTACTAAGGATGTTGCACTAGGTCATTGCAACCATTATTTATATGGTAAGCAACACAAAGTCTCGTTTAAAATCTCTTCAAAGAGAATATCAGAGTTGCTCAGTCTGGTACACTTTGATGTGTGTGGTCCTTTGGAGGTTGATTCACTGGGCGGTAACAAGTATTTTCTGACTTTCATTAATGATGCTTCTCGGAAAGTCTGGGTGTATTTCCTCAGGATGAAAGATCATGTCCTAGATCAATTCAAGCTGTTCCACGCCATGGTAGAGCATGAAATAGGGAAGAAACTGATGTGTCTCCGCACAGACGATGTGGGTGAGTACAGTTCCAGGGAGTTTGATGCCTACTGCAGGAGAAACGACATTCCACATGAGAGAACTGTTCCACATACCCCCACAACATAATATTGTTGCTGAAAAAATGAACCTCACCATTATGGAGAAAGTCAGAAGCATAATCAGTATGGCTAAGCTGCCAAAGCCATTCTGGGGGAGAAGTTGTTCGTATCGCATGCTACCTAATCAACAGATCACCATCTATACCGTTGAATTTTGAGATTCCAGAGAAAGTGTGGTCTGGTAACAATCTATTCTACTCTCACCTTAGAGTATTCAGTTGTTTAGCCGTTCTAGATGTATCTAATGAGCTCAGGCGGAAGCTTGATGCAATGACTAATCCATATATATTCCTAGACTATGGATATGATGATTTTGGATACATATTATGGGATCCAAAGGAAAAGATGGTCATCAGAAGCTATGATGTAGATTTTCTTGAAGACCGGACAATTGAAGATATTGAAAAGACCGAAGATATCTTCTAATTTCAGTGCCGATAGAAATCCAGACCCAGCATCAGAACTAGAGGAGGCAGATGAGGATATCGAGCAGTGAGAAACACAACCCGCTCCATCAGAGATTACAAAAGAAAGTGTTGAGCAGACGGAGCCGCAACCTGCTCTATTAAAAGCTATATGATCATCCATAGATTTAGATGATGATAGGCCTCTTGAAACCAGTGGACCTTAGACAAGAGGATCTTAGCGAGGTAGAATTTTATCAATCAGATATCTGGGATCCCAATATATTCTGCTTACTAATGAGGGGGAGCCAGAGAGTTTCCCACAATGCAAGACGACACTGATGAATAATGGATGAAGAACATGGTAGGGAATTATGTTGTGTAGAAACACATCATAAGAGTACTGTGCAGAGACACAGTGAACTGTGTTATGCAGAGACACAACAGAAGAGTATTGTACAGAGACACAGTGAAGTGTGTTGTGCAAAGACATAGCAGAAAAGTATTGTGCAGAGACACAGTGAAGTGTGTTTTACAGAGACACAGTCGACAAGTCAACAAATGTGGTCATTCAAGACAAGCCAGAGTTGTGCAGAGACATAGCCGGGATAGTTGTCAGATGATAATCGTTTTGGATGTAGTTGAAGGGGGAGAATTGTTGAATCCAGCTGCATTGCACCTCCAAGATCCCTCCAAGATAACTTTCGGCGGAGGATTTTCTCTTTGAAATTGTGGTGCAAGCTTCCAAATTATCTTTAGGTGATTTTGGTATTTTATTGACTTTTGAGTAAGGATGGCAGTGGGTAGGGTATGGTGCGGGTTTGCCATTACCAACCCGCACCGCATATGTAAATAAATTACCAAACCCGCACCATACCCGTTGCGGGTTTTAAGTTTCATTACCAAACCCGCACCGCATATAAAAATAAATTACCAAACCCGCACTGGTACCCAGCGGATTTTTTGCGGGTTTTTAAATATTGAATTACTTTGTGTTCTTAATATATAATTTTTTTAATTAAATAATTTATTTTTAATTGCTAGCTGTAGTTTTCACATTTGTTTTTCATTTGACATATACAACATGCAATGTATGTATATACAGTACATAGATAACATAATGTATGAAAGACTCGATACCATATGTTTATTTTTTCATATAAACATAATTAAAACGAGTTTTTCCCTTCATAATTATAATGATCAAAGTTAGCCAACTCAATCGACAATAAGCTAAAAGAAATCACCAATCTTTGGTCATATTTTTTATGCTAAGTATAATAAAAGTGATGCTTACAAGTCTCAAGTGGTGTAAGTGTAATGAAGAAGCAGGAAAGTTACTGAAGTTGCAGTAAACACTAGCTTATTTTACTCCTCTCCCGTTTGATCATGTGAACTTAATCCAAATTTTTGTATTATAATTTTATTAACAAGTATGATTAAAAAAAAACAATAATAGTCATGAAAAAAATCTTCAGTTGGGCAGGTTGCGGGCTGCGGCTGAGTGGTAGTGTGGAACTGTGGATTAGTGTTTTATGTTTAGGTTTTGTTAGTTGTTTTTATATGAAGGTTTTTTTATATTGTCCTAATAAAAATAATATTGCGGGTATGCAGATACCCGCAGCGGATACCCGCATTTTTTTCTTAAATACCAAACCCGCACCGCACCCGCAGCGGGTTCTGCTTTAAATTACCAAACCCGCACCGCACCCACTAATATATTTACCAAATCCTACCCATTACGGGTGGGTTTTTGCGGGTTTGCGGGTTTGCGGGTAAAATTGCCATCCCTACTTTTGAGTCATGTATTCTCTTATAAATAGGGGGTTCATTGAGAGCTCAAACTATCCCCAACAAGAAACTCCAAGTAAAAGAGCTTATAGTGTAAGCTCCAAGTAAGAGAGTTTAGATAGTGCAGTTAGTTTATGAGGTTTTTTGTATAAGTTTTATAATACTTGTAAATTCTATTCAAGTAGTAATATAGGGTATTTATTAAAGTACTAAGAGCTTAGGCCGACTTGATTGATTGGGCTGAGATGATGCTGCATAGAGCAATAAGGGTTCATATGCTTAAAGTCATCGTAAGGATCATGTGAGTCTTGAAAGAGAAGATCTGTGTAATAGAGCTTTTTTTTGTTTGATGATTATTCTGCTATGATCCTTTGGCCTCGTGTGATCCATGGGGAATAAGGTTAATTTATGTCTCGGTCCCAAAAATGTGTGTTACATATCTAAGGCCTAGGGCTAATAGTGATTGACTTCAAACAGAAATTTCTTGAATGCTCCTAAAAGATTGGCATCATTAAGAAGGGCAGAAGAGTTAGGGATGGTCTTCCATTCATGGACCTATTCTTAAGCCCAAAACAACTTAGTGATTGGGTCGTCTTGAAAATAAGGTTTGTGTACTATGAAGATGGAAGCATATTGAGCTACTTCTTCTTCATATCTCCATCATAGGTAATTTCTTTTGGACATGGCAGTAAGCTGGCCTTTCCACAATGAAAGTGGACTATACCACTCAAAAAGTGTCTAAATAAGTGAGTTTATGTTGCCATTATTATCCAGATGGATTCTCATAGCTTCTAGAGGAAAGGCCAAGGTGGATGAGTAAAGAACAGTAAGACACCAAAAATATCATAACTATTCAGTTAAAAATCCTTTGTTATGATCCACAAAAGACCTATAACAAAAGGATAATTCGGGAAGAACTTGGTTTGAGTAGAGGATTCATGTTGTTTTTGCTGGATTTGAACAGATAATGGAATATGTGATTCTTGGCAAATGTTTGCATCTCAAAATGAGAACGAAATATTTGAGTAGAAGGAAAATACTACTTGTTAGCTGAAGTAATAGGAGAAGAGGAGGATGCCATGAGTATTAGTGGGATGTTTGCAAAAAGAATGATTAAATATATCTGCTGAGGTCTTGATAGTATATCTGGAATCAGATTTGGATCCCTTTTTATATGCTTTACTGAGAACTCATACTTCGCAAACCATTCTTTTAGGCGAATCAATTGTTTTGTCGACAATGACTTGTTTTAAAAGTCTGCAAAAAGATGAGTTGTCCAATCTAACCAAGAAATGATGGCTAATGAGGTGGAACTCAAAGCGCTTTATACCATACTTTATTGCCAAAGCTTCTTTATACATCGTGTGATAGCGCTTTTTAGAGTCTTTGAATTATCCACTTGCATGTCTGCATAGAAACTCTTTGCCATTTGTCATCCCAATAAGAATGGCCCCTATTATTCATCAATTGCATTTGTCTGAATGATACATTGTCCATCTGCAGGCATCATTAAAGTATGTGGATTCAGAGTGATCGACTTTAGTTGGTGTACTACTTCTGTCTAGGCCGGTCCCCAAACTGAAACATTCTTTTTCAACATATTTGACAATTGTCTGGTGTGGATTGTGACATGTGGAAGGAACTCTTTGAGATAATTTACTATCCTAAGAAACAGTTGGAGTTACTTCCTGGTGAAGTTTTCATATGGGAAGTGAAGGGGTTCCTATGCAATATGTTTTCCAAGACAATATCATCCATCTTTGAATGTCATCCCTAGAAAGTCGATAGAAGTATGGCCTATCTAAATCTTCTTTTCAGAAAGTATTATCCCATATATGCTGGCAATATCTTTGAACTGAAGTAACAATTGATGATGAGATAAATGATCTTTTGAGAACAGTAGAATGTCATCAATGTATACCAATGTATGATGAATGATAGGTTGAAAGATTTTTGTCATGGCTTTATGAAAAAATGATGGGGCTACATTGAGCCCAAAAGGCATGACCTTCCACTAATAGTGGGCATTTGGTATACAACAGGCTGTCTTGGGCCTGTCTTCCGAGCTGATGCCCAATTGCCAAAATCCTGCCATCAGATCAAATTTTGAGAAAATATAGGCTTCTCATATATGGAAAAATAAAGAGTTGATCTTGAGTAAACGAAATTTATCATCCTTGAGAAAGGCATTCAGGGGCTTGCAGTTGATCACCAATCTTTCCTTTCCCCAGAATGTTTTTGATCATTTTTCCATATAAAAGGCTTAGCAAACCCAATCTGACTTTGTGGGCTCAATTAATCCTTGCTGAAGCAATTGATTACATTCACTTTGGGCTAACACAAGGTCTGAATGAGTCATCCTTGGGTGAGATGCTTTCGTAGGATTGATATCTTTATTAAGCATAAAAGGAATTTTAATAAAGAACTCTTCATTCTTCAATAATGGTGATGTATGCGAGAAGTCAATGTGGGAATCTGCCCAAAAAGGGGTTAAGGCTTTTTTAATATACTCAAAGTCTGTCTGGACTTCTGTGGATGAAAATAGTTTTGGAATCGTGGTATAGGGTTCGGTTAGTCTCTTAAAACGAACATCATCTAGTAAGATCTGAAGCCTATTTGCTTGTTGATAGACATCAAATCCAATCAATAGATCTGCAGGCAAATTTAACCCTAGAACTATGGTCCAAACTCTACATTTGGAAAGCTTTGAATCACAATTGATCTCTTCGTTCTGAGATCCGTCTTGAAGATTTTTCCATCCGTAGCGTTGAAATACTCAACATATTTTGTCCATGCTTCTTGAGGAAGAACTGCATGATTCATCATACTCTTATGGCTCTTGTGTCCATAAACTAAATGACAACAATGGATTTATCATATTTTGAGGAAAGCACATGAATATGGACTAATGGCACGTGAATAGTTGGTTGTGCACACTGACATGGCCGAAGAGATAGAATATGAACATATTCATCTGAACTGTCGTCTAAATTGTAATGATTTTCAAAAGTAAAAATAGTTTCATGATCAGGCCAATCCTGTTCTAAAAACCAAGATTCAGCTTCTGTATTTTCTAAATCAATATGGGTGCTTTGATGAATATGTTCAACTAGTTTAACTGCTTGTTTCTTGTTGCGAGGGCAATCATTCGAAAAATGTCCCTTTTTTTTTTTTACAAATGAAACATCTATTGTCTTGAGGCTTCCTTCTTCTTTCTTTCTTTCTGAAGAACCTAAGGGGCTTATGATCTTTTCATTTTTCTATAACTTCTTGTTCTTTTTCTTGTACAACTTGTAATGAGACTTTTTATTTGTAGCGAACATGCAGTGTTTGTTATTGTAGGGGTTTTAGGGGGAATATCCGGTAACGCAGCGGAAGCGGTGGAAAATCAAATTTTCCGATTTCAAAACTTTTTCTCGGATTAATTAAATAAACATATTTATTTAATTATCCAATAATCAAATTATGAAATAAAATTCAAATAAATCATATTTAAGTGAATTTACCGAATTGCCCTTACAATTGATATTTTGTCCATTTTAGTCCGAAATTGATCTAATCAATTTTGAATGATTCTAAATCATTTCTAAGATGAACTTAGCATGTTCAAAACATCAAAACACCAAAAGCAACCAAAACCCCAAAAATCCAACTCTTGGCCGAATGCACCACCTTGGTGCCAAAGTGTGCACTTTGTCATTTCATGCATCAAAACACATCAAGATGTAATCCAATGAACATGAAACTTTATATGCATCATATACACATCCAAATTCACAACATATATGAAAATCCCCAAATTTGGAATTGGTCATGAACCCTAATTTTTCAATTTCATCAATTGGACAAATTAGACCAAATTGGTTAAATCCAATACTTCAATCATGTTTCTTCCATCCAATCAAAGTCTCAACACAATGAAACAACTCAAGATCAAATCTAGGTCATCTAAGAGTGGGTCAACAACTCTAGATTAGCAACAAGGTTTCCAAAACCACAAAAGAACACTTATTACTACAATAGCCATAAACTTCATTCATCATACATGCTCTACACTTTCTTCAAAACTTCCATCATCAAAAACACAAAGAATAAAGAAATAAATAACCTAAGAACATCATATGTTAAATCCTAGATCTAAGGAACATTTTCCTTTCTAATAGTAAGTTGAAGAAACTTACTAAAATCCAAGCTTTCTTTGATTTCTTCTTTCTTTCTCACAAGCTTCCTTTGTTTCCATTAATGGAGTTTTTGGTTAAAGTGTATTAGCTTAGATACCAAATGAAATGAAAAACAATATATACTTGCATCACAAAGGCCTTGGCCGAATTTGGCAAAGGCATATACAAGAAATATTAATTTCAATTTCATTTGAATTTCATTAAATCAACTTGATAAAATATCTTAATAACACTTTATAGATATTTATATTAAGTCAACAAATGCAACTAAGAAAAATATAACTCTTATATTTTATAAGTGTTGGCCGAATTTATCAAGAAATAAAGGAAAAAGATATTTTCATTTTTCAAACAATTTGAACAAATATCTTAAAAAGTCAAAATCAATTTGACAACCATTTCCTTTAATGTATAAGTCAACAATTGCAACTTATAATCACTTCCTAACTTTATCATTTGGTGATATATTTATATTTTAATTATATTAATCATTTAACAATTAAATAATTAAATAATTAATTAAATACAAATATATCAAATATATGTATTATATTTGCTTTAAATATCTCAAATACATATATTAATGATATATGTCAAATACATTTATTTGACTATTTATTAATGTGTATTTAATAATATCATATATTAAATACAAATACACATTAATTAGGAAATGACGGTTCGGCCCGTTCGCATGTATTTTTCGTTTAACGATTAAACGATTTATAAATAATCATCATTGTTCATAAATGTTGCTCTAGTGCTCTACGAGTATGTTTCATTATTGAGACTCTCTAGATTCAGGTATATCCGTCACGAAATCCAATTTCATGTCCATAATCTATCCACCCGTAGATTATGACGATCACGGATAAACTAGCTGAATCATACAGGTCGAGGTCATTGCATACGTATAATCCCTCCGTCACAGGTATCCAGATAATCCCAGAGATATAGATGTAAACATCAAATCTCTATAGGTATTATCCCGTCGACGTATCTATTAGCAATCTTTAAATAACACTCGGAACTTACTTCCAATGTATACTGTGGCCACAGATTTAACAGACTGCTAATTATATATGGACTACCTATGCTCTGTACACAGAACTGACGGATCCTATCTTGACACACACAGGATATCCTGAGGATCGATCCACACCCAACGAACAGGCGGAGGTCTGATCTAAATAGATCGGTGACGTGACTGTCATCTAAGTGTGGAGGATGTCTCATACATCCACAGTGGTGTCTCAAGTCGAAGGACCACTATGCTACTCAACCCGAGAAGATTCTTATTGACGTTGGAGTACCATCCATTAAGAATCTTCGGTGAGCCGTTCAGTGTTTATCCACTATAAACACCTACACGTCTATACGAGTCTCCATAGACTCATGGTTCATTGGGATAAACCATCGGACCAAGTCTCGATATACGACATGTACTGGTCTCAACGGATTTGACTAACCGACCCGTGTTAGCAAATCTTGACCAGGAACTATGTTTGATAATATTCATATAGCAGTAACACTTCCCAATGTCAATTACAAACTAACTTTGTAACTGTGTACTGCATTATATATTATCTGGCCTTTGTCTAATATATACATATTACTAAACCACATTTAGTTTCAATCTAATCGTAATCAGATCAAATACGTATATAAGAACAAGAGGTGCAACCATAAATAAGTAATATTATGGAATAAGGGGATGTTCGTATTCATGAATCAGACATAAATACGGTCCGGATTGGCGCTCTGAGCACCAACCCCAACAGTTATCACTGCATTTGATGGTCAAATAAGATTTCTTACAAGCTGACTTGAAAGGATGCTCGTCTTTGATGAGCTGCTTGAAGAATTTCTTTTGCTCACAGAGACGTTCTAAAGCAAGCAATGTTGTTTGTTGGATTTCACCAAGGGTCATATTATTGACTGTGCATTTGGAAGAATGCATCATCCTTTGCATTTTTGCATGTAACTCTACGATTATAGATTCAATATAAGTACGCCCCAGGTTTGGATCATTGCACCCATTGAGTTTGTAGTAATGTTTGGACATTCGCTGATAATGCATATCTAGATCTTTGATTTTTAAAGAACAACACCACATTTGAAAATATTATCTTCTGGCTTGAGCAAGTTGGTAATGTTTGCAACTTCTATATCTGAATCAGAAACATTAATTGTAGAATCACTTTATGTTTCAGTAGATTCTTGAAACTACTTTGGGGTAGGTAAAAAGCTATAGGCATAAAGTTTCTGAGAATGAGTGACTGGTTTATTTTTCGTGGAAGGTTGAGGTAGAGTGTCTGTGACTGGCTGTGTCTCAAGTAGGTTGTGGCAGAAAGTAGATGGTTGTAAGAAAACAAGATTAGTGGTTTATAGGTGTTGAATCTTTGGAGGTGAGGGTTTCCAAAGCTGAGAGAAAAATGTGCTTAAAAATGGGTAAATGATTATTTTGTTCCTGATAGTTATTTCTTTAACTGGCGGATATGTCATTAGTCATATTAAAGAACTTTGGATGTTTGGTTTTGGGGCAAACATTGAGATTAAAGAAAAGTAAGTAGCTGATATGTGGTTAATGGAAAACTTGGCTGATAGGGTTCTGGTGTATATTAGGGAACGAATGACGAACGTTTGTCTTATTCCATTCTTGCTAATTCTGCCTTTAATCTTCTGATTTCTGCTTCTTTATAAGTAAATTATGGGTCATAATACATTTGAGCAATCATTGTTTTTAGGTCCCGGTCCAACTATGTAATTTTGGTATGTATCTTCTCATACAATTGTTGAAGTTGGGTGGTTAATGTTAGCGACATAGTCGCGTAATAGATTTTGATGATGTAACAAGAGTGAAGCCTTCGACGTGCAACAGTGAGAAATTACAAAAAAAATTCGAAGCACAACGGTGGTGAAGAGCGAAAAATTTGAAGACTTGCACATATTGAAGAATTTATGTGAAGTCTTGGCTTAGGGCTCTAATTGTAATGTGAATTGTTTATTATAGTGCCTAAGCTCATAGGGAACATGCACATTCACTTAGATGCATTAGGTTCATGTACAAAATACCTTAAAACGATTATATTTGCATTTTTAATACAGAGACCGGTATACCGGTCTCTTACCGGTGTCCATACCGGTGAGATGTTCTGTCTTACATGCTTACTGGAACCGGCACGAACCATACCGGTCACATATCAGTCACCATACCGGTGAACCTATGGATTGCATAGCTATTAGAACCGGCATGACACATACCGGTGACCATACTGGTCTAGCCCTTCACATTGCACACTCACTAGAACAGGCAAAGACCATACTGGTCCCCATACCGGCCTAACTGATCTATTTTCAATGGTAATGTAGCCGTTAATACCTGTTACTATGCCAGACCGGCATACCGGTGTCTGGAGACCGGCATACTGGTCTCAGACAGTAAGTTGAGGCTTGTCTTGCATTTTACTATAAATTGAGCCCCAATTCGTTTTGCTTGGTTATAGACTTAATGAACAATCTTCATACACATTCTACTAAGGCAAAAACAAGAGTGTTTCTTCAATCTTCATAATCATATACACTCATACATCAAGCTCACACACACTACACCTTCATATACATTTGTAGTGAGCTTAGATCACTTGGATAACCAACTCACACAATCCTCTTTATCTTTGTGAGTGCCCAAGTGCGTTTTACAACTTCTTATTCAAAACACATGTGGTTTGTGAAATCCCATCGTTTGGGTAATTTGTAAAGGTTCGTGAGTGCGCCTACGAAGAAAACTCATTGTAAAGGTTTGGAGTGCACCTTGTGTAAAACTCTTGGTTGTGAGTGAGCCACGAAAAAACTCGATTGATAGTGAAAAGCTTCAAGCGCATCTTGGGGGAGTGGACATAGGCATTGTTGGCCGAACCACTATAAATATCGGTGTCGTTTTCTCTATCCTTTCACTCTTTACATATTGCAAGTTTTATTTATTACATGTTTATATATTAGAAACTTGCATATAGGTTATTTATTACAATAGAGAAAATTGACCTTAAGCTTAATTGGTAAATTAACTTAAAATTGGCAAAGAGTTTTAATTCTGCATATTTTAGCCGTAACCCAATTCACCCCATCTTGGGTATAGAGTTTGTTTGTCGCTAGTGCTTGTAGGTAATTTCAGTTGGTATCAGACCAAGGTGTTCTCTACAAGATTTAATCGTGCGAGAATAGATCATGACTTCTACAAGCAACTCATCAAATCTTGCCAAAGGATTTGAAACAACTAGACCTCCATTTTACACCAGAACTGATTACAACTATTGGAAAATAATGATGTTGAATTACCTTCTAGTCGTTGATCTGCAATCCTACTTGGTAATTACACGAGGTGAAAAAGGGCCAACGAATAAGGATAACAATGGTGTTGAGATTCCAAAGCCAAATCTAGAGTGGGACAATGAGAATTTAAAACAAGCCTCACAAAATGCTAAGACACTCAACCAACTCATTTGTGCTATTGATCAGAGTCAAATAAGCAAGCTTCCGGAGTGTGAAAACGCATATGATTTATAGAAGTCTTTGGAAATGGTCAATGAGGGAATAAGCCAAGTGAAGGAATCAAAGATCAATCGATTCATGTGCGAATTAGACAACTTCAAGATGGAATCCGGGGAAGAAATTGATCACATAATTTCAAGATTCACAATCATCATAAATTATTTGGGCACCTTAGGAAAAATCATTGGGCCAACGGATCAAGTAAAGAAAATCCTTAGATCACTCCCGAAGGAATATAGAAGCTACACGGCCTCCATCAAAGAAGCAAACGACATGAACACATTGAAGTTAGATAATTTGGTCGAAAAATTACTTGAGTATGAATTGGAGATTAAAATATATAAAAATGAGGAATATGAGAAAAGAACAAGGAAGAACTTGGCCTTGAAAGCAAGAAAAATAGATGATGCTAGCTCAAGTGATAGTGATAGTGATAATGATAATGAGTTGGCACAAAATAAACAAAAATTTCAAGAAGCTCCTCAAATCCGTAAAGCTTAAGGGAAAATCAAAAGCGGATGATAAGAAAGAAGAAAAATGGCCACGGAATGACAAGAAGATAGTTTGCTTTGAGTGTGATAAGTCGGGTCATATAGTTATCGATTGCCCATTGAGAAAATTCAAAGGAAAATCCAAGAAAAAAGGCATTAAAAGCTACTTCAACTTGGAGTGATAGCAACTCCAGCTCATCCGGAAGGAAGAAATCAAAGAAAGAACAAACCTAGCATTCATGACTATAGAGGATGATGATTTCTTCTTTGAAAATGAAGAAGAAAAGATACACAACTTTCAAGAATATAATGATTTACTTGATGCTTTTAATGGCTTACATGAGTTGTGTGATATGCTTAAAAAGAAATATAAATTGAAAAAAAAATGAGCACGTATTGATTAAAAATGAGCATTCTACACTTAAAATTAAACATGCAACTTGTATGGATAAAATTCATACTTTAGATAATGATATTCTATGCTTAAAGGCCAAATATGAAAAAGAAATGATATGTTTAAATATTGAAAATGCATGTTTAAAAGATAAGAAGCTAGAACTAGAAAAGCGAATATATAATATGTCATCTAGTTCAAAAACATGTGATTGTGAATCTATTTTGAATGAAAATGTTTTATTAAACAAAAAGGTTATAGATTTGCAAAACATTGTTAGTAAATTCACATTGGGACATAAAATTTTAATATACTAATTGGATCCCAAAAAATGTGCTTTTAAAATAGAAGGATTATGATATAGGCCTTATATTAGAAGAATTACTTTTTCAAGGCATCCGACTCCTATGCTAATATTGCTATCAATGAAAATGTCACATGTCATGCATGTAATAAAAATGAACACAAAATTTTTGAGTGCATGAACAAGAATGTGATTAAAAATGCATGGATTCCTCAAGGAATCAAGTTTAGCTGTAACTCAATTCACCCCTTCTTGGGTATTGTTTGTTGCTAGTGCTTGTAGGTAATTTCAATTAAAGAATTCATTCTCGTGTTTGTGGTCTGAACATGCTTTACTACCTGGTCCACTTTTGTTTCAATAATGTTTAGAACAATATTCTAGGCTCTGGCATTTTGAGTTTGCTAATTGAGTACGGCTTCATGCTGCTTTGGCTCATCTATCTATTCAGTCGGAGTTACCGTTATTGGCTGGACATATGGCTTCGTAGTAATCATGGTATGTGGACCAGTCTTCTTTTCAAGAGGAGGAAACTGCTAATATGATGTTGATGGTGTGAATATCATATATAGTTGTACCAAAAGCTTAAAGGGTTCCTATATAGTCCTACGGGCTCGAGCACAACTGGTTTGCTTTGGCTCATCCACTAAGCATTATTCTCTCAAAATCTCCAATGCTCTAGCGGTATATGGACATAGTTTTCTCTTTGTCTAAAATATCTTTGTGAATTCAAATCCATGGTCTGGATTTTGGTTCATCATCCTTCCATGGTCTTTGTTATCTGTAAAGATTCAAAGATTTCTTCTTTGTTTTGCGTATACTCCGAGGAACATCTTCTTCATCACTTTCTTCCTTAAGGAAAAGACATCTTGGATCACACATTTGGGCTTTTGGAACATCCTAAATGAAATGTTCATCTATCTTGGCAGTATAGATAGGTAATTTTTCTTCATTAAATGCTTCTACAAGAATCTTCTTTCTTTTGGACCCCCAATAGGAGAGATCATGCAAGAGAAATGAATTGGATCTTCTCATGGGTTTAGGAAAGTTGTTCTCACAGTACCATATGGTTATCTATTGAACATTGTCTCTGTGCTTTGGATGGGTTTAGAATCCTGGTGGAATCTCTCATAATTTGATAGTCATTCAAGAGGCATGAGTTTGAGTAACTCATCCTTTTGAATCTGTCAAGGAATCTGAACAATGGTTGGTATGCTATCAGTATATGTTAAGATCATCAAGGCATTTGAGGAAGTTTGTGAGGTTGGGAGATCTAGAGCATGATTCTAAAGCTGATATATGAAGTGATGGTGCAAGGTTGCAATCTTTGAAGTCACAACTTGATCTGCGCCTTGGATTTGAACCTGGATCTTTAAAGATGTGGGTAGATTCGGATCCTAAAAAGATAGATTGAATTTTGGATAAAAGGTTATAAGCACTCCCCGTATGGAGAGTTGTCAAGACTGTGTCAATGACCACATGTTGGTACTCCTTAAATCTTGAGTCTAATAAAGTCAATCTGGTTGTTACTAGCAATCATTTTCTTTCATGGAGGGTAATGATGATTCTGACTGCTCCCATATGAAGATGTTTATATCTTTCTCTTTTTCGAGTTGGAGATGAACTCATCAGGGATCTCCAAAGTCATAGATTGCTCAACTTTTGTAGCTTCAAGGGAACTTGATCTAGTTTTGAAGACTTGATGTACTTTTTTGGTATTGGACGCCTAGTAGAGATAAGAGTACGGATGCTACGGGTGACAAAATTAGGTCGTTTGTACATATTGTAAGGGTTTACTAAAGGTAATGATGACTCACAAACTTGAACTCCTTCCAGAACATAAGAATATTCCACAAGATTCTCTTTTTTAGAAGAGACTATTTTAGAACAAGAACTAGGTAAAGAAATACTGGAAGATAATCTTATTAAATCACTAGAGCTAGATGAAGATGCTAATGTGGAAGATATAATGTCTTAAACAGTTCTCTCTACTCACACTCGGAATGACAATCCATACTCCATGATACCACTTCTCTTAACATGACAACGTGTGGCGTTGAGACTAGGGATGACAACGAATGGGTTTTAGTGCTGTTTGCATATACCAAACTCACTTACAGTCACAAAATTAAAAAAAAAAATCAAACCCACCCATTATCCATTACCGGTTTTACTTAACATTACCAAACTCACCCCAACTCAAAAAATAAAATACCAAATCCATATTGGTACCAGACAGATTTTTAGCAGGTTTCTAAATTTCAAGCACTTAAATGGTAAAATACATTCGATCAAGCTTGATTTTAAATTAATATTGAAAAATATAAATTCATAACATTCTGCTAAAAGAAACTACATATGAGGAATTAAAATTCAATATTAAAATAATATATTTTTAACAAAGAAAAAATCCCAAACAACATAATCAAAAAACATCAACCATCAAATATTCATTACTAAATTAAAATCTTCATCTCATAACCTCATTCACATGTAACATCAATCCTAAATTTATTAATAATAATATAATAGAAAAATAAATCTAAATAAAATAAAAGAGTGGTGAGTTTGCGAATACCTAATACGGGTATCTTCCGGATTTGTCCATTTACCAAACTAACCCATTACCCGTAACAGATTTTAATTTATAATACCAAATCTACTCATTACTTGCTAAAAGACATACTAAGGGGGTGTATTCAATTGTGATTTTAAAAGACTATTAGGATTTTTTTTTTTAAAGATTGTGTCCAAATCTAGTGGTATTCAATCAAGAGTTTAAACAAGTAATAAAAAATCTTATGATATTGAAAAACTTACTTATTTTAAAGGATTTTTTATATGTATGATTGTACGAGACTTTTTAGTGGAAAGTATAAATATCAAACCCTATAAAAAATCTTACCCTAACCCATCAGACTTTTGACGTGATATTTTTTTTGCTGTTAGAGAGAGAAAATGAACAGACATGTTAGCTATTCGTGAACAAAGTATTTCCTTATTAGTAATTTCTTCTTTTTTTAAGTCTAAAAAAGCCAAAGCTTTTAGTTTAAATTTCTTGTGAAATCAGATCCAAACACATTGCACTGAAACCAAAGTTAAGAAAACAATGACCATTAACGCTCACACTGTTGAAAATATTAAAAAAAATTAAAAAAACAGTTGTTTCAGTCGTTTATTTGTTGATTAAAAATAATAATTAATTAAGGTAAATTCGAATTCTAGCTTGGATCTGTGTGTTTTCTGTAAATTTAATTAAGGTTAATTTTGGCTGAAATAGGTTTAGGGTTTTCCTTTGAAATGTATATGTTAATTAGCTTGTGTTTATAATAGAAGATAATTTTTTGAAGCGCGATGGTGTAGTTTGTATTGTTAGCTTCAAGATTGCAATTTGTTGAACCCTAATTGTTTGATTAATGAGTGACGATTTCTGTTGGGTTTTTGTTGCAGGCCTACGTAAGAAGCATTAACAAGAACTTGAAAATCTTACACCAACACAACTATTGTTTTACAGACTCGTATATATTTTTTATATACATATAATTTAAATGAGAGATTCAGAACATGGAAATAACAAAAGAAATGGCAAAAAGAAAAATAACTATGAATCCTGGACCATTGATGATACCAATGAGTTATGATGATTTGTTAATATTTTGATAATGTTGGGTTTTGTTGAACTATTTTTTTATTGGTGCTATTTTACTTCTACTTTGGCTAAACTATTTTGGTACTTTGGTCGAAATATTTGGATTATAATTTGCTTGAACTATTATTATTGTAATTTTCAAAAAACAAAAGAGAGAGAGAAAAAGACAGCAGCTTGTGTTAAATAGATGAATAACTATTGGTTCTATTCCATAAAATCATAATTCTAAAAAAGTTATATGTGGTCCTTTCAAATCTTATAAATTATTATTATATAAATCTTTTAAAATCCAATAAGTAAAAAATCATGATTAAAAAAACTATAATAAAATCTTGGAAGTCATTATATTATTTAAAAGTCTTTTAAAATCTATTAAACTTATTTATTTATAAATAATTTTTTAAAACCTCTTGAATCTTAGACGGGTAGGAAAGAATTTGTGAGTTTATAAGAGAAATTGTCATCCCCAATATATATATATCATAAACAGATAAAACACTGGAAGGACAAAACCTCACAACTGAACAGAACTAAAACCCCAAAAACAAAACTCAATAAAAAAACAGATCAAGCGGCAATCGCTGTCTGCAGAAATGCAAAAGGCCATGGCGTTAACAACAACAAGAACAATCCTCTCATTCTCTCTTCTCTCATCATCCAAACGCTTCCACCCATTTCTCAATTTCCCTAAAAGACCCACCTTTAGGGTTTTGCCAGGGTTTATACCCTTATGTACTTCAGCACCCACCACGACCTTTGAGCTACCAGAAAGTCCAGAACAAGTAAGGCACTCGATTCTTCTTGATAGGCTGAGGGCTAGGCATCTTAAGGGCCCAAGCAAAACAACTCCACAAAGCAAAACGGATGAGCCGGTGAGTTCTTTTGAGAGGAATGGTAAAGGCGACGACTTTGATGATAAGAGGAATAAGAAGAAGAAGGTGGTGAGTGTGGGAAGTTTTGAAGAGTTGGGATTGACTGAGGAGGTTATGGCCGCTGTGAGAGAACTAAGTATCGAAGTTCCTACTGAGATTCAGTGT
Organism: Zanthoxylum bungeanum; assembly: GCA_019454045.1. Taxonomy (NCBI): domain Eukaryota; kingdom Viridiplantae; phylum Streptophyta; class Magnoliopsida; order Sapindales; family Rutaceae; genus Zanthoxylum; species Zanthoxylum bungeanum. The sequence continues at coordinate 206,906 of SKCR01032759.1, read as the reverse complement.
ATCGGGATTCCTGCTGTTTTGGATGGCAAAAGTGTTGTTTTGGGTTCTCATACTGGCTCTGGCAAGACTTTGGCTTATATGTTGCCTCTTGTTCAGGTAAAATTTTGTCTCTGTTTAATTGTTTTTCGGTTGGCTGTGTAAGTATTGGCTCAAGTTATGATTTTTGGTCTGCTAAAAAGGACAAATTTTTATTCATTTGTGTGTTATTTCAGGCAATTTGGGGTTTAATGACATTTTACATTGTGGGTCAGCTATAAGGAATTGCATTTGGTTCATTTGTGTTTAATTTGGGACAAGTTTGGTATTTGTTTCTCTTCTGGTTAAATTAAAGTAAGAGACCTAGTTGATGTTTTCTCGAGTTATGGGTCTATTGTTAGCTTTCTGTATGATGAATGTGCGTGATAGTAACTATTATTTGGTTTTTTTCATTATTATTTTTCTGCATGATTTATATAACCTTTTTTTAGCAATTGTAATGTGCTGTACTTTATGGTCTATGTATATCTTTTTAATAACCCCATCCTTCTGATTGTGTATACTTGAATTTAACAAGATGTAGCTTTTTCATTGAAATATTCTAGGTCACCTTTTTCTCCTTTGCTCCTGATTTTGCTTATATCCTCAATATGATTACATACGGCCTATTATCCAGAATGACAAGTTTTACTGTGGAATTAAAGAGAATCTTTTATTTATTTTTTTTTTTAATGTTGCAGTTGCTGAGACATGATGAAGCAATGTTTGGTATGCAAATGAAGCCCAGGCGTCCACGTGCCGTTGTGCTATGCCCTACTAGGGAGTTGTCTGAGCAGGTTTTTGTAACTATTTATTTAAAACTGAGGTAACTCAATCAAAGTGAAATTGATGATTGCAATCAAAAATGTTAAATTGGTTTTGAAGGTTTTCCGCGTAGCAAAGTCCATTAGCCATCATGCACGATTCAGATCTACTATGGTAAGTGGTGGTGGTCGATTGAGACCCCAGGAGGATTCATTAAATAACCCAATCGACATGGTAGTTGGGACCCCTGGTAGAATTCTTCAACATATTGAGGATGGAAACATGGTGTATGGTGACATCAAATACCTGGTGAGTACTTATTGTGTCCTACATTGGGAGTTAAGATTTTACAAGGACAATGTGCTTTAGTGCTATTATAATTGTTATTGTGAGTTTGGGTGCACTTCATTGTTTAAATGATTTTTTTTAGTAGGTGTTGGATGAAGCAGACACCATGTTTGATCGTGGATTTGGTCCTGACATTCGTAAATTCCTTGCTCCATTAAAGAATCGTGCATCAAAGCCCAATGGCCAGGGGTTTCAGACTATATTGGTCAGTGCTACAATGTCAAAGGTATTGTTCTCTTGCCCTTGTATCTTACTGAACTTGCTGGATGTGTTTTATGGGGCTGTGCACAGCACGTGCTAGAATTTTAACTTTCGTTTTACATAGCTTCTAAATGAATCCAATATGTTTGGTTGCTTCGACAACATGGTAGTTTCTGAAATCTCTATGTCAGTGGTGATATATATACTATCGTTTTTGCTGCTAAAGTTTTAATTTAAAGAAGTTGTGTAACTGGCATTCTTGTGTTTCTTCAGGCAGTGCAGAAGTTGATTGATGAAGAATTTCAAGGAATATCACATTTACGAACATCAACGCTGCACAAAAAGATTGCATCAGCTCGACATGATTTCATGAAGCTTTCAGGTTCTGAAAACAAGCTGGAAGCATTGCTACAGGTCTACCTTTGTGGTTCTTTGTTTTTGTTTCAAATTATCAACAGTCATGGCTATTTGTTTGAACTAGAGGATATGTGCTGTGTAGTATGAATTATGATGCATTTAATCTCTAGAGGATCTTGTAAACTAAAATCAATAATTAGATACGGATTGAAAAATGCATACCCAGATACTATACCCATGAGCATTCTGACAAAATAAAATAATATAACTTGCATGGGCTAATTGATGATGTGAAAGCAGGTTCTTGAGCCAAGCTTGTCTAAGGGAAACAAGGTGATGGTGTTTTGTAACACTTTAAATTCTAGCCGTGCTGTTGATCACTTCCTTAGTGAGAATCATATTTCTACGGTTAATTATCATGGTGAGGTGCCGGCAGAACAGAGGTGAGATGATGCAATATATTTTCTCCTTTTATGTCTGAATTTTAGACATTTTACATAATTTCATTTCTTTTTTATGACATGAAGCTCTGTTTTCTTGTTTCTTCTACAAACCTCACTCCCACTTTTGTGAGACTTGGTTTGATATGAAAAGTATGTTTGAGAGCTTGCTTTTAATTTATCTATTTTCTTGGATATCCCAACTAGAGTATCATCATCATGCTTTATGTTGAAACACCATCAATTTTGAGAATTTCTACATGTTATTTTGAGAAACTGATTTGAATTAAATTAAAAATAAAAATAAAAGTTGTTTACTTTCATGAATTGATATAAAAGTTGTTATAGCCTTAGCACTTTAAAATAATTCAGGTATTATGATTATCCAATCATAACATAATTCAGAAAAGAAAATGCTCTGCATCTATGCATGAATATTTACCTGAAATTACAGGAGCCAACTGTTTTTCTTCTAAACCCAGGGTTGAAAATCTCAAGAAATTTAAGAACGATAATGGAGATTGTCCCACATTGGTCTGCACAGACTTGGCTGCCAGAGGACTCGACTTGGCCGTAGATCATGTTATCATGTTTGATTTCCCCTTGAACTCTGTAAGGATATCTGCCATCAATTTGATGAGTGTTCAATTTTATTTTATTTTTTCCTCCTAACTGCTGTGTCAGCTTCTTTCTTAATTTTGGAAGTTTAAATCGTACTTTTCTTTGATTTTTTAGATTGATTACCTGCATCGCACGGGGAGAACTGCTCGCATGGGTGCAAAAGGTACAAAATCAGTTCTTGTCAATGTAGATTTCTTTTCTTTTTTGTGATATCTAAAAAATTTCAGTACTCAGAGTGAGACATGAAGGGTAGTGCTAGGACCTGGCTGGCCAAATTCTTTGTAAATATCACATTATTTTCATCTACTATTCTACCAAATACCAAGAAAAATAAAAATTAAATTTGGTGGAAATATGCCGGATGCAGTTTCTGTTGTATGTATTACATGAATTCTAAAAGCTTCATTTCACTTTTGGCCCAAAGTTATAATAATTTGGTGACAAAGATCAATGTGTATTGTGACTCAGAAAAAAGATCCATCTCTATGTGACAAATTTTCCTTTGTGAATCAATTGGAGTCTCATTGGAACTATTTGGATTTGCATCTATCCTGCTCCTGCCCGGAATTTGCTTGAATGTCCTTTTATTTGACTCTTTTTTTCAGACTTTTCTCAAATCAAGTAAATCTTGAAATTCTGTGCGTTTTTTTTTTCTAATTTCTGGAACATTGAAGAGCCACTTCCCCGTCAATTTATATTACATCATCCTGTAATCTTCTCAGGGAAAGTGACAAGTCTGGTGGCTAAAAGAGACGTGTTGTTAGCTGATCGTATTGAGGAGGCAATAAGGAAGAACGAGAGCTTGGATGCTCTCACTAAAGATAATGTCCGAAGAGATGTTGCCAGGGCTAGAATAACTGAGGAAAAGGGAAGGACTGCTACTAAATTGATGAAAGTGTCACGTCAGAGAAACAAGGCTACAGCTGCATCGGAGAAATCATCCCTGACCTCAGGAAGGAAATCTTCGGTAACAAAATCTGGTAAAGCAGCTGTTCCAGCAAAATCTTCCAAGACAGCAGTTAAGGTATCAAAGCCAGTGAAGTCCTACACCGCAAGCAGGAAATCCTCCACCACAAGCAGGAAATCCTCCACCACAAGCAGCCCCAGAAAAGCATCTTCAGGTGGGAAGAAGGGATCTGGGAAATCTGGAGTTACTGGGAAATCTGGAGCTTCAAAACTAAATGTTGTTGGGTTTAGGGGACGGGCTTCTTATTCTGACAAAAAAGGATCGTTGAGGCCCAGTTGATTGTAATATTTTGGATCAAGTATACATTGTTCTTTGTTTTCCCTTTAATTTTTTACAAGTTTTTCCATATGAATATCTTTTTGTTGTTTCTATATAGTTTTCTGTATTTTACCATCATCATGGAAATAGGTGTCATAAGTTAATTTTGACATGCTTCCTATGTTCTTTTGAATGATGCAATCTCTTGACATGCTTCCTATGTTCTTTTGAATTATGCAATCTCTGTATTCTGAAAATATGGAGAGAGAATTACAGCAAAGAAGGTAAATTTCACCAGAACCGAGACTTGTATAGTTCTTGCCGTGTTTGAACACCTGAACAGAATCTCTAATTTCTAGTTGACAGTTTGTTTCTCTTCTTTCTTCCAGGTGAGTCAAGGGCGCAGAGGCTTGGCAGAAGTAAAGACGTTTCCCTCAAGGATCGTATATTATAACACCTGAAAAATCCGGCAACTGACACTCCCCGCCTATGAGTATGTTCTTCTTGTTGGGCGGATATGTTGTAATTCATGCATAATTCATAAAAGAGTAATAATCAATAACAACTATATGTATGCATTACATAAATCAAAAATCTTAGACAAACCTGAAAATAATTTGTGGATGAAGAAGAAAAGAATAACAAGTCGAGTAATTCTCTATCCTTAAGAACTTATTAGTCCCGCTTCGGTGCACTACGAATCTTGTGGCTAATGTTCTCCCAGGATTCTTAGCAACTTCTTGATTTAGGGGCACTCCTTGAATCAAAAACACCAACTTGGACCAAATGGTGGAACTCTCTTAATATGGAAGAACCTTAGACTTTCTAAGAAAATGTATTAAAAAAATTGAGTAAATTGAATTAATAAAATGAGAACCCTATGTCTTTATTTATAGACATGAAGGGTTGCCTTCAAAATGTACTATTATGTCAAAGTCTACACCCCTTAAGGAGTCATGACTTTCAACTCTAAGAGTCATATTTCTATATATTTGCATGCATATTTTTTCATATTTAGGAAATTTACTATAATCCCCCACAATTCTCTAAATATAAATGCAGACACTTGAGAGAGTTTTCGTGAAATAAAGCTGCATCGAAATAGGTAGCTTTCGCCTTGAACATTTCCTAGTGAATGACAATCGGATTTACTTGGCAAACCAGTGACCCATAGTCTTGAACTGTTCCGCCGTTGGTGTAAACTAAGACAATTGTCAACACACAACTTTACTTCGACCATTTCCCGTTCTACGGTTGTGTTCATTTCGGCCATGAACATTGGTCCTGGATTCATCAAGCACTTTAGGGAAGTCAGCCTGTAAAATCCCATGGAAGCGGCTTCACTTCTTACTTGAAATAGGTGATCTACTATAAAGAGGTAATCTGCCTTTACCCCCATTAGGACTCATCTCATAATATAGTGATCATTAAAAGTCTTAGCTTAGCCTAGCCTTGACAGACAGCACTCTGCGTCATTATCGGAAAGGGAAAGAGTACAAAACTCTACATTGCTTGTTTTGAATTGCACAAAGTTTCAGTTGTCCATTTTGAACATAGATCTTGGGATCTCCAGTCAGCTAGGTTGGGTTTCCACAGTGACAATTCTTAATTTCTAGGCTTCAAGCCCATTCCCCTCGATGACTTCTCAACTTGCTCTCTAGGTAGGGGTGTGCATCGGTCGGTTCGGTCGGTTAATCCTTGATTTTTTAACCGTAACCGAAATTTTCGGTTAAATAAAAGTGTGACCGATTTAACCAATTTATGACACATAACCATTAACCAATTAACCATTATATTTCAGTTGGTTATGGTTAATTCGGTTATTAACCAATCCAATAAATTAAAATTTAATATTTTTTTATAATTTTTAATTAGTAAAATTATATATGATGTAGGTCGGTTCTACCGATTTTTTCGGAACGTTTCAACCAGTCGAACCACTGATGTATTAAATTTTTTGGATCACTAATTCGATGACATATCCGATTCTAAAAATACCGATTCTAACTAACATTTGATTAAATATATCTATATTTAATTACATGCGAGAGAAATATTTTTTAAACCCTCGATGATTGTCACGGCCTCAAATTTCCTTCCAAACCTGCCATGTTAGAAATTTTAAGGGTCACGAATCCACCACGATGCAAAATCTACACATTTGAAATTTTATGTATTTTTACCTTTAAATTCTTGAGAGAAATTAAAAAGAGTCAAAACAAACTGTTAATACAGCTTGTCATTTGAATTTTATCAATTTTATTTTCGGGTAGTATTTTCAAATCAATATAACTACAACTAATTGAGAGTTTACATACAGACTATCTTAACTCTAAAAAATTAAAGGATTCACACGCGCTAATATATATATATATATATATATATATATAAATATAGTTTAATTTCGGTTAATCGGTCGGTTCGGTTATACGAATCTCATAACCGTAACCGAACCGAATAACCGAAAAAATTAAAAAATTTAACCGCAATAACCGATTTAACCGAATTAACCGAACCGTAATAAAAAATGGGTCGGAACGGTTCGGTTAATCGGTTAAAACCGATTAATGCACACCCATATCTCTAGGTAAACCTTTGGTAAGTGGATCTGCTAGGTTTTCCTTTGATTTCACATAAATCGATTGATATTATGCCACTTGAGAGCAGTTGTCGTATGGTATTATGTTTGCGACGTATGTGTCGAGACTTACCATTATACATTGTATTTTGGGCTCTCCCAATAGCCGATTGACTATCACAATGTATACTTATCGCTGGCACCGGTTTGGGCCAATTTGGAATATCCTCCAGGAAATTTTGAAGCCATTCCGCTTCTTCCGTTGTTTTGTCTAATGCTAAGAACTCAGATTCCATAGTAGACCATGCAATATATGTTTGCCTCCAGGATTTCCACGACACGACTGCACCACCAAATGAGAAAATAAATCCACTCGTAGATTTGGAATCCACTGTATCAGATATCCAGTTAGCATCGTTGTATCCCTCTAGAACAGCAGGATATCTCGTATAATGCAGACCATATTTTGAAGTTTCTCTCAGATACCTCAAAACTCTTACTATGACTTTCCAGTGGTTATGTCTTGGATTGCTCGTATATCTGCTAAGCACGTTTACAACTTGGGCGATATCAGGTCGTGTGTAATTTGTGAGATACATCAGGCTTCCGATGATTCTTGAATACTCTAATTACGATACACTTGAGCCATTATTATTTGATAAATGAAAAGTTAGGTCTACCGAAGTTCTAGCCACATTTAGATCTCTTTTATTATATTTCTCAAGTATCTTCTCAACATAGTGAGTCTGAGATAATATATATTCTTCTGATGTTCTAGAAATCTTAATTCCTAATATCACATCAGCTACTCCTATATCTTTCATATCAAATTTGCTGGTTAACACTTTCTTGGTAGATTAAATCATCTCATGATCACTACAAATTATCAGTATATCGTCTACATAGAGACATGCAATGACATATCCTTTTTGAGTTGATTTGATGTACACACACTTATCACACTCATTGATTTTGAATTCACTTGACAACATCTATTTGTCAAATTTTTCATACCATTGCTTAGGTGTTTGTTTTAACCCGTACAAGGATTTTACAAGTTTGCACACCTTCTGTTCTTGTCCAGGAACATTGAAACATTCTGGTTGTTCCATGTAAATCTCTTCATCCAATTTACCATTTAAGAATGTCGTCTTTACATCCATTTGATGTATTTCAAGACCAAATATAGCTGTTATGGCTATGAGCATTCTTATTGACGTGATACGAGTCACTGGTGAATAGTTGTCAAAGTAATCAATGCCTTCTTTTTTTCTATAACCTTTTATGACAAGCCTTGACTTGTACTTATCTATTGATCCATCCGGTTTCATCTTCCGAATATCCATTTGTAGCCCAGTGGCTTACAACCTGGAGGAAGATCAACCAACTCTCAAGTATGGTTTTGTAGGATGGAGTCAATCTCACAATTGATCGCCTCTTTCCATAAAGGTGCCTCCGACGAAGACATTGCTTCTTTATAGCTCTGAGGCTCATTTTCTAACAAGTATGTCAGAAAATCGAGTCTAAATGACTTAGACGTTCTAGCTCTTTTGCTACGTCTAGGTTCAATTTCCTCAACATTTTTATGTTGATTTGACTTTTGGTCAACCTGATCACTGTCTTTGACAGTATCAATAGTTCTTTTGAGAGACTTTGTTCTTTGTATTTCCTTACAAGAAAATGTCTCTTCAAAAAATGTTGCATTATTTGACTCAATTATCATATTCGGATTGATGTCAGGAATCTCAGACTTGTGTAGGAAGGTACGTGACCTTCTTAGGTTTGGGTATCAATAGTTCTTTTGAGAGACTTTGATGAATATACAATCAATAGTTTTTGGGTCATATTCTAACATTCTTAGGTTTAGGAACCATTACTTTGGCAAGACACCCCCACATTTTCAGATATTTGTAGGAAGGTACGTAACATTTCCACAATTCATATGGTGTCTTGTCCAATTTTCTGTGAGGTAGCTTGTTCAGAACGTAGTTGGCGGAAAGCAAGGCTTTCCCCCACAAGTTTTGGGGTAAACCAGAGCTTGTCAACATGGCGTTCATCATTTCCTTCAACGTTCGGTTTTTGCGCTCATCAATCTTGTTCTGTTGAGGCGAATAATGAGCAATAGTTTCGTGAATAATTCCATGATTGGAACAATATTCACCAAATGGTGACACATATTCACCACCTCTATCACTTCTGACTCTTTTGATCTTCTTGCTAAGTTGATTTTCAAATTCGTTCTTATAGTGTATAAAGTTCTCAATAGCTTCATCTTTGCTCCTCAGCAAATACACATAACAGAATCTTGTGCTATCATCGATAAAAGTGACAAAGTATTTTTTACAGCCTCTTATTTACACAACTTTCATATCACACACATCAGTGTGTACAAGTTCCAAGGGTTCAGAACTTTGTTCTATGGAATGAAATGATGCTCTATGCATTTTTGCTTCAACACATGCCTCACATTTATGTTGGTTATCAATTGTAAATTTAGGTATAAGGTCAATGTTAATTAATTTATTCATTGTATCATAATTAACATGTCATAACCTCTCATGCCATACATTTTTTGACTCAATAATATAAGCGGAAGTTGTAGCTTTATTATTAGCACTGTGTCGATTGACAGTCATTACATTGAACTTGAAAAGACCCTTAGTGAGGTATTATTTTCCTACATAGACATCATTTTCTGTCAATACAAACTTGTCAGAAATAAATACAAGCTTAAAGCCATTCTTACTAAGGAGAGAGCCCGAGACCAAGTTCTTCCGAATATCAGGAACATGCAAAATATTCTTCAATGTAAGCTCCTTTCCAGATGTCATCTTCAGAACCACTGTGCCTTATCCAACCACTCTAGAGGTAGACGAGTTTCCCATTGTCAGATGATCGCCACTATCGACCTTCTGATACGAAGAAAACACCTTGCTATCAGCACAAATATGACGAGTAGCCCCGGTGTCTACCCACAATTCTCTCGAATTCCCAACCAAGTTAGCTTCTGTTACAACAGCTGAGAGGTTCATGTCTGAGATCTCATCAGTTAGCTGCTCATCTTCAGTGACATGTGCCTCATTTTTCTTTTTCTTGCCTTTGTCCTGAGACTTCTTGTTTCTGCAGTCCTTTGCCATATGACTATTTTTTTCACAGTTGTAGCACTTCCCCTTGAAATTCTTGTTAGCTTGGGAAGAATCAGCTCCATTGTTCTTTCTCTTTTTGCTACCATTTCCACCCTCGACAATGTTGGCCTTAGACTCCATAGTCTTGTAGCTGGCCTTCTCGGACTTTATATTGTCCTCTTCGATCCTTAATCGAACCCCAAGGTCTTCAAGACTCATCTGTTTCTTTTTGTGTTTCAGATAGCTCCTGAAGTCATTCAATGATGGAGGCAACTTTTCAATGATTGTGGCAACTTGAAATGTCTCACAGAGTTTCATTCCTTCATCCAATATTTCATGAATGATCAATTATAGTTCACCCAACTGAGACATTACCGTTCTTGAATCTACCATTTTGTAGTCCAGGAACCTACCCACGAAAAATTTTCTTTGCCCGACATCCTCGGTTTTGTATTTCTTTTCGAGAGATTCCCAGAGAATCATCGCAGAAATCATGTCTTGGTATACATTGTACATGGTATTGTCAAGTCCTTGTTGGGGTTGGTACTCAGAGCGCCAATTCCCGTTTTTATTTCCTTGAAAATACTTATGTAAAACATTTTATTATGAATAATACAAGTAGTTTCTATAATATAATATATCTTTTAATATGCTAAAGACGTAATTGACCTTAGGATGATTAGTCATGATACTGTTGCAAAAGCGTCGCAACTGACATTGAGTTGTATCATGACATTGTCATTCTCAGACAGTTCCTGGTCAAGGTTTACACTATTTGGTCAGTAAATTAAACTCGTTGAGACCGGTACATGTCGTATACTAGTGTAGGCATTGCATTTTCGCATGTGAAACCCGATGATGAGTCTCAGTTGGAGGCACTACCTTTTTAGCTAAGGATATTGCGGGAAACGGAGGTCGGAAGAGGAGATCCGAAATAAGTACGTCATCAAGTTCATTTCACAAGCTCACTGTCTTCGTTAGTGCTGCGTTCGTTACTTCGTTCGAACGTCAGGCAGATTGCGGACGTTCGTGTAGCGTTCGAATTGGCGTTCGAACGGCGTCGGTGTTTCTGGTTTTGCTGCTACCTCGCACCCCAGCCCAATTAGCTCCCCAAAGCCCATAAAACACATCCCAATTTAATTAAATTAAACATTAAATATTAAATAAAATATTTAAACCATTTACCAATTAAATAAAACACAAAATATAATCATACCTAATAAAGATAAATCAAATATATTAACTTCATAACTAAACAAATCACATACTAAATTAAAAGGATGTCATGCCTAATTAAAATCAATCATAACAAATTAAAGATATTGACTTCATATTCTAGCCAAGATTTGTCCCCCCTCAATCTTTGACTTTCCTTGCTCAAACACCAAATCATATCTCTTTTTAATGCCAAAATCTCTTCCTTGTGAGACAAGGTGAAGCCCTAACCCTTCTCTATATAAACAACCCCCAACCAAAGCCATCCTCTCCTTCACACAATATCATTCACGGTAATAGCATAAAGAAGTAAAAACAATTTCTCTCCTACACCTCTTTTAATAACCGAAGCACACATATCTCTCAAATCACACCTAAGACACTCCACCAAGCCTTCTGTTGCACGCCCAAGAGACCTCCAAACTCTCCCATTGCCGCACAATACCCTCTCCAAATAGTTCAATCCGTAGCCCACTTACACAAACCGAAACTGACCCAAACCAGTCCCTAAATCACGCCCAAACAACAGTAATTTAACCCCTAAAACAGCAGCAAAATACACTTAAAACATTCCCTAAAAAACCTTAAAGTAATAACATAAAAAACTGCATTCATAATCCTTAAAATAATCACACAAGGCTACACTAAAAACCCACACAAAACTCGGAACAGTCCATTGAAACGTCAAAACAGGTGACCTGAACAGTGAGCAGCAAAACAGAGGCCGAACAGTAGCAGAACGGAGTCCAAACAGCAAGCAAAACAGCAAAGCAATGAGCTAGGACGCTAAACCAGTGAACCAGAGAAGTTGAGGAGCTGTACCTTCCGACGTCCGTGAAACGCAAGCCTGAAAGTTGGCAAAAAGGTTAGACCTGAGGGTATCTTTCACACTCGTTTTTTTTTGTATATTTATTAAATATTGCTTGCATGATTGTCATGTTGAAATGCATGTTGTGGCCCTTGAGTAGATAGATATGCATGAATTATGAGATGTTGTATGTTGTGGATGTGGAATAAAATGAGAGATGTGTCAACTCTCGCGGTATATCGGATGGAAACCGGACATAAATTTCATAGCCGATTCCGAATGGACGGTAATATGATCTGTACTCGGGACAAAACTCCACGTACCGCTTGAGTAAACGGCACCCTCTTTTGTTTTGTGTTGCTTTGGTTTATTTATTTTTCGTCACTTGAATTCCGTATGTTGCTTATTTATGCATGATTCAATCGAGCGCATGGGCTTAGTAAGTGGAATGAAAGATCCCCTATGGGGAGGGGTTAAAGCCCTTTACCACGATGCTTTGCCGCGCCGGTTGATGTGTGTTCGGTTGAATGCAAGATACGTTCAATCGGGCATACTAAGTCTGATATTATTATGTTTAATTCTTTGTATGCATGACTCAATCGAGCGCATGGGCTTAGTAAGTGGAATGAAAGATCCCCTATGGGGATGGGTTAAAGCCCTTTACCACGATGCTTTGCCGCGCCGGTTGATATGTGTTCGGTTGGATATAAGATGTGTTCAATCGGGCATACTTAGTTTGATATGATTGTCTTTATGTTTTTATGCATGGTTCAATCAAGTGCATGGGCTTAGTAAGTGGAATGAAAGATCCCCTATGGGGAGGGGTTAAAGCCCTTTACCACGATGCTTTGCCGCGCCGGTTGATGTGTGTTCGGTTGGATGTAAGATGTGTTCAATCGGGCATACTTAGTTTGATGTGATTGTCTTTATGTTTGTATGCATGATGCGATCGAGCGCATGGGCTTAGTAAGTGCGATGAGAGGTCCTCTAATTGAAGAGGTTAAAATCCTTTACCACGATGCTTCGCCGCGCCTCGTATTGTACTATTTGCCATTTATGTATTGCGTCTCATTTCATGCATCAGGTCTGTTCCCGTTCGAACGCGTTTACGAACGCAACTCGAACGCGCAAGTATTTTGCCTTATCATGCATCATGTCCCATTTCCGTTCGAACGCGTTCACGAACGCCATACGAACGTGAGTATTCTGTTTCATTTTCGTTCGAACGCGTTCACAAACGCCATACGGATGTGAGCATTCTGTTTCATTTCCGTTCGAACGCGTTTACGAACGCTACTCGAACGAGAACCTTCTGTTTACCGTTCGAACGCATTTTCGAACGCTGCACGAACGCCCACGGTAAACAGATCCTCTTGAATCACATTACGACATGTCCATCTTAGCACATAGTTACCCCTTTTTTACGTTATGCATTGGTATTACCTCTCTAGTTGTCTATTTCTGTTATGCGCTTAAATATCTTTTCTTAATATGCATGTTAGTAAGAATGCTATTTGTTTGCGCTTCTGTGTCCACCAATGCGTTCATTAACTTGTATGCTTGCCGTATGATAATCCTTATGTATGCAAATTGAGACATAGATTACATGCAAATAGGCTGTATGCAAATTCGAATATGTGTTACATATAAATTTAGATGAACTTGTTGATGTATGTATGTGGATTTAGAAGCATGATATTCTTAGAAATAAGTGTTAATTAAGCCTGATTAAATTATTATATAAATCCTTTCATTACAAGTGGCATAAGTAAGGGACCATTCGAACCCAACGGTTTGAGGTCTTCCCTTGCGAGGGGTGAGTGCGACCTTAAATCTCATTTCCCGGTTGACACCGGGTGGCGACTCCATTATTCTCCGGTTTAGTCCCCCGTGACTACTCCGTACTCCCGACCGGGCCGCGAGCTCGGGACAGCAAGCGTCGCCCAGTTCTTGTGTTCCCACAGTCTGGCGACTCCACTGGGGATAGAGAATCGGCCCCGAAATATTGTCTTGTGATGTTTGGATTTATGTTTTAATTGACCGTGTCTATAGTGGATAAAGTGAGGGTTTAATCAAAGACATTTTGAGGTTAAGTAATGGTTTGGCCTCTTCCTTCATTCACTACCTTTCTAGAAGGAAAAGATGTGAAGGCACCTAGATAGCCATCTACTCGTAGCCTATTGTGATGGACTAATTTGGAGGACTCGTTGTTTATTCCTGACACCAAGCGATAAGAGCCTAAGAGGCTTGGGTAATTAAGTGAGCCTCGCTCCACCTTCCCTCTGGGGAATCTACAACGGGAAATCCATTTGACAGTCCGTCACACACCATAGCTCTTTGGCACGTACCTTAGTGTATAAAAAAGGGTGCGCTTACTTGGTTGCTCGAACCCTTGAGTGGGGAGACCTAGTTGTGGGCCATCCTTCGCCGGTGAGAGCCTTTGTCTATACTCTTGCTAACCCACCCATAGACTGAGTTGGCTAAAGTAACAATTATTTCCTTGAATATGTACTTGTGGACCGTCCTCATTTGGATGCAGTTGGACTATTGTCAGAAATGCGGGCTTGTTGGGCCATTTAAACTGGGACAAGTTCGCACCTTATGACTATTAGGCCAAAAGCTTCTGAAATGTTGATAGGCCATTATGTAGAAATTATTATGTCATGTTTGCATCATCTTTCTTCTATGCTTGTGTTTGGGAACATCGTCGTTTGGATCCATTTGGACCATTTGTCATGGGATATGGGCTTGTTGGGCCATTTAAACTGGGACAAGAACGTATTTCATGACTATTGGGCCAAAGGCTTCTAAGCGATTGATGGGCCACTTGTGATTGTGTTCGGAACGTTACCATTTGGATTTAGTCGGGCACTTTGTCATGAGATGTGAACTCATTGGGCCATTTAAACTGGGATGGGTTCACTCCTATGACAATTAGCCTGAAAGATTCTAAAATGATAACGGGCCGATTTGTTTGAGAGTTATAATTGATTTAGTATGTTATATATGTTACATGCATCTCATGCACCTCATACATACATATATAATGTTAACACCATCTATGTCTCAAAAAGACATCATAGATACCGTTTGGGTTAGAGAAGGGACAAGACTCACTAAAAGAACAAGTATGAGTGAATCCGATAATGAGGTGTCCCGTATGGATCAGTTAGAGAACGGTCTCGCCAAGATCACTGAACAGTTGCAAGCTTTGACTACTGCTATGGCTGGTATAGTTGGGTCTCGTGCCGGGGTTAATTCTAGGGATGTGAGGCAAGAGGAATCTCCGAACAGATTGGGGGATGATACCCCCACTTTTGATGATGATATGGCAGAGTATGCAGCAGGCAGAGTATCTGGGTCTCAGGTAGAGTTACAGAAACTTCGGGATCAGGTTGAGTCGGTTACCCGCAAGATGAGGGGTAATAATGAGGATCTGCTGGATTATGACACACTGACTTTCGAGGAACAGTTGCCGGCACAGTTCAAGATGCCTGATATGGCTAAGTTTAACGGGAATGGGGATCCAAGGGTGCATCTCCGACAGTTTGTATCAGTCATGAGTTCAGTTGGCCTGTCTCAGCGCCAAGTGCAGAAAATGTTTGGAATGTCGCTCGAGGGAGCTCCCGTGGTGTGGTACCACAGTTTGGAGAAGAAAGTGAAGGAAGATTGGAGGGAGTTGGCTGATGCTTTCCTGAAGCAGTATGTTACTGACTTAGAGATCGATCTGTCACTCCGTGATCTGGAGAATGTTAAGCAGAAAGCGGAGGAGAGTTTTAAGGAGTATGTGGACCGGTGGAGGGGTCAGTTATTGAAAATGCAGACTAGGCCTTCGGAGAAGGATCAGATTAAGATGATTATCAAAGGCACCAAGCCCTCCATTTACAGTAAGTTGAAGAGGATGACCTCCATGATTGCAGACTTTTGGCAGTTGAGGGAAACTGTCATGGATATTGAGGAAGAAGAGGCCGAGAATAGAAAATTCTATGGTCTGAACAGGAGGCCCATTGGGGGAACATCGGGAGCAAAGCCCGTTTCTGCTGAGATTGCCGCTATCCGGAACCGACAGTTTTCCAACTTGGGAAGGCCCATGTCCAATGTGCTAGAGAAACTGAAGAGGCAAGGGCTCTTAAAACCCTTGGAAGCCAAACCATTACCCAATCCCCTACCATCACATTATAACCTAAACCTTTACTGTCACTTTCACCAACAAAAGGGCCATGACACTGACAATTGCGCCCGACTCCGCCATGAAATCCAATACCTGATAGACTCCAAGAAAATACCTGACCCAGAAACAAAACAGCCTGACACACACAGAAACCTCTTACCCAATTACCGCGCCGTACCACCACCAGCCTATATGATCAATTCTGGCCTCCCAGAAGACCTTGTCCTAAAATCCTTCCACCCTCAAGCCTTTTGCCTTGGAATGGAAAAACTTTTTGCTTGATTTCTCTAGCAGTGACGAGGAAGAAGTATGGGGAATGACGCGTAGCGGTCGCTTTTACAACGATATGGCAGAAAAGGGTAAGAAAGTTTTGACAGATGGTAGGGAAGTGGTTGAGACTGCAGAAAATACTGAGGGGGATATAGTGTTGAAGCAATTGAGGAAGACTAGAGCACAAGTGAGTATCTGGGAACTGTTATGTGCTTCTCGAGAGCATAGGCAGGCCATGGTTGAGGCCTTGAGCAAAATTGTGGTACCGGAAGACGCCAACCCTGCAATGTTTGTGGGGTCAGTTCAGAAAGAAGCTTTGCAGATATCTTTTTCTGAGGATGAACTCCCGCCGGAAGGGAGAAATCATAATAGGCCTCTATTTATCAAGGCCGAAGTGAGGGGCAAGAAAACTTCATGTGTGATGGTGGATGACGGTTCATCCATCAATGTGTGCCCGTTGAAAATTCTGGCAAGATTGGGTATGAAAGCAACGGACTTGGACCCCTCCAGTATGACTATTAAGGCTTATGATGACAGTAAAATGGGAGTTGAGGGTACATTTGTGGCTATGGTCAAGGTAGGCCCTATTGAAGATGAAGTCGAGTTTACAGTGCTGGACATCCCAACCACTTTTGCCTTATTGTTGGGAAGGCCTTGGTTTCACAAACTTGGGGGCGTGCCTTCCACTTTGCATCAGATGATCAAGTTCCCGTGAGGGAGAAGTTGTTACTATCCGGGCTGAGGTAGATAATGCCGTGGCTGCCTTGGAGATACAACCTTTCACACAGGTTTCAGGTGTCAGCTACTTTTGAGGAATGGGTGGATCCTAGGGTGGCTAGGATCATGAGAAAAATGAAGTTTGAACCGGGTGAAGGTTCAAAGTTGCCAGATTTCAGAGGACAGACCACTCGGAAAGGTTTGGGGTATAAGTCTGATGAAGAAAAGCCAAAGGTCAAGAAAAAGGGCCTGAAACTGATGGAATGTTTTTTGAAAGCTTCAGGATATCAAGGGGAGCCTGAACCTGTGGAAGTTAATGGGATTGTGGTACCTGGATTTGAGATCTTCCAGGATTTGTTGGGTGAGAAACCGCTGATTAAAGAAGCTGTGGAAGCAGAGAATTGGGAAGAAGAATTGATGAAGTTGGAGAGTGACCGCGTAAACACACACGTATAACGCAAGCGCACGTATCGTTCAAGTAGTATAAAAATATCGATCCCACGAGGACTTAATTCTAAACTATTAATTTTATGAGGTCAAATGATTACTAATATCTAACAAGTTGATTGATTGATTTGAAATGGTGACGTTATTCTAAATTTAAAAGCAAGTAAATAAAATTGTCGAAAATAGGTTTTAAGAAAATTCAATATTAAAAACTATCTAGGGTTGTAATTTCTTCTTCCATATCATTTAAAAGATGAAGTGGTTATCTTAAAGTTTGGGTAACATATTGATTTATTAACCTGGAACACTAAATTATGTGTAAGCCTCTGTCGATGGTCAGACACAAATACCCAGTTTAACCCAATTGAACCATATGTCTATGTCAACCAAATTATCTGGATTAATTAAGTTTAAGTTCCAATTATGGCTACCCCCGCCCGACAGGTATATTCCTATCCTGTAAGGAAATCTATTAAAGGGTTATCCATCCTCAAGGAATCGTGGGCTATTGAGTCTAAGGCTGAAACCTAAAATCCCTATGTGTAGTTCATTTTAGATTTACCAGATCAATTTTATTAATGGCCAGTTAATGAAAAAGCATTAAGTTTAAGACTCAATAAATAAATCTTTATATTACCCAAGCTATAATCTAACCCTTATAAAACGGTGATATTAGATTTCATCACAACAACCCAGATAACTAATTTAGTTACAACACATAACTAGGGCTAGTAAAAACTTGAAAATAAAAGACATAAAGTAAAAATGCGGTAAAGTAAATACTGAAAAGTAAATTATAATAAAATAAAATGCTAAGGTAAAAAGGAATTACTTTTACTACTACTAATTTAGATATCTCCCATAAAATAATATATAAACTTGTGATTCTTTTTCCAACCAGCCATATAGGCGGTAACCTGATTAAGTCAATTAAGTCCAACCAGCCATAAAGGCGGAACCAAATTAAATTACCAACCGACCAATCTGGCGGTATCCTTTATTAGTCAGGTTAAATCAGATTAAAATGAATTACCAACCGACCAATCTGGCGGTATCCTTTTTAAGTCAATATTTTAAATAGTGAATATATTATATTTAAGGGAGATTAATCTGAATAGCAATAGTAAAAGAATTACCTTTCACCCTAGCTGGGGAAGTTACCTCCTCATTACTGAAAAGTAAAACTGAAAAATTAAAGAAAAGAAAAGTACTGTGCGTAAAAGTAAATTGCGGAAAGTAAAAACTGAAAAGTAAAGAAAAGAAAGTGCGAAACTGAAAATTAATTACTGAAAACTAAAAATAAACAAACTAGATACAATCTTCTTATTTATTCATTAAGAATTTCAAAGAAGAAAGTATGAATTTTACAAATGAAATGGCTTGGTATTTATAGGTAAAATTTTGCCACCATCAAATCATCCATCAAATTCTCCACCAAATCCATTATTAATTTCTCCACTTATTACTCCACCAAATCCATAATTGCTCCACTAATTGCTTATCTTGTTTGGTGTTGATTTGATAATTTTTATTAATTATTAATTAATTAATATTTTGCTTTGAAAATGATTGATAATGACTTTTAATAATTACACTCCACACACTTCTGGATGGTTCATCAATTTTGGTCATGAAATAATCAGAATTAGAAAATATTTTCTCTTTCAAAGTTGTAGAACTTTGAGTCTTCTTTAATCTGGCACTTGAATCAGCTCAATCCGATATTTGAGTAAAAAGTTATGCCCAAAATACGACAGATGCACAAAACTGGAATTTCCAAAACTGCACTTCGTCAAAACGCCCTTTCAAGTTTCCAATCTCCAAAATTAAAATATCAAGTCCAATAATTGCCTTTATTTGACCCATATTTCATCCTAAATGATTTCATTAAGACCCAATATTATTTTATCTGCAAAATAAACTAAAATATATCAAAACGTTCATCAAACCCGAGAAACTAAACAAAATATTAAGAAAAAGGGGCGGTAAATATTGATATATTTTCCGCTCATCAGAGAGCCTGACTCTGGGAGAGGATGAAAAGCCTGAGGAAGACCTAATTGCAGAGGAAGAAGTGTCTATAGATGATGAAGACATTTACCTTCCTGATTTGTTTGAATGTACTTCTGCATTATCCAATAATAAAGACATTTCTTTTGCTTACTTGCCTGAGTCATTTCCATTTACTCTGCACGAATCAAGCATATTTGATATCAGTTCGGCCAGAACTACTGCATTTAACTTGGGTACACTTGAGAACCCCAAGGAAATTCTGATTGCAAGTGAAGTTACCCCTGAAGAGAGGGAGAAACTAGAAGAAGTGTTGGTCAGATATGCCAAAGTATTTGCTTGGTCCTATGAGGACATGCCTGGTGTAGACAGAAATATTGCCCAGCACACAATACCAAACTTATCCGAATATGAGACCAGTAAAACAGAAACTCCGACGGATGAGACCAGAATGGGCTGAGAAAGTCAGAGAGGAAGTTAAGAAACAGATAGATGTGGGGGGGAAGTAGTAAAATATCCAGAGTGGTTGGATAATATAGTGCCGGTGCCGAAGAAAGATGGGAAGGTCAGAATGTGTGTAGACTACAGAGATCTCAACAAAGCTTGTCCGAAAGATGATTTTCCTTTGCCGCATATAGATGTTCTGGTTGATAGCGCGGCTTTATCTGCTATATATTCATTTGCAGATGGGTTTTCAGGTTACAATCAGGTTCTCATGGCCGAGGAAGATAAACACAAGACTACATTTGTTACCGAGTGGGGTACTTATTGTTACAAGGTTATGCCGTTTGGGCTTAAGAATGCTGGGGCTACGTATCAGCGGATGGCCACTACACTTTTCCATGACTTAATGCACAAAGAGATTGAGGTCTATGTGGATGACATGATGGTGAAATCAGAGACGAGAGTTGGGCATATTGAAGCACTGGAAAGGTTCCTTCAGAGAGTTGACAGATATAACCTGCGGCTTAATCCCAAGAAATGTGTGTTTGGGGTAACATCAGGAAAATTGCTTGGTCATACAGTAGGAATGGGCGGAATAGAGGTAGACTCCGAGAAGATCAAGACAATCACAGAAATGCCTGCACCAGAGACAGAAAAAGAAGTCAGAGCATTCTTGGGAAGATACAGTACATCAGTCGGTTCATTGCCAAGTTGACATCAGTATGTGAGCCCATCTTCAAACTGTTGAGAAAAGATCAGCCAGTGAGATGGAATGAACAGTGTCAGACAGCCTTCGACAAGATTAGAGAGTACTTGGTAAACCTCCTGTATTGAAACCTCCGAGACCGGGCAGACCTTTGGTATTGTATTTGGCTATAGAATCAGAAGCACTAGGGGCAATGATGGTACATGCAGATGAGACAGGGGTAGAACATGCAGTTTACTATCTGAGTAAGAAGATGCTCCCGTATGAGGCTCGGTATCAAGAAGTTGAGAAGATCTGTCTTGCAGTGGT
Source organism: Zanthoxylum bungeanum (assembly GCA_019454045.1). Lineage (NCBI taxonomy): Eukaryota > Viridiplantae > Streptophyta > Magnoliopsida > Sapindales > Rutaceae > Zanthoxylum > Zanthoxylum bungeanum. The sequence continues at coordinate 186,134 of SKCR01032759.1, read as the reverse complement.
ATGGGCTTCCAGAAAATTGCGGCATTATTTCCAGTCATACAAGATCCAGATAGTGGCCAAGGAAAATCCTCTGAAATATCTTCATTCGGTGCCTTCGCTAGTGGGAAAGTTGGGCAGATGGTTGGTATTGCTGACAGAGTTTGACATTGAATATCTCACCTCCAAAGTGATCAAAGGGCGAGCAGTAGCAGAGTTCCTGGCATTGCAACATATTGAGGGAGATCAGTATAAGTTTGAATTTCCAGATGAAGAGATCCAAGCAATAACAGTTCAGAGATGGAAGATGTATTTTGACGGAGCAGTGAATTACAAGGGAGCCGGAATTGGAATCGTTATAGTGACCCCCGAAGGGGAGACTTTGCCTTTGGCCAAGAGGTTGACATTCAGAGTGACTAATAACATGGCCGAGTATGAAGCATGTGCTTTTGGTTTGACAGCATTGATAGCCTTGAAGGCCGGGAGTGTGGAAGTCTACGGAGATTCCATATTGGTAGTCCAGCAGATGCGAGGAGAATGGGAATTGAAAGAAGAACGGTTGAAACCTTACCTTTTTCACATCAGAAAGTTGGCACAGGTTATCCCCGAGTGTAGGTTTCAGCACTTACCGAGAGAAGAGAATCAGATGGCAGATGCATTGGCTACACTTGCAGCAACTTGGGAAAATCCAGAAAAGTTAGTGATGAGACCGTTGATACTGACAACAGCGAGCAGACCTGTTTATGAGATAGAAAGAATTCTGGGAGTTGAGGTCGACGACGGTAAACCTTGGTATTATGACATTCAGAGGTATCTGGAACATGGTGAACTGCCGGAAGGGGCAGGTAGAAAAGACAGAATAGCCATTCAGAAGTTGGCTTCCCAGTATGTGACCTTGAAAGGGGAACTGTACAAGAGGCAAGCAAACGGTATTCAGTTGAAGTGCTTGAGAAGGGAAGAAGCTCGGCATGTAATGGAAGAAATACACGCCGGGGTATGTGGTCCGCACATGAACGGGTTGAATCTGTCCCGCAAGATAGTGAGACAAGGTTTTTATTGGTCAACCATGGAAACAGACTGCGCGAAGATGGTAAAGCACTGTCACGATTGTCAAGCACATGGTAATTTGAATCATTTACCGCACACAGAGTTACACGGGCTGTCAGAGCCGTGGCCTTTCTCAGCATGGGGAATTGATATGATTGGAGAAATTCGACCGAATGCATCGAATGGGCATCGCTTATAGTAGTGACAGTATATTACTTCTCGAAATGGGTAGAAGCCGAATCATTCCGTAATGTTACAGGCAAAGCAGATGGCAAAGTTTATAGCTCGGAACCTCATTTGTCGGTATGGTATGTCGCATCATGTAGTGACAGACAACGGGGTCCAGTTTCAAGGAGAGACGAAGGCAATGTTACAGAGGTATGGGATAGGCCACCACAAGTCATCACCGTACAGGCCGCAGGCAAATGGGGCAGTTGAGGCAGCCAACAAGACTATAAAGACAATTTTAGCCAAGATGACATAAAATTGCAGAGATTGGGCCGAGAAACTACCATATGCTCTGTGGGGGTACAGAACATCAATAAGGACAGCAACAGGGGCCACACCTTACTCTTTGGTCTATGGAATGGAAGCAGTATTGCCGGTAGAAGTGGAGATACAGTCTATGAGGGTATTAACAGAGGCAGAATTACCGGAACAGGATTGGGCCGCACAGAGGTTTGATCAGTTAGCACTATTGGATGAGAAGAGAACGAAGTCTTTGTATCACATGCAGTTGTATTTGAAGAGACTAGCCCGAGCATTCAACAAGAAAGTGCGTCCTACCAAGATCAGAAAGGGTGATTTGGTACTTAAGCAGTCGAGGCCGTCGACGACAGATCCGAGAGGGAAATTCAGACCAAACTGGGAAGGACCTTACATAGTGCAGAAGGTAATGGGAAATGGAGCAGTGAAGCTATCAGACTTGGAGGGGAACGAGTTCACCGAGCCGATCAACGTAGACAGATTGAAGCAATACTTTGCCTGAGGGAGAGAAGACCGAGCAGTCACCATGAGAATTAGCAGAAGACCTAACCCAACGGAACAAGAAAATCATTCATGCATACACGTAACATTGCATTCTCTTCGTGTTTGTTTTCGTTTTGTGTTCGCAGGTTCGAAGAAAGGAGAAAGCGGCAGAAATGAGCCAAGCAGCGTCAGCGCAATTTCAGTTTTGGGATGAGTCCCAAGGGGCGAGGCCCATATAAGCTTGAGGGCGAAGCCCATATAATGTCAGTTCGAGGGCGAGGTCCCTATAGTCAGCGGTGTTGGGTCGAGGTGCCCAGGGTCGAGGTGCCCCCATTGTCAGTTGTAGTTCCGGGTCGAGGTGCCCAGGGTCGAGGTACCCACTACATCATCAGTTTGAGGGCGAGGTCCCAATAGTCAGCGGTGTTGGGTCGAGGTGCCCAGGGTCGAGGTGCCCCCGTTGTCAGTTGTAGTTCCAGGTCGAGGTGCCCAGGGTCGAGGTACCCAATACATCATCAGTTCGAGGGCGAGGTCCCTATAGTCAACGGTATTGGGTCGAGGTGCCCAGGGTCGAGGTGCCTCCGTTGTCGGTTGCAATTATCTGGACGCGTCCCAAGATCGAGGTCCGCTGCAGCACCAACTCAGCTCGAGGTCGCAGCCGAGCCAGGTAAGTGAAATGCATTGCATAACTTTGATAGGATTGTTCAAAGTTACACACTGCACAAGTCCCATCAAAGTGGGGGCGACTGTAGGCATTGCATTTTCGCATGTGAAACCCGATGATGAGTCTCAGTTGGAGGCACTACCTTTTTAGCTAAGGATATTGCGGGAAACGGAGGTCGGAAGGGGAGATCCGAAATAAGTACGTCATCAAGTTCATTTTACAAGCTCACTGTCTTCGTTAGTGCTGCGTTCGTTACTTCGTTCGAACGTCAGGCAGATTGCGGACGTTCGTGTAGCGTTCGAATTGGCGTTCGAACGGCGTCGGTGTTTCTGGTTTTGCTGCTACCTCGCACCCCAGCCCAATTAGCTCCCCAAAGCCCATAAAACACATCCCAATTTAAATTAATTAAACATTAAATATAAATAAAATATCTAAACCATTTACCAATTAAATAAAACACAAAATATAATCATACCTAATAAAGATAAATCAAATATATTAACTTCCTAACTAAACAATCACATACTAAATTAAAAGGATGTCATGCCTAATTAAAATCAATCATAACAAATTAAAGATATTGACTTCATATTCTAGCCAAGATTTGTCCCCCCTCAATCTTTGACTTTCCTTGCTCAAACACCAAATCATATCTCTTTTTAATGCCAAAATCACTTCCCTTGTGAGACAAGGTGAAGCCCTAACCCTTCTCTATATAAACAACCCCCAACCAAAGCCATCCTCTCCTTCACACAATATCATTCACGGTAATAGCATAAAGAAGTAAAAACAATTTCTCTCCTACACCTCTTTTAATAACCGAAGCACACATATCTCTCCATCACACCTAAGACACTCCACCAAGCCTTCTGTTGCACGTCCAAGAGACCTCCAAACTCTCCCATTGCCGCACAATACCCTCTCCAAACAGTTCAATCCGTTGCCCACTTACACAAACCGAAACTGACCCAAACCAGTCCCTATATCACGCCCAAACAACAGTAATTTAACCCCTAAAACAGCAGCAAAATACACTTAAAACATTCCCTAAAAAACCTTAAAGTAATAAAAAAAAACTGCATTCATAATCCTTAAAATAATCACACAAGGCTACACTAAAACCCCACACAAAAACTCGGAACAGTCCATTGAAACGTCCAAAACAGGTGACCTGAACAGTGAGCAGCAAAACAGAGGCCGAACAGTAGTAGAACGGAGTTCCAACAGCAAGCAAAACAGCAAAGCAGTGAGCTAGGACGCTAAACCAGTGAATCGGAGAAGTTGAGGAGCTGTACCCTTCCGACGTCCGTGAAACGCAAGCCTGAAAGTTGGCAAAAAGGTTAGACCTGAGGGTATCTTTCACACTCGTTTTTTTTGTATTATTTATTAAATATTGCTTGCATGATTGTCATGTTGAAATGCATGTTGGGCCCTTGAGTAGATATATATCCATGAATTATGAGATGTTGTATGTTGTGGCTGTGTGGAATAAAATGAGAGATGTGTCAACTCTCGCAGTATATCGGATGGAAACCCGGACATAAATTTCATAGCCGATTCCGAATGGACGGTAATATGATCTGTACTCGGGACACAACTCCACGTACCGCTTGAGTAAACATCACCCTCTTTGTTTTGTGTTGCTTTGGTTTATTTATTTTTCGTCACTTGAATTCTGTATGTTGCTTATTTATGCATGATTCAATCGAGCGCATGGGCTTAGTAAGTGGAATGAAAGATCCCCTATGGGGAGGGGTTAAAGCCCTTTACCACGATGCTTTGCCGCGCCGGTTGATGTTGTGTCGGTTGAATGCAAGATACGTTCAATCGGGCATACTAAGTCCGATATTATTATGTTTAATTCTTTGTATGCATGACTCAATCGAGCGCATGGGCTTAGTATGTGCTTAGTAAGTGGAATGAAAGATCCCCTATGGGAGGAGGTTTAAAGCCCTTTACCACGATGCTTTGCCGCGCCGGTTGATATGTGTTCGGTTGGATGTAAGATGTGTTCAATCGGGAATACTTAGTTTGATATGATTGTCTTTATGTTTTTATGCATGGTTCAATCAAGTGCATGGGCTTAGTAAGTGGAATGAAAGATCCCCTATGGGGAGGGGTTTTAAAGCCCTTTACCACGATGCTTTGCCGCGCCGGTTGATGTGTGTTCGGTTGGATGTGTAAGATGTGTTCAATCGGGCATACTTAGTTTGATGTGATTGTCTTTATGTTTGTATGCATGATGCGATCGAGCGCATGGCTTAGTAAGTGCGATGAGAGGTCCTCTAATTGAAGAGGTTAAAATCCTTTACCACGATGCTTCGCCGCGCCTCGCATTGTACTATTTGCCATTTATGTATTGCGTCTCATTTCATGCATCAGGTCTGTTCCCGTTCGAACGCGTTTACGAACGCAACTCGAACGCCGCAAGTATTTTGCCTTATATCATCATCAGGTCCCATTTCCGTTCGAACGCGTTCACGAACGCCATACGAACGTGAGTATTCTGTTTCATTTCCGTTCGAACGCGTTCACAAACGCCATACGGAATGTGAGCATTCTGTTTCATTTCCGTTCGAACGCGTTTACGAACGCTACTCGAACGAGAACCTTCTGTTTACCGTTCGAACGCGTCTACGAACGCTGCACGAACGCCCACGGTAAACAGATCCTCTTGCATCACATTACGACATGTCTATCTTAGCACATAGTTACCCCTTTTTTACGTTATGCATTGGTATTACCTCTCTAGTTGTCTATTTCTGTTATGCGCTTAAATATCTTTTCTTAATATGCATGTTAGTAAGAATGCTATTTGTTTGCGCTTCTGTGTCCACAAATGCGTTCATTAACTGTATGCTTGCCGTATGATAATCCTTATGTATGCAAATTGAGACATATATTACATGCAAATAGGCTGTATGCAAATTCGAATAGTTGTTACATATAAATTTAGATAAAGTTGATGTATGTATGTGGATTTAGAAGCATGATATTCTTAGAAATAAGTGTTACTTAAGCCTGATTAAATTATTATATAAATCCTTTCATTACAAGTGGCATAAGTAAGGGACCATTCCGAACCCAACGGTTTGAGGTCTTCCCTTGCGAGGGGGTGAGTGCGGCCTTAAATCTCATTTTCCCGGTTCACACCGGGTGGCGACTCCATTATTCTCCGGTTAGTCCCCCGTGACTACTCCTTATACTCCCGACCGGGGCGCGAGCCCTGGACAGCAAGCGTTCGCCCAGTTCTTGTGTCCCACAACTAGAATATATGATTCAATGTTTCTCAATGAACCATGAGTCTTGGAGACTCGTATAGACGTGTAGATGTTTATAGCGGATAAACATTGAACGACTCACCGAAAATTCTTAATGGATGGTACCCCAACGTCAATAGGAATCTTCACGGGTTGAGTAGCATTTGTGATTCTTAGACTTGAGATACCACTGGGGGCACTAAGACATCTTCAACACTTAGATGGCAGTCACATCACCGATCTATTTTAGATAATACATCCGCATGTTCGTTGGGTGTGGATAGATCCTCAGGTGTCCTCTGTGTGTCGAGAAATGATCCGTCAGTTCTGTGTACAGAGCATAGATAGTCCATATATGATTAGAAATCAGATAAAAATCAGGACCCGTGGTACATTTAGAAATCAGTTCTAAATGTTCTTTTTGAGATTGCTAATAGAGCCGTCGACGAGATAGTCCCTATAGAGATTTGACGTTTACATCTATATCTCTAGGATATATCCGGATACCTGTGACGGATGAATTATACATATGCCATGACCTCGACCTGTATGATTTAGCTAGATTATCCGTGGTCGTCATAATTTACGGGTGGGTAAATTATAGACACGGAATTGGATTTCGTGACGGATATGCCTGAATCTAGAGAGTCTCACTAATGAAATATACTCGTAGAGCACTATGACAACATTTATAAATAATACTGATTATTTATAAGTCGTTTAAAGGTTAAACGAAAAATACATGTGAATGGACCCTATAGTCATTTCATAATTTTTGTGTATTTGCATTTAATGTTAGATTTTATCAAATACACATTAATTAATTATCAAATTTAGATATTTAACTAATATCATAATATATATGTATTTGATATTTAATGTAAATATAATACATATATTTAATATATTTGTATTTAAATAATTATTTAATTGTTAAATAATTAATTAATTAAAAATATAAATATCCTAAGTTGTGATATTTAATTAAATGGTTGAGTTGCAATTGTTGACTTGCTTTATTTCATTAAAGAGTTGATGATTACAAATGCAAGTTGACAAGTTGCAAATTAATGAAACAAAATCAAAAATATCTAGATATTTACATTACCAAAATCGGCCAAGGCCTTGGTGGTTGGTATATATTGTTTTTGTTTCATTTTAGGGTTTCATAAGTTCCATATACACTAAAACAAAACACAAAAGAATTAGAGAGCAAAGGCTGAAGGAAAAAGGAAAAGACTTGGAAAAACTTGATTTTTGTAAGTATTTCTTCAAAACCTTCAACATGAAAATTATTTCTATCAAGCTTAGCATCATTTTGTGTTGCTTTGATGTTCTTTTTACTCTTATAGTTTGTTTTTATTTGGTTGAGAACTTTATGAAAGATTGATGCATTTAAGCTTTAAATATTTAAAAGGCTTACTTTGATTTTTGGAAAATCAAGTTGCTATTCTAGAGTTGTTAATCCACTCCTTGATGACCTAGAATTGTTCTAGAGTTATTTCAAAGTGGTGAGGCTTGTTTGGTGAAGTATTGAATGGATTAAAGTGTTGGATTTTAAAGATTTGGTGAAATTGGATAATTTGGTAAAATTGAAAAATTTGGGTTTTTAAACCCACTCCAAATTTGGGGTTTTTCATATATGTGATGCATTATGGTATGTATATGATGCATGTAAAATTTTAGGTTGATTGGATTTGATCTTGTTTATTTTTGAACAAAATGGACTAAAATGTAATAAACGAAAATGAGGGGGGGCTCTCGGTAATTTCAGAAAAGTTTGGGGATTTGTTGCAAATCTGATTTTTGATGTATTGGATGTGTTGAAAAATATTTTAGAAATAATTTAGAATCATCCAAAATTGTATTTGACAATTTTTGGACTAAAATGGTCAATTTACAAAGTTATGGGGTAATTCGGTAATTACTAAGAAATTTGATCTCTTGTGTAATTTTTCAGAATTTGATAATTGGATAATTAAATAAATAAGTTTATTTAATTGATTCAAGAAAAATTTTGAAATCGAAAAATTTTGATTTTCCCCTTTTCCGCTGCGTTACCGGATTTCCGCCATAACACCCCTTTGAAAATGGTATCAGAGCGAGTCTGATTTTGGCCACCCTAATATGATTATGCTTTTTAAATTCAATGTTTAATTTATTCTTTACTTGTTACATGCATGTATTTGTTTAATTTGATTAAATAAATTAAAAAGAATCTTTTGCGGAAAATCCATAATTAATAAGTTTTAATGTTAATTATATATTTGATGCATATTACATGGTCCCTCTTGTCAATACGGTTTATGAATATTTTTTGTGACTACATCCGAGACCGTGCCTCTGCTGTGAGGGTGTAGCCGATAGAAATTTATTTATGCCGGATGTATATTAGATACTAGATAAATTCAAGCGAAAGCGGAATCCTGAACGTGCCCAAGCTGTCAAGGTTACGCAAGTAGCTTGAGTTTATCATTGACGAGTTTAACCTTGGTATGTCTCCTTGTGAACGTGCCCTAGATGTCACAACGAGAAACGACCAGGACTGGAAACCTATGAGTCACTATTGAGTGATTGACAATGAGTTGTCTACCTGATGAATATACGTAGGCGAGACCGTGCCTCTGCTGTGAGCTGAAATATATTCATGGGATCCACCTTTCACTATTTGTATTTAATTTAATTATTAAATCTTTGTATTTTGTTTGGGGGATTACAGTATTGCATATTTAGTGGGATGTGCATTTTTAGATTAAAAATCCATGATCTAGTTAATGCTTTTGATATTATATGAAACTGTTTATACTATGCTAACCGTTTTTCGTAATCTATATGATAGATTTACGATGGCGGCACCATCTACTAATCAGTTTGCGAGTATGTTGGATGCGAACAAACTTAAAGGCGCTGAGAACTTCGCTGATTGGGACTTGGATTTGAGGATTGTCCTCGATTCCGAGAAGTTGTGATATGTTCTTGCTGTGGCAGAGGATGCTACACCGAAGGAACTCTAAGTTTTCCAAGCTTGGAAGGATGATGATTTAAAAGTTAAATCATACATCCAAAGTTCATTGTCTCCGGGACTCAAGAAACAATACTATGGCATGTCAGATGCGTATAATATGATGTCGCGATTACAAGAATCGTTTGAGAACTAAGAACAAGTCGTTGTTAATAAGGTCGCAATGGAACTGTTCCATGCGCGATTGGATGAGGGGCAAGCTGTGAGCTCGCATGTTTTTCATATGATCGATTTGATCGATCAATTGAGGCAACATAATCTACATCTGAATGACATTCTCGGTAGGAGTGTCATTCCTGGTTCACTCCCAGCTTCATATCGCCAATTCGTGATGTATTTCAACATGAATGAGATTATATGTACCTACCATGAGTTGCATAGGATGTTGCTCACGGCGGAAGAAGACCTCAAGAAGGGAGTATCGACTCGCCCTCTGAGACCTACTGCACTTTCTGCTTCTTCCCAGACTTGGTCAAAGGAAAAGAAGAAGAAAGGGAAGAAGGAGAAGGGTTTGATCCTCAACCAGGAAGGAAGATAGCAAAGCCCAAGAGGGCTTCTGAAGACAATTTCATCATTGTGCAGCAAAGTCGGGCACTGGAAAAGAAACTGTCCTGACTAATTGCCCAGCTGAGAGGGAGAGAGCATCTACATCAGATACATTTATTTTCCAGTTATTGATATATCTTTGGCTTGTGAAGCAGTTACATCCAGCTGTATTTTAGATTCTGCTTATTCTGTTCACATTTGCAATTCGTTGCAGGTGCTGAAGTAAAGTAGGAAACTGAAGCCTGGAGAGATGCATTGTGATTTGAGAGTGGAGACTCTCTGGATGCAGTTGCAGTGGGAGTATGCGAGATCTCTTTGCCGAAAGGGACACCTTTTGTTATATGACTGTATTTTGTACCAGGATGTGTAGCTAATATTATATCTCCTTTTGTATTGGATACATAAGGTTATCTTATTAATATTAAGAATTATTCTTTGTATTTATATGATAAACGTAATATTCAGATCTTTTATTGTCCAAACCAACATGGTCATTATACATTGCAAACTTCTAAAGATATTTTAAATACTGGAGTTAATAAACGTAGTTTACATATTGTTAATAATACTGAACTTTGGCATATGCGGCTAGGTCATATATGTGTTAAACGCCTTACCCAATTGGTTAGGAATGGTTTGATACCAGATCTCACCATTGAACCCTATCCAACTTGTGAATCGTGTATTCATGGTAAGATGACCAAAGCCCCATTTTCAGGTGTTGGACATCGTGCCACTAACTTACTGGAACTCGTACATTCTGATGTATGTGGTCCACTAAGTCAGACTGCTCACAGTGGTTATTCATACTTTGTTACCTTTACCGATGATCTGTCACGGTACGGTTATGTCTATTTGATGCGACATAAATCAGAAACCTTTGAAAAGTTCAAAGAGTTCCGAAATGAAGTAGAAAATAGAATGGTCCAATATATTAAATGCCTCGATCATCCGATCGAGGCGGCGAATATAGGAGCAGTGAGTTCATGGATTTTATGAAGGAGAATGAGATTCTCGCTCAATATACTCCTTCAGGTACTCACAACACAATGAAGTGTTTGAGAGGATAAATCAAACTTTATTGGATATGGTCCGATCAATGTTGAGTTTTACAGATTTGCCCTATTACTTATGGGGCTACTCTCTTTTAACAGCTGCACATCTTTTGAATAAGATTCCTTCAAAAGTTGTTCCTACGACTCCGTATGAGATATGGACCGGTAAGGAACCAAATCTTAGTTATATTAAGGTTTGGGGTTGTCCTGCCTATGTCAGGTGACTCAGCAAGATAAGCTTTCGCCTCGAGGGCAAAAGTTTAGGTTTGTTGGATATCCTTCAGAAACGAGGGGATGTCTGTTCTATGATACCGAGCATCGAAATGTGTTCGTAGCTCGCTTCGCAAGATTTCTAGAAGTAGAATTCTTGTTAGAAGGTGGTAATCATAGACATGTTGAACTTGATGAATTCCAACCTGAAAACAACGAACCAATGAAGGAACCTGAAGTTCAAGTAGATGAAAGACCTTCAACACACACACTCTGTAGGTCATAAAAGGTATCTAGACCTCCTAAACGCTTGTATTTGATACTTGAAAATAGTCTAGATGTTCTCTTAGTTGAAGAGATTGATCCTTTCACTTATAGAGAATCGATGTTGGACATCGACTCCGTGAAATGGCAAAGTGCCATGAAATCTGAGTTAGACTCAATGCATGAGAATCAAGTTTAGAACTTGGTTCTGCTTCCCGAAGGAATTGTTCCTATCGGTTGTAAATGGGCTTACAAAAGGAAGCGAGGGCCTGACGGTAAGGTTGAAACTTACAAGGCCCGACTGGTAGCAAAATGTTACACGCAGCGACCTGACGTCGACTACGATGAAACTTTTTCACCAGTAGCAATGCTTAAGTCTATTCGAATTTTGCTTTCTATAGTTGTGTATCATGACTACGAGATTTGGCAAATGGATGTCAAAACGGCTTTTCTAAATGGATTTATTGATGAAGAAATCTATTTGGAACAGCCGGAAGGTTTTGCGTCCAGTGAAAACTCGGGTATGGTATGTAAGCTTAAGAAGTCCATTTATGGACTTAAACAAGCTTCACGAAGTTGGAATCTTCGATTCGACGAGATTATTAGATCGTCTGGTTTTCTCAAGAATTCTGAAGAATCCTGTGTGTATCAGAAGGCCAGTGGGAGGGTCGTATTTTTAGTCCTCTATGTTGATGACATCCTAATCATTGGGAATGATATAGGAATGTTACAAAGCGTCAAAGCATATCTCTGTAAGATTTCTCCATGAAGGACCTGGGAGAAGCTTCATATGTTTTAGGGATAAAACTCTATAGAGATAGACAAAGGAAGCTGATTGGGTTATCCCAATCAACGTACATAGATAAGATCTTGGAACGGTACAATTTTTGTAACTGTAAGACAATAAATATAACGTTCAGACATGAGATTCATCTTTCAAAGAAGATGAGTCCACAAACAGAAGATGAGAAGGTTAGAACGTCTAACCAACCTTATGATTCATGTTTGGGTAGCATAATGTATGCCATGTTATGTACTAGGCCTGATATCAGTTTCGCTGTTAGCATAACTAGTAGATATCAGTCCAATCCAGGAAATGACCATTGGATGACCATTAAACATATCTTGAAGTATCTTAAAGGTACTAAGAATAAGTTGATAATTTATGGAGGAAGTGAACTGCAAGTTAACGGGTATACGGATTTCGACTTCCAATCGGATCCGAAGATAGAAAGTCTATATCCGGATTTGTCTTTACCCTTAACGGATGTGCAGTTTGCTGGAAAAGTTCCAAACAAGGGTCAACAACAGATTTCACCACAGAGGCGGAATACATTGCAGCTTCTGAAGCTGCAAAAGAAGCTGTTTGGATTAGGAACTTTATCACAGAATTGGGAGTTGTCCCAAGTATTGAGAATGCGATTTCGATATACTGTGATAATACTGGAGCCATTGCACAAGCAAAGGAACTGAGGGCGCATCAGAAGTCGAAGCATGTGGAACAGAAGTACCACATCATTCGAGAGATTGTGTCGCGAGGGGATATTTTCGTGTGCAAGGTACCGAGTGAAGATAATGTAGAAACCACTAACGAAGGCCATACCTCCGAAGTTGTTTGATAAACACGTGGAGTCGATAGGTATTAGATACAATCGGTATTGGCACTATAGCTAGTGGGAGTTTTTGTTGGGGTTGGTGCTCATAGCGCCAATTCCCGTTTGTATCTCCTTGAAAATACTTATGTAAAACGTTTTATTATGAATAATACAAGCATTTTCTATAATATAATATATCTTTTAATATGTAAAGACATAATTGACCTTATGATGATTAGTCATGATACTGTTGCAAAAGCGTCGCAACTGACATTGAGTTGTATCATGACGTTGTCATTCTCAGACAGTTCCTGGTCAAGGTTTACACTACTTGGTCAGTAAAGTAAACTCGTTGAGACCGGTACATGTCGTATACTGGAATATATGATTCCAATGGTTTCTCAATGAACCATGAGTCTTGGAGACTCGTATAGACGTGTAGGTGTTTATAGCGGATAAACACTGAACGACTCACCGAAGATTCTTAATGGATGGTACACCAACGTCAATAAGAATCTTCAATGGTTGAGTAACATTTGTGATTCTTAGACTTGAAATACCAATGTGGGCACATGAGACATCTTCCACACTTAGATGGCAGTCACGTCACCGATCTATTTAGATCAGACCTCCGCCTGTTCGTTGGGTGTGGATGATCCTCAGGGTGTCATGTGTGTGTCGAGAAAAGATCCGTCAGTTATGTGTACAGAGCATATGTAGTCCATATATGATTAACAATCGGATAAAAACCATGGGCCCATGGTACATTTTAGAAGTCAGTTCTAAATGTTCTTTTTGAGATTGCTAATAGAGACGTCGACAGGATAGTCTCTATAGAGATTTGACGTTTACATCTATATCTCTAGGATATATTCGGATACATGTGACGGGGGAATTATACATATGCCATGACCTCGACCTGTATGATTTAGCGAGATTATCTATGGTCGTTATAATTTACAGGTGGGTAAATTATGAACACGAAATTGGATTTCATGACGGATATGCCTGAATCTAGAGAGTCTCACTAATGAAATATACTCGTAGAGCACTTGGGCAATATTTATAAATAATACTGATTATTTATAAGTCGTTTAAAGGTTAAATGAAAAATACATGTGAAGGGAACCAATAGTCATTTCATAATTTTTGTGTATTTGCATTTAATATTAGATTTTATCAAATACACATTAATTAATTGTCAAATTGAGATATTTGACTAATATCATAAATATATTTGTATTTGATATTTAATGTAAATATAATACATATATTTAATATATTTGTATTTAAATAATTATTTAATTGTTAAATAATTAATTAATTAAAAATATGAATATCCTAAGTTGTGATATTTAATTAAATGGCTTGAGTTGCAATTGTTGACTTGCTTTATTTCATTAAAGAGTTGAATGTTACAAATGCAAGTTGACAAGTTGCAAATTAAAACAAAATCAAAAAATATCTAGATATTTACATTACCAAAATTCGGCCAAGGGCTTGGTGGTTGGTATATATTATTTTGTTTTCATTTTAGGGTTTCATAAGTTCCATATACACTAAAACAAACACAAAAAAGTAGAGAGAAAAGGTTGAAGGAAAAAGAAAAACTTGGAAAAACTTGATTTTCGTAAGTATTTCTTCAAAACCTTCAACATGAAAATTGTTTCTAACAAGCTTAGCATCATTTTGTGTTGCTTTGATGTTCTTTTTACTCTTATAGTTTGTGTTTATTTGGTTGAGAACTTTTATGAAAGATTGATGCATTTAAGCTTTAAATGTTTAAAAGACTTACTTTTGATTTTTTGGAAAATCAAGTTGATATTCTAGAGTTGTTAAGCCACTCCTTGGTGACCTAGAATTTTGCTAGAGTCATTTCAAAGTGGTGAGGCTTGTTTGGTGAAGTATTGAATGGATTAAAGTGTTGGATTTTAAAGATTTGGTGAAATTGGATAATTTGGTAAAATTGAAAAATTAGGGTTCTTAACCCACTCCTTTGGGGCTTTTCATATATGTGATGCATTATGGTATGTATATGATGCATGTAAAATTTTGGGGTGATTGGATTTGATCTTGCTTTGTTTTTGAACAAAATGGACTAAAATGCAATAACCTAAAAGGGGGGGGCTCTCGGCAATTTCAGAAAAGTTTGGGGTTTGTTGCAAATCTGATTTTTGATGTATTGGATGTGTTGAAAAATATTTTAGAAATGATTTAGATCATCCAAAATTGTATTTGACAATTGTTGGACTAAAATGATCAATTTACAAAATTTTGGGGCAATTCAGTAATTACCATGAAATTTGATCTCTTGTGTAATTTTTCCGCTGCGTATCGGATTTCCGCCATAAAACCCCTTTCAGTCCTCCCAAAAGGTAGTTCTTGCACAAAAAGTCGCCTGACGACCATGTCTCTTCTCGCATTGTTTGGCTGTTTCTGTTTCTGTTTCTTTCTCCTCCACAGGACCCGGAGGACCTTTGAGGTACTTAGCCACTGCAGAGTTGTCAAGTAGAACAATATTTGCTCTGCCACTATTTGAAACTTGCTCCACCAAATTTGTCTGGTTTCTCGCCATGACTCCATGAGCGACCGGTACTGTGATATTTCCACTAGCCATGTGTAACTGGAAAATAGACAGTAATCAATAAGTCTACAAAAGACGAATCACACAACGATCAACCGTATGATCTTGTTTAAGTGATACACTAAGAATCCACTTGTTGTTATATTGGATAGTAGTACCAAATAATACAAGTCCTTGAATTTATGACTAAAGTTTCTTATAATAAGTAAATAAAGGGAAATTCCCAGAGGACGAGGGAGGTCTGGTGTAACCACTTAAATCTCTGCCCACTTAGGCTCTTATCGCCTTTCTGACAGAATTCCCTTAATCACTTTCTCAATAGAAAATCTTAGATATTCAATCTTAGTGTTACACTTTAATTTACAAGTATAATGATGTTACAAATATGTGTTTAAATGTATAATTCACAATCAAAATATAAATAAAAAATTTCAATCAAGTTTGGATGAAATTGCTTGTGTATTATTACACTTTTAATTCTCAACCAAGTATGCAACATATAATAAACAAATAACTTTCAACTTTATCACAATAAAACTAGGTGTATGCTTGTGATAATTGAATATCTAATATTAACTTAAACATATACTACCAAATTTATAAAATTTAGTATATGATTTTACTAAGTTAATATAATTAAATATATTCTATAATGTTAATTGCATATTCTATAACATGTATATTATACTATAATATAGATAAATTTAAGTGTATATTATTATTTCAAAATACTAATATCAACTTTATCACTTATAATTTATTATTTTAATAAATGATAATTGAAAATACTTTAATTAACTTAAACCAAGTTTACAATTTTAATAGGAAATTGTAAAGCTAATGTAGAATTTCTCCATTAGCTTTCTAGTGATTAATAACAATCTTCCCTCAATCAATAATGACGTAACTTACATATAAATTAAAAGTCACAACTTTTCATGTTTCTAACATCTTTTGAATGAAATTAATTTACAGTATCTCACGGCAATTAATTATTAATATCTGGTCCTCACAAAATTTAGTACTTCTGTTTATTTACACAGCTATATTTCACATCTGGTCCTCACCATTTGTTGGTTAAAATTTAGCACACCTCAGTTGCAAACACAGTATTGACTATTTTTTTATTTATTCAAGATTTATGTGTGTGATTAGAGGAGAATAGATCAAATTTTGATGAGCCAAATTGTTGATGAATAGATGCTAAGCTAAGCAGCAACTTGATCTCTTGTATCTGTAGAAGACCAATAAGGATATCATATAAGAACCAAAATGGTGAAAACAGAACTTGCAAACGTAATATATATAATTTGCTAGGTTAAACTAAAATAATATGAGTGTTGTTGCCTAGCTTTATAACGTAAATCATGTAGGGCTTTCAAGCCAGAAAATAATAATAGTTTGACATTTTTCATAATTTTTCCAAAGGTAGAATTTTCATGTGGAAGCGATCTGGGATCTGCAGCTGGAATTTGTGAAGGATAGCACAACTCATGGTCCTTCACTAGGCAAGGCATGGTTTCTTATTCTTTGTTCTACATAAGGATCAATAGGATCTTCATAAATATACCCATTTAGGTTTCTCTTCTTATTTGGTCTCTAAAGCTTCACATGATCCTGATGTCATTTTTTGCTCTCGATTACTAACATTCTATATTAAAAATGGTTCATAATCCTTGATTAGATTAACTGAATGAAGCTATTCGACCAGACTATTTAGAGTTGATAGATGGTTTAGTTCAACTTTAGGAGAAGTACAACTATGTATGTGTGCCTTGATACCCACTTGCCAGAGCATCTTTGTAATTATTGAAACGAGGATTCATTCTCAATATGAATCTCAAAAGATGTCATGCAAATAGAGATGATTCTAGTTTAAACTGTGCAACTAATTCTAAATCTGCTATAAGTTTGTGATTGGTTTCATTAGCATTCTAGTGGAAAGGGCTGCTCCTACATCTATCTCATGGTTTTGCGTAATTGTTTTTCCTTGACGACTTATAGGAAGGTGAATGCATGTTTTGATGGATTAAGGCATTCACGTGCGCACTCCCCCATCAATTTTGGTGACTTGTTAACAATAAGGTAGATTAGTTTTATTTTTGCAAGTGTACGAAAATGCACCGCCTAGGCGGCGCGTTTTCTCTCTTCGCCACTCAGCCGCAGCGATTACCACCAAATCGGCAGTGGTAATCACGCGGTTGAGTGGTCGGTGGGACTCGACCGCGTAGGCGCCGATACACGGCCGCTAATCGCCTGTGTATCGGCGTTGTTTTTTTTTTTTTGGGACGAGGTGGGTTTATTAAAAAAAAAAAAAAAAAAAAAATTCTCTCCGCATTTTCTCCTCTCCTCTCTGCTGCAATATTTTTTATTTTCTCAACAGTCAGCTCTGCTCTCTCTCACTCTCTTCATGCAGACACGGTAAGGGTTTTTTTTTATTCCAACAAAAATAAAATGGTTCATTATATTATGGCTTTTGTTATAATTATAACTAATTAACTATTTTCCCTATTTTGTTAATTTTATTAATTTGACCTAAAATCCTATTATCCTAAATATAAATTGAGTGTTTTTTTTTTGTTAGTTAATAAGTTATTAGCTATTAGTATTTAGTATTTAGTATTTAGTAGTAATTACTAATTAAATTAGTTAATAAATTAAAATTATAAAGAAAAGATCAAAGTAAATAGATTTTAGGGTTTATGGTGAATTGGTGATATTAAATAATTAATTGTTACTTGAGCATATTAATTAATAACTAATTAGCTATTAGTATTTAGTAATTAGTAGTAATTAGTAATTAAATTAGTTAATAAATTATAAAGAAAAGATAAAAGTAAATAAATTTTAGGATTTATGGTGATATTAAATAATTAATTGTTACTTGGGCATATTACTAATTAAATGAATTGATTAATTCTTAGTAGGACATGACTTCTTCTTCTGCGGCCTCTAATTCGGAGTGTAGTCATGTTCTTAAACGGAACTCAAATGATGTTGGATGTGAGTATGGAGCTTTAATAGATCCAAATAACTTGGATAAAGTTAAATGCAAGTTACGCGCTTGTCGCCCCTCCCCCTCTTTCGTTGGGCCATGAAAGACCATATGGAATTAAGGCAACCCACTGTGGAAAAAAAATTTCCGGAGGAGTTTACAGAATGAAAGAATTTATTGGGCATATATCGAGGAATGTTACAAAATATCCAAAGTCGAATAAAAAGGATAAGGAGAAGTGTAGACAAGCCATTTTAGATGGAATGAATAAAAAAAAGAAAAGAGAAGCATGTTAGTGAGATAAAACAGATAGTTAATATCGAGAGCGATGAAGAAGATGAAATTCGTGAAATAGAAGAAGGGTTAGATTCAAGACCCCCTCGGCATCGCGGCTGATTCTTCAGTTAGTGATGGTAAAACAATACAACAAAATATTAATGAAACATTTTTTAAAGAAAAGACACATAATGTGAAGCGATTTGTTGCTAAGTGGGTTATGAATCTGGTATTCATTTCAATGCCATTGACAATGATAGATGGATAGCGATGATGGAGGCAGTTGGTCAATTTGTACCGGGTTTCAGAGGTCCTAGCCAATATGAATTGAAGGAGCCATTATTGAAAGAGAAAGTTGAAAGCGTTAAAGTTTTTCTACAACAACTTGATAAGGAGTGGAAGGAGAACGAGTGTTCGATCATGACAAATGCTTGGAGTGATAGGAAAAGGAGAAGTATAATGAATTTGTGTGTTAATTGCACAATAGGTATCATTTTCCTTTCTTCCAAGGAAAGTTCCCATGTGGCACATACTGCTGAGCACATTTATGAGTATGTTATGACGGGTATTGAACAAGTGGGGGTTGAAAATATAGTTCAAGTGGTAACCGACAATGCCTCAAATAATATGGCCGTGACAAAGTTGTTGAAGGCAAAAATGCCAAATATTTTTTGGAGTTTTTGTGCTACTCACATCATAAACCTCATGCTTGAAAGTATTGAGAAATTGCCGAGGTACAAAAAAACCATTGATAGTGCCAAGACTTTCACCATTTTTGTGTATGCACATCACAAGATTTTGTCCATGATGAGGTTATTTACAAAACAGAGGGACATAGTGAGAGCGGGAGTAACTAGGTTTGCCTCTGCTTTCTTAAAGTTACAAAGTTTGATTGAGAAAAAAGAAAGTCTGTGAACCATGTTTGCTAGTACAAATTGGGATGAGTGCACATGGTCGAAGCAAGCTAAAGAGAAAGCGGCATTTGCCACGGTGATGAGTGTTTCTTTTTGGAATGGTGTGACTCAATGTTTGAGATGTTTGCACCTTTGGTGAGGGTGCTTCGACTAGGTGATGGGGATAGAAATCCATTCATGGGCTTTGTATATGGAGAGTTAAAGAATGCAAAAGAATAGATAAATGAGGTATTGAACAATATTGAGAATAATTATCGGCCAATCTTAGAGATTATTGATAGCAAAATCGAAGGTTCGCTTGATACCTCATTGCATTGCGTCACTTGTCTATTAAGTCCGTACTACTATTATAAGGATACAAGTATTGAATATGATGTGAATGTAATAGATGAGGTATTTACGGTTGTGGAGGCTTTCTTTTCCACTGATATTTACATGCAAAGTAAGGTGATAAATGAGGAGTTGGCTTAATATAAGGCAAAAGATCAAATTTTGGGTAGAGAAGTGGCGGCAAAAGCATGACGAGTATCTATTGATGTTTTTAATCCAGGTAAAAATAAAGTATTCATTTGAATTATTTTGCATATTATATAAGATTTAGTACATTTCATTTAAACTATTTATGTTAATTTGTAGTTTCATGGTGGCGTACATATAGCGCCATACACCTAACTTGCTAAAAATGGAAAAAAAATGATATTTTCATTAACTACTAGTTCATCCGGGTGCGAACGAAATTGGAGCACTTTTGAGGGGGTAAATATTTAACATTAGTTAAATACTTAAATATTTTATTATTTTATTTTTTAATTATTAATTGATTTATTTAAATTATTTATGTAGATTCACACGAAGAAAACAAGTAGATTAGGTGTGAATCAATTAAATAATCTAGTCTTTGTTTCCTTTAATGTAATAATGCCAAGTTGCAGAACAATCACAAAAGGGAGAAGGAATGAAATTGAATGTATTACTCGCAAAAGATGCTACTAATGCACAAGGATGGATTGTTGAAGGTGGTGAATCTGGTGATGATGAAGAAGTAGAGCCCGATTCGGGGCTTATTTGGAGGATGGTTGGAGAAGCATCTGGAGCTTATGAAATGTTACCACCTCAGAAAAGCGCTAAAAATGCTGAATACAAAGAACTTGATGAAGAAGATTTTAATTCTGATGAAGAACCTAAGGATAATGAGTTTGAAGTAGATGAAGGAGAATTAGAGATTTAGTTAAAATTTAACTTTGTTAAAAGGATGATGAACATGAACTTTAACTTTAACTCTAATCTTGCACTTAATTAAAGGATGTTGCATGGATTGATCGGAGATTTTGATGTTTCATATGGTTGATTGAGTTTGATTTTATATTTTATTACATTTTAATTGAATTTATATATTTGGTTATTTATGATGTTGGAAAATATTAGGTTTTAACTATTTACCGACTAATTACCTAGGCCCCGCCTAGGCGTTGGGTCGCCGCCCGACTAGCGCCTAGCGTATTTTAGAACACTGATTTTTGCTGCAAAACAATCAAAATTCTATTGGGAATCCCATTTTAATCAAGCATCTGAAATTTAACTTGTGTGCTCAACCATGATAAAAGACCTCACAATCTTAGCAGCCTACACTGTATCATCATATGCAAATCAATCTGCAACTGCAAGGCAGTTAAGTTATCTGAACTGTTTTCTTCTTTTTAGGATGGAGAATTTTAGTTTTATTTGCTCTTTCAACCTTATGATCATTCTTCATGATCTCACTAGCAATATGAGATTGCAGAGAAAATGACTAGAGATTTTAGTGTTATTTGCTCTTTCAACCTTATTGTTAGAGAGTATGCCCTAAAACCAGTTATGGATGTAATGGTTTAAGGCATATTATTTGTAATATTTTATTATTTATTAATAAAAGGCATTTGTTAACTACACATTATTACATCCATTTTATATGTGTATGTCCTGAGACATTATGTCAGATAAATATCGTTAATCCAAAAGACATTTGTGATTATGAGAGTCAATGATATTTATATATGTCTCAAATTAAGTTCTTGAAAATGTGATTGTTATACAGGACAATAATATATCACTTGACCAATATTGTTGTGTGTCGCCTAGATTGACATATGATGTTAATAGAATGGATGATGAGTCTCATATCATAAGGACACAGACAATAGATGTTTCATTAGTAGAATGAAATATCGAACACGACCACAGAAGCGTAAGATCACATGGTAATATTATCTAAGGTCATTGATCTTCGTAATAATACATTAGTGTCATTATATCCTCTGACCTGAGATCATATGATGACTTGTGCGCGATAATACTCTTGGTTCACTAGTATATCCTCATTCGACTATTCACGTCCTTTGAATAAATACTAGATGGCCTTGAGCGATTGACGTACGAAGTCACGTATGCTTCAAGATGGGATCCGATAACTTTGATAATTAAAGTTATAGATGTTTCAACGAAACTTACAGTTGTGGATATAAGTCTTTGGCCAAAGCAGTCGATATCTTAGAGATATCAGATCCACAAGATAAAGTTTAAAGATATGTCGAGTATAAGGATTTGACCTTACCATGATCCCAGACTCGATAAGAAACATAAATATCGGAAGGAATGAGATGACATGTTCGAAGTGTATTCTAACAGGTTCATATGTTTTTTTCCCACTTCAATCATCGACTAGGGGCCATGGCTTGCTGCTAGGCGATTACCCATGGTTTGTGGAATATCATAGAGATGAAATATTAAAGAGTTAATATTATGCCACTGCTACTCGATAATGAACCTAGGACGGTCGCACAATATAGTTCTCGTCTATGTTACAATTCAAGGATGTATATTAAAAGTTAATAAATGATCATTTTGGCATTTCCATTAGGATATTCGAGATATTTCGGAAATATTAATTTGATTAATAAATTCGAAATATAAAATAAGATTTAATTGTTTAATTAATATTTGATATTTATATTAAATAAATTAAATGTAATTTTAATTAATTGTTAATTAAAATTAAGTAAGTTGAATTAATTAATTAATAGTAATTAATTATTATGCCAAAATAATATTTATCTATTGGACTTTAATTTAGTGGGCTAGCACCCAAATTAATTATAGTCCTATTTACGATTAAATATGGAAGTCTTTATTTAATTAGGATTCCTAATTTGATTAAGTATCCTAATTTTATTTTGGAAAGAATCTTTAAAAGACCAAATTTGATTTGGAGAGATATTTGATTGATATTATTGTATTGAGATACAATTATAACTTCTTGTTGAAGTTGAAGCAAAACTTCTTTTGGAAGTTGAGGCAAAACTTCTTGTTGAAGTTGATGCAAAACTTCTTTTGGAAGTTGAGGCAAAACTTCTTGTTGAAGTTGATGCAAAACTTCTTTTGGAAGTTGAGGCAAAACTTCTTGTTGAAGTTGAGGCAAAACTTCCTGTTCAAGTTGAAGGCAAAACTTATATATATATAGATTAAGGGAAAATAGTTTTTCAAGGATAATTTTTATCTCTCTATTGGAAGAGTTCCAATTTATTCCTAAAGACTTCAAACATCATAGAAAAGAAAATAGTTTCTTTTGTTCTCAAGAGTGGGAGCGATTTGTTCGTAGAGAAGAGCTAGTGTGCCAACTAGAGGTGCAACGCTTGGTGCACTACTAAAAGGGAAAAATCAAGGAGGATATTCAAAAGGCTCAAGAAAGATAACAAGCACATCAAGGTATGTCTTATTATCAGTAAATTTTATTTATGTTGATAAATAAAATATTTATTACATGCATGTTAAATTAATATAGATTAATTTAAATAGTATATTGTTTACATCAACTACGACATAACCACGATTCTTAGAGTGGTTTTGGAAGAAAATTTTAAATTCCAGTCTATGGATGCTTCCGCGCTAACTCCAAAATCTTACAGTGGTATCAGAGCTTTGAGGTTATGTCGTTTTGATGAAAACAAATTAAAGCATGTATATGAGATCCTAATGAGAGCTGTTCGGTTAGGCTATTAGTTTATGTTGATAAAATCGTTATTTTTGGCGGAAGTTTTTTGTGGAGACACTAGACATATGGATTAACGACTCTGTAAAATTTCAACTCAATTGGAATTTGGAAAGGTCGTCTGCTATGCAAAACAATCTGTTGGACAGAACCTGAAAATTCAGGAAGGCAGATTCCGCAGGACCAATTTGTAAAATTCTGAAAGTTTTAGGGATTTATTGCAAATAGCAAAATGATCAGATGTGAAATTGTAATTTCTGAAATTACAAATATTTTACAAAATTTCCAGAATTAAAATTTGAGTATGATTAGAATTCTATTTTCATTAAAAAAAAATTTGGAAAGAATTCTAATAGAAATTGAGTTGTTGCTAGTTTTGAACTAAATAACTTCTTAGGAAGTTAAACTCATATAAAATTTTAATTGGATTAAAATTAAATCACCACAAGAATCCTAATACAACTTTGATTATATCTCTTAATTATTTAATATGATTAAAACATTTATTGATAATCAAAGTATAATCTTTTAAAAGTTTCAAGATTAATATAGATTTATTCAAGCCAAGAAAGCCTAAGACCTTCTCGAACAAAAAGGTATTAAAGAGAACTCTGTCACCAAGGCGATAAGAGCCTAAGAAGGTAGGGACTTAAGTGGTCACGCCGGACCCCCCTCATCTTCTGGGAGTTTTTCTCTAGTTACCGAATTGTGAAGGATTGTCTTAAACCAAATGGAACAGTCTTATTAAAGTGTTAATAAAAGATTAGGATCCTCCTCGTCTAGAGCCAAACATGTGCATGATGAAAGTATAAGATACAAAGACATCAAGACGCACCAAAAGAAAAGACCTAATTCATATAAGATATGAATAATTATATATTCCCCAAGATTTGATATTAAGCATTAACCTTCCAACACAATCAAATAGTCCACTGAATGTATTTTGGTAATCCCAAAACCATTAGGTGAGGGACCCTTATATGTTTAAGTACTATTTGACATGTTCGTATATGTAGCCTAATGATTGCAAACCCAAAACCCATTAGGTGAGGGCCAATCACATGTGTTACGTGACGAAAGGTGTTGGGCCTAGCTTAACTAGTGAAGATGTCAATACCCATTTGGTGAGACATTGTTCGCTGGAGGTAGTAAAGGTCGAGCCTTGTATAGAGATACAAACAAAAGGAGTTTTGACTCATTGCAAATGAAATGCCAAAACCCATTAGGTGAGGCATGACATTAACAATGAGAACTCGACGTCCCACTAGAAATATATCCAACAATATTTCCGTTTTCCGCATAGAGGAGTGTGGAATTCGACTAACATTAGTGGGAGTAACATTATTTAAAATGCCTTAAATTTTGTTTAATTACTTATTACAAATTAGTAACAAACTCGTGTTTTCAACAGAGTACGTGATACAAAATGAATCCAATAAAATCAATACTTGACAAAGATAAACTCAATGGACCCAATTTTCAAAATGAGTGCTTCTATTGCAAGAAGAAAAGACATTGGAAGAGGAATTGTCCTCAGTACCTTGCAAGCTTGAAAAAGCAAAAGGAAGGTACGTCCTCGTTCTTTGTTATTGAAATGGATCTTGGAATAAGTTCCATATCTCATTCATGGATTTTAGATTTTGCTGCGACATCACATATTTGTATGTCTCTGCAGATTCTAAAGAGTAAGATGTTACTTAAGGAAGGAGAAGTGGTCCTGAAAGTTGGGAATGGAGAACTTGTCTCTGCAACCAACGTAGGGGCGTGTCAACTTCCTATGCCATCAAGACATTTAATTTTATTAGATAAAGTCTTACATTTTCCTAGTGCAATAAGAAACATTGTTTCCATTCCAATATTGACAAAATGTAATTATGAATTTCATTTTATCAATGAGAAATGCAATATTTATTAACTGACTAAATTTGTTGGTGTTGCACTAAAAGAAAATGGATTGTATGTCTTGCAAATGAATGAGAACCATAACAAAGAATTAAATACAATAACAACAAAAAGACCAAGAGATAATCCTAATTCAAGATTCCTTTAGCACTTAAGATTAGGTCATATTGGAGAGAAAAGAATTTCACAATGGAGAAGGAAGGCTTACTTCCTTCATTAGGTTTAGAACCTTATCCAACTTGCGTAATCATGTCTCAAAGGAAAAATGACCAAATCACCTTTTGTAGGACAAAACGAAATAGCCAAAGAAACCTTGGAACTCATACATACTGATGTATGTGGCCCACTTAGTATAGTGGCCAAAGGTGGTTTTCAATACTTCATTACTTTCACTGACGATTGTTCAAGATTTGGGTATTTGTACCTAATGAAACATAAGTCAGAAACTTTTGAAAAGTTCAAAGAGTATAAGAATGAAATAGAAAACCAATTAGGAAAAAGTATTAAAAATCTACGATCTGATCGTGGAGGAGAATACTTAAGTATTGAATTTCAAGATTATCTAAAGGAACATGGAATAGTGTCACAGGTAACACCTCCTTACACACCTCAGCATAACTGTGTCTCTGAAAGGAGAAATCGTACCCTATTGGATATGGTACGTTCCATGATGAGTTTTGTTGATATACCGACGTCCTTTTGGGGATATGCTCTCTAAACAGCCTTGCATGTTCTAAATAGAGTTCCGACCAAATCCGCTCCTAAAACTCCATATGAGATATGGTATGGGAAACGTCCTAATTAGGATATTTGAAGATTTGGGGTAGTCCAGCTTATGTAAGGAAAGTCTTTACAGAAAAGCTAGACTCAAGATCTGAAAAAGCTCAATTCATAGGATATCCCAAGGATTCGATGGGATACTACTTCTACATTCCCTCTGATCACAATATAGTGGTTAGTAGGAATGCTACATTCCTTGAGGACCGTTTGGTTCAAGAGGGAAGTACTGGGAAAGAAGTAGACCTAGATGAGGAAGTCTCTCAAGAAGAGGATTCTGGAAAACGAATTGACTCACCTCAAATGGAACCAGAATAAGTTGAACAAGAAGCACCTCAAGAAACACAACCACTTCGTAGGTCAATTAGGGAATCTCGCACTCCTTTGAGATACACCCTAGTCAATCAAGAAGATTTTGAATCTTTTATGATTGGTGAGGCGGTTCATGTTGATGACCCTAGAAACTACGAAGAAGCAATGTTAGACATTGACTCTTCTAGATGGCTTGAAGCTATGAATTCTAAAATGGAATCCATGTATTCTAATCAAGTATGGACACTTGTTGATCCTCCTGAAGGAATTAGTCCTATTGGGTGTAAATGGGTCTTCAAGAGAAAGATTGGAAATGATGGTAAAGTAGAGACTTATAAAGCTAGACTAGTGGCAAAAGGATATACTCAGAAACAAGGAATTGATTATGAGGAAACCTTTTCGCCAGTAGCTATGCTAAAATCCATTAGAATTCTTTTAGCTATAGCAGCTTACTATGACTATGAGATTTGGCAAATGGATGTCAAAATGACGTTTCTAAATGGATTTCTTGAGGAATAAATTTATATGAAACAACAGAAGATTTTACATCTAAAGGAGATAGTCATAAGGTATGCAAGCTGCAAAAATCAATATATAGTCTAAAGCAAGCATCTAGAAGTTGGAATCTACGATTTAACGATGCAATCAAAACTCTTGGTTTCATAAAAAATGTAGATGAGCCCTGTATTTACAAAAGGGTCAGTGGGAGCGCTATCACATTCTTGATATTATATGTAGATGACATATTACTATTAGGAAACGATGTTGCTATGATGACGTCAGTCAAAGTTTGGCTATCCAAAACATTCTCATTGAAAGACTTTGGAGAAACAACATACATTCTTGTATAAGAATCTATAGATATAGATTTAGAAGAATGATTGTTTTATCTCAAAGTATGTACATAGAAAATGTGCTTAAGAGATTCAACATATTGGACTCTAAAATAGGCTTGTTGCTTTGAAGGCATGGAATTCATCTATCTAAATCGATGAGTCCCAAGACACCTCAAGAAAGAGCACGCATGAGTCAAGTACCATATGCTTCTGCCATAGGTAGTCTCATGTATGTCCATGCTATGTACAAGACCGGATATCGCATTTGCTGTTAGTAAACAAGCAGATTCCAGTCCGATCCAGGAGAAAATCATTGGATAGCAGTCAAGGCAATCCTCAAGTACTTAAGAAGACTAAGGATATGATACTGACTTACGGATCACCAGAACTGAAAGTGGAAGGGTTTACGGACTCGGACTTTCAGACAGATACTGATGATTATAAGTCAACCTCTGGATTCGTATTCTTATGTAATGGAGGAGCAGTTAGTTGGAAGAGCGCCAAGCAATCCACTATTGCAGACTCCACTACTAGGCAGAATACATAGCAGCTTCAGAAGCAGCGAAAGAAGCAGTTTGGATGAAGTTCGTTACAGAACTAGGTGTGGTTCCAACCATTGAAGGAGCGTTCCCTTTGAACTGCGACAACAATGGGGCTATAGCACAGGCCAAGGAACCAAGGTCGCACCAGAAATCCAAACACATTCAAAGAAAGTATCACATATTAAGAGAATATGTTGGAGATGGGCAGATAGCCATTCAGAAAACACCTTCAGCTGATAATGTGGCTGATGCACTCACAAAGCCAATGAGCCAAGAACAATGGAGCGTCATCTTGAGAAGATGGGCATTGGGTATCATAACAACTGGCTTTAGTGCAAGTGGGAGTTTGTTAGAGAGTATGCCCTAAAACCAGTTATGGATGTAATGGTTTAAGGCATATTATTTGTAATATATTTTATTATTTATTAATAAAAGGCATTTGTTAACTACACATTATTACATCCATATTTTTATGTGTATGTCCTGAGACATTATGTCAGATAAATATCGTTAATCCAAAAGACGTTTGTGATTATGAGAGTCAACGATATTTATATATGTCTCAAATTAAGTTCTTGGTAAAATGTGATTGTTATACAGGACAATAATATCACTTGACCAATATTGTTGTGTGTCGCCTAGATTGACATATGATGTTAATAGAATGGATGATGAGTCTCATATCATAAGGACACAGACAATAGATGTTTCATTAGTAGAATGAAATATCGAACACGACCACAGAAGCGTAAGATCACATGGTAATATTATCTAAGGTCATTGATCTTCGTAATAATACATTAGTGTCATTATATCCTCTGACCTGAGATCATATGATGACTTGTGCGATAATACTCTTGGTTCACTAGTATATCCTCATTCGACTATTCACGTCCTTTGAATAAATACTAGATGGCCTTGAGCGATTGACGTACGAAGTCACGTATGCTTCAAGATGGGATCCGATAACTTTGATAATTAAAGTTATAGATGTTTCAACGAAACTTACAGTTGTGGATATAAGTCTTTGGCCAAAGCAGTCGATATCTTAGAGATATCAGATCCACAAGATAAAGTTTAAAGATATGTCGAGTATAAGGATTTGACCTTACCATGATCCCAGACTCGATAAGAAACATAAATATCGGAAGGAATGAGATGACATGTTCGAAGTGTATTCTAACAGGTTCATATGTTTTTCCCACTTCATTCATCGACTAGGGGCCATGGCTTGCTGCTAGGCGATTACCCATGGTCTGTGGAATATCATAGAGATGAAATATTAAAGAGTTAATATTATTCCACTGCTACTCGATAATGAACCTAGGACGGTCGCACAATATAGTTCTCGTCTATGTTACAAATTCAAGGATGTATATTAAAAGTTAATAAATGATCATTTTGGCATTTCCATTAGGATATTCGAGATATTTCGGAAATATTAATTTGATTAATAAATTCGAAATATAAAATAAAATTTAATTGTTTAATTAAATATTTGATATTTATATTAAATAAATTAAATGTAATTTTAATTAATTGTTAATTAAAATTAAGTAAGTTGAATTAATTAATTAATAGTTAATTAATTATTATGCCAAAATAATATTTAATCTATTGGACTTTAATTTAGTGGGCTAGCACCCAAATAAATTATAGTCCTATTTAAGATTAAATATGGAAGTCTTTATTTAATTAGGATTCATAATTTGATTAAGTATCCTAATTTTATTTTGGAAAGAATCTTTAAAAGACCAAATTTGATTTGGAGAGATATTTGATTGATATTATTGTATTGAGATACAATTATAACTTCTTGTTGAAGTTGATGCAAAACTTCTTTTAGAAGTTGAGGCAAAACTTCTTGTTGAAGTTGATGCAAAACTTCTTTTGGAAGTTGAGGCAAAACTTCTTGTTGAAGTTGAGGCAAAACTTCCTGTTCAAGTTGAAGGCAAAACTTATATATATATAGATTAAGGGAAAATAGTTTTTCAAGGATAATTTTTATCTCTCTATTGGAAGAGTTCCAATTTATTCCTAAAGACTTCAAACATCATAGAAAAGAAAATAGTTTCTTTTGTTCTCAAGAGTGGGAGCGATTTGTTCGTAGAGAAGAGCTAGTGTGCCAACTAGAGGTGCAACGCTTGGTGCACTACTAAAAGGGAAAAATCAAGGAGGATATTCAAAAGGCTCGAGAAAGATAACAAGCACATCAAGGTATGTCTTATTATCAGTAAATTTTATTTATGTTGATAAATAAAATATTTATTACATGCATGTTAAATTAATATAGATTAATTTAAATAGTATATTGTTTACATCAACTACGACATAACCACGATTCTTAGAGTGGTTTTGGAAGAAAATTTTAAATTCCAGTCATATGGATGCTTCCGCGCTAACTCCAAAACCTTACACTTATGATCATTCTTCATTATCTCACTAGCAATATGAGATTGCAGAGAAAATGACTAGAGATTTTAGTGTTATTTGCTCTTTCAACCTTATGATCATTCTTCATTATCTCACTAGCAATATGAGATTGCAGAGAAAATGACTAGAGATTTTAGTGTTATTTGCTCTTTCACAACCTTATGATCATTCTTCATTATCTCACTAGCAATATGAGATTGCAGAGAAAATGACTAGAGATTTTAGTGTTATTTGCTCTTTCAACCTTATGATCATTCTTCATTATCTCACTAGCAATATGAGATTGCAGAGAAAATGACTAGAGATTTTAGTGTTATTTGCTCTTTCAACCTTATGATCATTCTTCATTATCTCACTAGCAATATGAGATTGCAGAGAAAATGACTAGAGATTTTAGTGTTATTTGCTCTTTCAACCTTATGATCATTCTTCATTATCTCACTAGCAATATGAGATTGCAGAGAAAATGACTAGAATCTTGATTGCATTCAGCCATGCATATTCTGCAATTAACCTGCCAACTAGTGCGACCTTTTTTTAGAAAAACAGATCATTTTAACATTCTCTGTTTGTTTGGCGAGAAGATAATGGACAGGAGAGAATGGAGATGGATTTTATGGAAAAACAGCCATATATTTAGGGGGTGTTTTGAAAACTTAGCACATTTTTAAATCCATTAAAAGTTCAGTTAAAAAGATGTGTGAATATGAAAAGAATTCGGCATTTAGATTTTTGAACCACATCATTCATCATTTGATATCAAGAAAATTATGGACAAAGAAACCAGAGGCAATACAAAATGGTGTTTCAATAACTTGTTAGATTCACAAGAACCACAATTTGCATAATGATTTTGGAAGGAAAATTGATAAACTACTGAACATGGGAAGGAAAGCGTGTATTGTTTCAGAAAGAGATAAGATCACAATTAAGACCATGAGGTGAACATTCATGAGACAAAAAAAAATGAACTAAAGATGCTTGGCCATTGAACCAAATCCTATATTGGAAGGGCTTGAGTTTTCATTTTCATTTATTCACCTCCTCTTCTTTTGCTTTTGTATTTCCTGCTTTGGTTCATTTTCTGCATCATGTTTCCACTTTTGCTCATTTAGTTAATAATATTTCAAGATTTGAGAATGCATGCTGTTTATGCAGCTTTGACAAAATGATATTTAAATCATAGAAAAATGGTATCAATCCTTGTTACTTTTCCTTTTAGATTACCAGAAAAGGAATAAGAGGGTGAAATTTTATGTTGAGAAAGGCATGCCAATGGTGGTTCATTTGGCAGATCATGGCCTGTCTGGCCTTATTCCTTTGGAAATATTCTCTAGGAACATCCTCTTTGTCTTTGAGGAGGCAATAAAACATCTAAACAAGTTTAATGTCTTCAACTAGGCTTCATCTTTGTGGGTTTGTTCTTACATGTCTTCTCTGACTATCACAACTACAAAAAGAAAATCTTAATCATAGTTCTTGAAATATGTTGTTTTTTTTTTTTGTGGGATTTGTTGCTTTTTCATCCTTTCCTGTCACAATTTTAGCAGAATTCCATGCCACAATTAACCCTTTGCTTAGCCAAAGTTATGAGTATCTTGCTTGTGGCAAGGGCACTGATGAAAGCAAATTAAGACCAAGAGATTACACACAGGATCTTGACTCTGATACAAGGTTAGCATTATTTGATAATGGCTCAAAGCACAAATTCAGGCAGATATTATGGGAAATTTGATTACAGGAACAGAAAATCAATTGCATAATTCTGATCTACAAAGTCACCAGAATTTCTGGCAAATATCCAGCAAATGAAGGGGACAAAAACACATAATTAGGACCTGAATTTGTGTTGAGCACTCTATCAACTAAATTTTGATAAATAAAAAAAGGGTTAGGCCACCAAGAAATGCCAGGAAAGTTGCATCAGGGATAAAAGGAGGAAGCAAATCAAGTACATTGATGATTCTAAAACTGTACAAACCAAAAAAAAAAAAAAAAAAGAAACCAAGACTATCATTCATTTTTTTCTCAGTTATAACACTTCCTTTTCTTATCTTGGGATGAGAAAGAAACTCAAGCACTAATGTCTTTAAAAGAAGTACAAAAAGAAAAATAAAGAAATCAACTTTGATTTGAGGACTGTTTGATTAGAGGTTGTGAAGTCTTGCCCCATTCTTCAGGTGGACTCTTCACTTCCATTAACAATGCAACAACTTCCTTCATCGTTGGTCGTTCTGCTGGTGAAGAGTTCACACAAAACATTGCAATTCCCAGAGTTTGAAGCATTTCTTGTACCTTTTGATCTGGTAAACCTTGGAGCTTTGCATCTAGAATTGATGCAGCCGGTTCGAAACTTGCCATTTTCTTTTTCACCCACTCAACTATATGTAGTCCATCGCCTATCTGGGGCTCGATTGCACTCCTTCCGCTTAGTATCTCAAGCAAAACCACTCCGTAACTGTATACATCACTCTTCTCAGTTATGTTCATGGTGTATCCGTACTCTGCAGTTATCACAGAATTATGTTTAGATGTGGAACTTACTATTTATTGAAAAGAAAGAGGATGTGAAGATAAATGATACTTGCCTGGTGCAATATAACCATAAGAACCTGCCACTCTAGACATTGCATGGTGGTAATTTGGAGAGTTCATCAACTTTGCCAATCCAAAATCGGCCAAATAGGCCTCATACTTGGAATCGAGAAGTATGTTATTGCACTTGACATCTCTGTGAAGAATTGCTGGAACACAATCATGGTGGAGATAAGCCAAACCCTGTGCTGATCCAACTGCAATCTTGTATCTAGTTTCCCACTCCAAGTTCCTATTCCCTTGCAACAGCTGTTGTAGATTTCCATTTGGAATGTAGTTATAAAGTAGAAGCTTTACACTTCTATTGGAACAATAACCTAGGAGCTTCACAATGTTTCTATGTCTAATGTGCCCAAGAATTTGAATTTCAGCTGCAAAAGAGTCCACTGGTTCTTCATCTCTTTTTGTTTTCCAAAGCTTTTTCACAGCAGTCAACCCACCATTAGGCATCTCAGCCTTATAGACAACTCCAGAGCAGCCTTTGCCAATCACATTTTCATCTTTCAGGCATTCCAGGATGTTGTCAATGGTGAAGTTGAGCTTTTGAAAGGGAATGAAAGTCCATGGATAAGAGAAATCTTCAGCTCCCGGTGGTAAAGTTGACATTCCTGAAGCTTTCTCCATCATGTACCTATGATTTTGTGTAACTAAAATCCATGAAGCAATAACTGCTATGGTCACCGAAGCCAAAATAACAGCTATCAAAGCTATAGTTTTGGCAGATTTCAATCCGTTTTTTCTAATGAGACTTGAGGAACAAGTAGACCCATCAGTGGATTGACAAAGACGCAGGTTCTGTAGATATGAATTTGGTGTTAGAGTTCTAAAGAACGTGGTTACAGGAATAGGACCTGAAAAATTATTGTAGGAGATATTCAGGGAAGTGAGACTAGTAAGGTAACCGAGGACTTTGATTTTTCCATACAGCATATTATGCGAAATATCTAGTGACTGCAACTGTGTCAAGCTTGACATTGTCTCTGGAAGCTCTCCTGTAAATTCATTCGAGCTCAAGTCCAAACTGATTGTTAAGCTTGTGACATAACCGATCTCTTGTGGAATTGCACCAGAAAAGCTATTGTAGCTCAAATCAAGCAGAGTCAGTTTCTGCAAATTTTTAATGGATTTCGGAATTGATCCTGTGAGTAGATTGTTGTTGAGAATGAGCTTGTTTAAGTAACTGAAGTTTCCGAAACTCCAAGGAATTTCACCTGTCAAGCTGTTTCTGCTGAGATCAAGCTGCTCCAAATTCACAAGCTCCCCAAACTGAGATGGAATTTCTCCAGTAATGTGGTTATTGTGCACATCCAAAAGCTCAAGAACTGTAATATTGGCAATCTCCGAAGGAAGGCCACCGGAGAAATGGTTCATGTACAAGTCAAGAAAGACCAAGTTCTGCAATTGACCTATCTCCTTCGGAATCTGCCCTGAAAGCTGGTTTTCTCCAAGCCTCAATCTCACTAACGACTGACAACTTGCAACACTTCGTGGCAAATCTCCTGATAGTGAATTTCCTAAAAGGAGAAGTTTGCTCAGCTTCTTCAAACTGAAAATCTCCTCTGGCATTGTCCCTGTTAGCTTGTTCCTCGAAAGATCAAGCGCATACAGTTCTGTGCAGTTGCCAAAAGAGGCTGGTATTGTCCCAGACACTAAATTGCCCCACAAGAAAAAATTCTGCAAGTTTTTCAACTTACCAACCTGCCATGGAATTGAACCTGAAAATTGATTCTTATCAAGCTGAAGAGCTGTTAAGCTTGAACAATTACTCAACTTCCATGGAATCAAACCCGTAAGCATATTATCAGACAAATGAAGCTGCTCAAGAAGCACAAGCTTCCCCAAGTCACCGGGTATTTCACCAGAAAGATCATTAGCAGAGGCATCAAGCACAACAAGTGCTGAACAATTGGAAAGCTCAGCTGGAATTGGCCCAGACAATGCATTGCCCCATAAAAGCAAACTAGTAAGCTCTTGCAACTTACCTAATTGAGATGGTATTGAACCAGTGAGCTTGTTCATATGCAAATACAAATTCCTCAACTCTGAACACAATCCAAGTTCAGGCGGAATTGACCCAAAAACCTCAGTATCATAAAGGGCTAATGTTTGGAGATTGATCAAGTTACCAAATGTAGGTGGTATAACTCCAGAAAGGCCAGTGGCTGCAGCACCAAATGTTGTGAGATTTGTGAGCAGCCCAAGTTGCAGAGGAATCTCTCCTGTTAAGTAAGGATTTCCCCCGATTCTAAATTGTTGTAAAGAGACTAAAGAACCCAATTGAGATGGGATTGAGCCATTTAGCAGATTGTCTTGTAAACAAAGGACTTGAAGTGAAGTAAGATTAGCAAGCTGAGGAGGAATCCTGCCTGAGAGTCTATTGGAATTCAAGAAAAGGAACTGAAGCAATGAGAGCTGGCCAAGCTCTTCAGGAATTGGGCCCCAGAGAGAGTTAGAGGAAAGGTCTAAGAGGCGCAAGTGAGTGAGTTGGCCATAAGAAGGAGGGATTGTGCCTGAAATATTTGTTGAGGAGAGATTGAGGAGTTGCAGAGAAGACAGAGAGGAAAGCTGAGGAGGCAGAAATGAAAGATTGAGGAATGAGTTTGGGAGAGACAGGGAAATAACTCTGTTTTGAGGAGAACAAGTAATGCCCTGCCATGAACATGGAGTCAAGCTTGAAGGGTTCCAGGAAGAAAGTATTGATGATGATGCTTTTGCGGAAGGGCTAGCAGCAGAGATAAGTGAAAGAAGTGCTTCTCCATCATGAGAGAGTGAAGAAACCAGAGTATTTGACATTGT
Organism: Zanthoxylum bungeanum; assembly: GCA_019454045.1. Taxonomy (NCBI): domain Eukaryota; kingdom Viridiplantae; phylum Streptophyta; class Magnoliopsida; order Sapindales; family Rutaceae; genus Zanthoxylum; species Zanthoxylum bungeanum. The sequence goes on along the minus strand of SKCR01032759.1, from coordinate 150,543 downwards.
TAACAAGACAAACAGGAATGAGAATAACAAAAGTGTTCGTGTTTCTTTCACTTGAGCCATGTGGGGGAAGTTTATATGGTTTCAAATGGTGAAGTTTAAGAAATGGGGTTGATAAAATGAAGATGAAAATGCTGGTCTTGGTAATGGTGATGCTGATGCTGATGATGATGAAAGTGAAAGTCCACTCTAGGAGACAACATGCATGTGAGAAGAGATTAACTTGTTTTCAGCTGGTGATTTTAAAGGATGCTTAAACTTCACTCTAAAGAGTTGAATAACTTGAACCCCATTTGCATGTGAAGCAAAAACTAAGGGTGGGGGAAAAGATTTTTAAGGATCATAAGTTGTCCATTGATGGAAGATTTGTTGTTTGAAAAAACAATCTAAAGCTCACAAAAGTTTTAAGTTCAAAAGATCAAAAGAAACTAGAGAAATGTACCTCCTCCTAGTGATGAACCATACAAAATGATTGGACTGGCAACATTTTGAGGCTAAATTATGGCAGGTTAAGGCAGAACTGCATGAATTTTCGACATGATGTGGTGGCGGCCGGAGGTGGTGGTGGTGGTTGAATGGTGAGAGCTTGCTGAGGTTTGTTTTGTTACTGGCTATGGAGACTTGAGAGTAATGAGAGTGTTTCTGCCCATTGCTTTGTGTTTTAAATACTGAGAATTGAGAATATATATATATTTTTAAAGATTTTTGGGTTGTGATTAATTAGGGCGCCACTGTTTTTGTTTTGTTTTGTTTTATTTTGTTTTATTTTCTATTTATTATTTAATGTCCCATTATGCCCTTATTTATCCAGTGAAGAAGCACTGAAGCTTTTTACTTGTTTTGGTAAGGGCATTGTTGACTGTTTGCATGTATTGCTTCTAGCCTGCTAATGGACCCTAATTAAACGTCTAATCCAACGGTCAGGGTTTCCCTGAACTGGTTAATATTCGGAAAATGTTATGAACACAGATCCATAAATTTATGTTTTAAGGGCAACTAATAACAGTGGCAGAATATTTATTCAATGGGAATAAAATTTGAGTTTTATAAAAAAAAAAGAAAGTTAGATATTAAATAAAAATATATAATTAATAAACTAAAATTGTCATTAATTGTTTGACACATTTAATAACTTTCAAAATAAGCAAGGCCAATGGCTTCATCACTATAACCAACGATTCAGAAAATAGTTTGTTGCGTAAAAACAATTATCCGGACTGAATTTTTATATTACAAAATTGTCACTGATGAAACTGAAAAGAATTCAGCCCAAAATCATTTTTATTTTTTGTTTGATTTCGATTACAACAATGCCACCAATATAAATAAGTGGTCTTATTTCTTTTCCCCCTTGTCTATTTGTAGAGTTTTCCCTATTCCCCCAATCAACCAAAATTTTGATCTAAAAAAAATTAATTTTTAAGTATATAATATGATTTTTTTAAAATCATATCTTAGCATGGGGTGGAATAACTTTCGGGAAAATATTATGTATGTATATCATTACTCTTCATAATAAAATGTATATCCATCACTTAAACTTTAATGATAATAATAATAATAATAATAATAATAATAATAATATGATTTAAATAAAATGCCTTGGGGAATGCAAGACTTTGATGATAATAGGCATAGGAGTGAGGCTGAGGCAAGGCAAGGCAGCTTAGGAGATTGTGAAAGTTAAAAAAAGCATAGTGTTTAGAGTAAGTAATTACTAATTAGCAACCAATTACAATGTCTTTTTTTCCCCTCATTATATTTATTAACATTTTTTTTAATTAAATACATAATACTATATTATAAAATGGTCGTGAGGGTTTAAGGCTGGCGTGACAACAGAGGAATTTCTTGGTAAGGTAAAAAAAAAATAACTTTATTAATTTTTTTTTTAAAAATAAAAATTTACTGTGAGATAAATTTTAAGTTATTAACTAACTGTTGTGAGGTGAAATTAAAAAAATTTTGGTTACCGAGGAAGAGAAGGTGGGTTTATTTTGGGAGTGGAGCAAGAGATAATAATGTAACGACAGACAGTCACATGTAAGAGAGAGAAAAAGAGATGAGGTTTTTTTTTTTTTTTTTTTTTTTTTAATTGATTTTGATTTTGATTTTGATTTTTAGATTTGGAAATATATTAGGACGCATTTTTCGATTAGGGTTTTTATTAGGGTTTTACTTTTAGGTTTTGGATTGTTTCATAACAATTTAGCCGCAGAAGACATTTCTGTCGTCAATGTCACAAAAATTATGAAATTTGACCAAGTTAATTTTGGTGAAAAGGGGGAAAGAGAATGCGACTTTGTTATGTTATTTAGAACAATTGGATTTTCAACATATATGATCAATGGGGTACTTATCAATAATATATTTAATACTTAACATATTATTAAAAATATATCAATTTTAAAATTTTATTTACTGGTACGTTAAAAAACTTAAAAATTCATCGAATTTGGATATACGATTGAAAAATATATCAAACAATAGATATACATATATTACATGATAAATGGATGTTTGTTACACTTTTTAATATTTGAGTGGACCCGTTAATAAAATTTTAGGATTTGTATATTTTTAATAGCGTGTCATGCATTGGATATATGATTGATAACTTTCATATAATCAAAGATTTTATATATATACAAAGACGTAAAATCATTTTTTATTTTTGATTTTCTGGTTTCCTAAAAAATGTATCAATTTTCGAATATTTACTATTTAGTGTGAAAAATTGATATATTTTTGTAAAATTTTTAGTAGAAAATAATGCACTTTTATAATATCAGTTGGAAACATAATAATTTAAAAGGTGTTATAATAATTCGGATTCTCGCTATATTTTGGATAGAAATGAAATAATTTCCTTTTACTGTTTTTAGTCATTCTTCAAAATTGGGGAATATTTAAGAGGAAATGTGAAAGTTAAGGCTTCTAAGTATGTATGGTAAAAACTCTTAGGTGGGAATTCGGTATGTTATGAGCGAATAATGAGATAATTTTTTTTATATCTATTGGTTGAACGGGTGGGATGCGGATATTGATATCTCCATTAAAATAGAGATAAAATCATCATGTAAACGGGGAACGTAAGAGGTCAGTGGGATCCGATACGTTAAGGACAGATAATAAAATAATTTTTATATCCTTTAATTGAACAAGACATATATAAATATTGACATCTCATACCATATCCAACTCGTTGTATGTAAAGAACTTCAAATAGATAACGGAGTGAATTGTTTTTAGTACTAAACTTTCTTCTAATGAAGTGTTCAAATTTTTACTCAAGACAAAGACATATTTAGTTTATTTTCAAGTGTGAAGTAGTACCAAGCTAAAATACCCAATAAACATTAGCTCTCACTAAAAATGAGGTGATCCAGCTGCAACACATAAATTTATTTAATTGATTGGATTAAATACTGAATTAAAATATTTTAGGTATTCATAAAAGTCAAATTGGATATAGGTTTTCATTTCTTATGGTTTAAGTATCATATTAACTCATAAATTAATATCCAAGATTACTTGCTTAGCTAAGTAAAAGATACATATCACAAGTGTAGTAGTAGTAGTAGTCTTAATTTAATAATTTTATATAATCTTTAAGAAAATCAAACATTAAAAGTCTAAAATAAAATATTGTTGGGAGGTCCATGTAGTACCCTGTCAAAGCTACAAGACTCGTATAAAAAGGGCTCTAATTTATTTATTTATTTATTTTTTGTTAATGCGCCGCTGCATTTTGTTTAGAGACTAATGATGTGTTTACTTCTTTAAAAAAAAAATGAAAAAAGGAATGAGTTTGGATTGTGGCCAATAATTTTGGGAATTAATAATGGAAATTTTATTTCCACCATTTTTATCCAATTATCAAATATTGAGGGATATTATAAAATTATCTTAATTAATATTTCATAAATTAATGATAAATAATATTAAATTAATAAAATATTAAATAATATTACTTAAGTGAATTTTTGTAACTTAATAATTAATCAATAATTAATAATTAATTATTTTAACTAAAGATAATTTTGTAAATTATTAACAATTCATTTCAATTACTATATAAAGTAAATATATCAATGTGAATATTATTTGATTCCGATTATGATTCTTACTACTAAGTAAACAACTTATTCTTATTCTGATTCAATGTTCATATTCCTTCCCATTACGATGTCATCTTATTTCAATTTCAGCCCATTCCGATTCCAAGTACGTGTTGAAGCCAGCAAGCAGCTCACATGCTGCATGAAGACAAGTGCACCGAAAGCAAAAGCCAGCTTGCATGAAATAGGCGCCGAAAGTTGATGAAGACATGCCAACTTTGCTCAAACCGTGTGACAATGTTCACACGGTTTGGGCACTATAAATTGGAGCTTTGAGGACCATTGTTAGAATCCCACAAATCCCAAAATCCCAAAACGTGAGTATAATAGAGAGTAAAGAGGGTTGAGAGTTTTTTGTAAAGCTTAGGGTTGTAAGCTTTGTAATTCTTTGTTTGTGTGATAATAAAGAAGAATTTTCTCTCACATCTCCTCTATTGTGTGTGTTTAATCACAACAAGTGGTATCAGAGCTAAGGTTACTCGTAGGGATCCCGAAACTCAGTAACAGATGTTCGGTTCGGAAATTCGGTTCCGACGAAAGTTGTCAAAAATTGAATTTGAGCATACCATCAAACTTTTCACGGCGAGACGAGCACGATGGTATTTTCCGAGGATCAAACAGAGGTCCCAGCAGTCGTCACGCGCCGCACGTGCCGCACAGACTCTCTCACGCGCCGCCACTCGCAGACACGCGCTGCACGCGCGTACCAAGGAAGAAGACGACGCCCAGTCAGCAGACACGTCAGCGCACAGTCAACTGCCACGTAATCGCCACGTGTCAGACACGTCAGTAGGTGTCACGTCAGCATACTTGGTAATTTTCAGATAGGTCCATGTATTTTCTGGAAATTATATTTTAGCCCTGTACTTTTTCGAAATTATATTTTAGTCCCTGAACTTTCCGTAATTTCACTTTGGCCCCTGAACTTTTAGAAATTGCACTTTGACCCTGTAATTTCTGAAAATTGTAATTTGGTCCCTGTGTAGGATTTTGACAAACAAAATATAATTTCCACCATTTTTGACCATTTCAGACGCAACGGTGAGCTCCGTTTTTTGAAATTCTGCTTAGAATTTTTATGATGGATGGGGGCAACGAAAAAATGGTTTTGTTAACCAGTACGAACTATTTCACATGGAGAGGAATGATGAAAGACCTTCTGTATGTGAATGACTATGATGGATCGGTATTTCTGGAGCAGAAACCAGAAGGAATGTCCGATGAGAAGTGGGCTAATCTTCATCAGAAAACATGCAGTACTATTCGTCAGTGGATCAACGACAGTATCGTGAACCATGTCAGTGAAGAAACAAATGCACGTGTCTTATGGAGTGTTGGGTTTCTAGTTAGTCCCGTGATCGATTTAAGCAAGAAATCATGTGCGAATACAACAAAGAAGCATGGCGGAATCATACTTACATTGATCGGATTTGGCGATGTGAGGAACAACAAAAACTTCAAGCTTTCGGCAATGGGCTTCTTTTGTGCTCCTCCAAATTCGGTCACCACCTCCATGGATGCTCCAAGCTCCAAGCTTTGCAAATAGTGATTCCAACCTCACAAGTTAGTTTCCCTATCACCTAGGATGACCCTTCATGTGCTAGCATAGGAAAAATTGCTACAAATTTTCCTTTTCACTTCTTGTAATTCTCGGCCTTGCCAAGAAATGGAGAAGAAAATGGCTTCAAAGCCGAGAGAGGGAGAGGAGGGAAAATGGTTCCCCAAAACCGTGAGTTGCTAAGAGAGAGAGAGAGAAAAATGTGTTATGTATATGGTTATTTTAATTTCCAAAATTCAAATACCAAAACAATTACCATTTTTCAAAAAAGGTACAAGACTTTTAAAGTCTTCAACCACCGCTATCAATCAATGAATAGTGACTAGTTGTCAATCACTCAAAGTGACAAGACATCTATCACTTGAATGACAAGTGATGTGACGCGTGATGTGACTTGTGGGCCGCACTTGAATTCGAAATGCGAGTGGGCCCGCAAACACTCCCGGGCTCAGGTTCGCTAATTCCGAATTAACGAATTTTCTGTTGCGACGTAATTAAATAATTATGCCTAGCAAAATTACTATTCACATCGCTAACGAATTAATTCTAAATTAACTCGTTCACCCGAATTAAAATCTAATTTTAATTCCGCGTCGAAATCCAATTTCGTATAATATATCGAATATATTATTTTATCGATTAATTCCAAATTAATCGTTCTCTCTCTTTAAATAATATTTTATCTCAGATAAAATATCTCCGTAATTAATCCCAGATTAATATTATCCCGATGACTGCAGTACATAAGAGCACCAGTTTCGTATCCTACGTGATCATCATCTCCACTATGACTGGAGTGATACTTCCGTCTTGACATCACACCCAATACACTACGATTCTCAATATACCCAGAAGAGGCGTACACAGAACCTGTTAAAGCCCTGGACGATCAAAACTAAAGTATATTGATTGTCGCAAGTATTAGCGGTGCAAGTCTCAGGTTAAGACCAAATACATCTACCCTGATTCGGACTTCCATAGACACATAGTCATACTACCAATGGAATTCCGATGGGTCTATCCAGAGCGAAGCTGTTCCCGTACCATCGGTAAACACAACCTCCCATTACACTTGCATGAGTATCCTATACCCAAATATATGAGAACTATATCGTTATGCTCCCACAACTCGCACAAGTGTAATACTAGTCTTTTACGCATTATCGATGTTCAATCTCGATAATACTCTGACTAGGGATATTAATGATTAAACCTTCGTCGATTGATACTGTCTCATATCATCTCAATCCGGAACTAATCATATGGACTTTTCATCATTTATAAATCTTGGTAATCTAATTACAAATGATAAAAGGACAATTTCCTTTGTCACATAGTTAATTTGTATAACAACACCATGATCTGTACAAATAGTGATGCTATGGGTCATAATTGTCCAACAATCTCCCACTTGGCCTATAGCCAATCACTCAAGTGTCCTACACCCGAAATATGTACGGTTCGCTCATACTTCTGCTGAGATAAATGCTTTCATCAGCGGATTTGCATGATTATCATCTGATGCGATTTATACGATCATCACATCACCACGATGTATGATTCGAACGAATCAGATGAATATTTGAAGTATATATCTGGATCGTTGATGAGACCATTAATTCTTTAGCCTGTGATGTAGCATAGCTCAGCTGCTAACAGAACTACTCCTAATCTGATTAGGATTATTATCGATCCAAAAGGCTTCTATTGCTACCTCAGCTGCAGCAATATTCCGCTTTTGTTGTTTATTCGGTAACAGTATCTTGCTTGGATGATTTCCAGCTCACTGTTACGTTATTCAAACTTTGTAGTACCGTTATTACGACTTATAGTCGTTTTATTGGTTTGGAAACTTGCAACAGTGATCCCAGTCACTTCAAGTTCTCATTCTCCATAGTTTAAGAAAGCATCATTAGTTCCTTTAAGATACTCAAGGATGTTCTTAACATCAATCTAGTGACCATCACTTGGATTGGCCCGAATGTGACTCCATATGCTCAAAGCATATGAGACACCAGGTCGCGTAAATTTATTTCAATGTACGAGTTCTCGGAGAGTATCAACAACTTTTAGATCTATCCCAGTAGATCTTTATTCCTAGAATAAAGGTTTTTTCTTCCAAGAATTCTACGGAGAATTTTTTTTCATGAAAGCCAAGCATTCACCGATTGTATTATGGGAATATCATTTCCAAGAAATGATAAATCATCATTTTTAGGACAATCATTGTCAGTGCACTCCCACTAACCTTCTTATATACACAAGAATCATATTCGTTTTGAATTAAATCATATACCATTATGATTACATCAAAACGACAATTCCAAGAACCCAATGCTTGCTTCAATCCATCCATGGATCGAATTAACTTGCAAACCTTGTTTGCTCGTTTTGGTACGAAAAAACCGTCAGGATGTTGTAAACATCCTCCAAAAGGTTTCTGTTAAGGAAAGCGGTTTTGGCATTCAGCTGCCATATTTCATGAATGAAACATGCAGAATTAGCAAGCATTATCCAAATGGATTTAACCATGGCAACGAGTAAAAGGTTTCGTTGTAATCGACACAATGTTGATAATGATACCTTTTCGCTACAAGCCTAGCTTAGTACGTTGGTATGTTGCCTTCCATGTGTGTCTTCCTTGAAGACCCATATAGTACCATTAGGCACAATACCTTCATGTACATCAACTAGTATCTAAACTCGGTTGGTATATATGGAATCCATTTCGGACATCATGGCACTTTGCCATAATAGGGAGTCGATACCTTGTATCACTTCCTCATACGTAGTCAGATCGTATTCATCAATAAGATTAACATCTTTATGAGGTGAGATCAGAAACCCATACCTCCCAGGTTGTTTTCTGACTCTCTCCGACTTACGCGGTTCTTGTGTATTCGAAGATTATTGGTATAGTTTCATCCTTGATGAACTATTTGTGTTCCATTAAGGAATCGGTGCCTGGAATAGTATTACTCTGATTTTCATTGAGTTTAACTGTCCTCCCACTTACCACTGCATATAGGTATTCCTCTTAGGAAAACCGCATGGCGAGCAACAATTACATTGTTCTCTTGTGAGATGTATAAGTACTATACTTTGGTTTCCCTAGGATAACCCACAACTTTGGCACTTATCCGATTTGGGTTCTAGTTTGGTATCATCCAAACATATGCCTACCATTCCCAAATCTTAAGGAATAAGAAAACCCGATTTCTTTCCTGTTCATATCTAATATGAAGTATGTCTAACAAATTTTTATGGAACCTTATTCAAAATAAGTTTTGCACTGTCTATGCGTATCCCTTGAAGGAAATTGTAGCTCAGAGCGACTCATGATTAAACTAATCATGTCCAACAAAATTCGGTTTCTCTGTTCGGACACATCGTCAAATTGATGTGTTCCGGGAGGAGTCCTCATTGAAAGAATACTATACTCTTTCAAGTATTTGAGAAACTTATTGCTTAAGTATTTTAATCATGGTCAAATCATGGTGTTTAATACTTTAGCCGATCTGTTTGTCTACTTCGTGTCGAAACTCTTTGAATTCATCAAAAGTTTCCGATTCGTGTTTCAAAAGAAACACATAACCATAACGCGATGCCACATCCGTAAAGGTCACGAAACATTAATATCCACCTCTAGCCTAGCTAGACATGGGCCCACTTACGTCACTATGAACGAGGGCTAACAGATCGGTGGCACTTACACTTTTACCAAGTAAAAGGTGTTTTAGGCACTTTGCCCAATAAACTAGATTCGTAGACATTATTTGAATAGAATCAAATCCGTCCTAGTATCCACTCTTCAAAAGTGTGGATATACGAGTCTTGTTAATTGTGTCCCAGACAACAATGCCACATATAAGTCTCAACTGATTAGATCAGTTTGAGCTATTTGTTTGTCATATTATGCGTTTGAGATTTATTTATATTCAAAATATAAATACTGTTATTCACATCTAATGTGCTTATCTTTATAAAATAAAACTCTTTAGTGTTCTAGAATATAAAGGTATATCCGCAACGGATTATACTATGATGTAGAGATAATGTTTCTAGTCAAACTAGTTATATTATAACAGTTTCCTAATTTAAGTACACACCCAAATGGTAGTTCTTAAACTTAGGTTTCTACGGTTAAAACAGCGACTTCGTCCTGTTTCCTATTCGTAGGTAAATCTCAACTGAAGTCAGTATCCTGCTTTTCAGCAGATTATGCACACCAGTACATATTTATGTACCACATCTAGTATCAAAATCCAATTTTAATACTAGTAATGAACATGTTTATGACAAACATATTTGAAGTCGGAGCCTTACCCGTCTTCAATTCCTTCATGTCTGCCTTGTCCATACGGCAGTCACGCTTCCAGTGACCCCGTTTGCCACAGTTTAGGCAGACATCTTGGGATATGTCATTTGTCTTCCAAGAAGATTATAATGATTTTGCCTTTGCCATTTTTCCACACCCCTGAAGCCTTTGGCCAAGCCTTGGCCTTCTGGAATGTCGAAGTAAGATGCGTCTTGCGCTTCTTGCCTATTGCAAACTCTGGCTTTGTCTCCTTGAGTATAGTCATTAACTCTCCAAGAGTTTTCCATTGCAATTTGTACTTCTAAGATCTAAGTATAGATCTATGAAGATCCTTCAATTTCATTATCATACTTTAAGGATCTAATCCTTAGTTCTGACTAAGAAATTAAGGAGTCTATTTGGCAAGTATAACGGATTAAGCACTAAAGTTATCATCACATGAATATTCCAAATATCATGTTCTACTATTTGCTCAACTCCGGGCTTAGGCTCGAGACATCACTATATCAAATAAAGTAACTTCTCGATTACCCAAGACTACCCTGAGATTTTATTCCCAATTTGAAAATTAAAGCCGTTTAATGACATTTTCTCCCATGATTATGTTCTAAATGCTAATCTTTCAATTATCTTGATTGCTATAGTCCAACTATCCAATCAATGATTTTAGGTACTATTTATTATAATGATTACTATAGTCTAACTATATAATCAACTATAATTTAATAGGTTAAATTCAATTATATTGATTACTATAATCCAATTACAAAATCAACTATTAATTGAAATAGTTTGAATACAATCCAACTGTTTAATTAAAACAACGATTAAATATTAGTCCAACTAATAAATAATTACGTATTGACGAAAAAATGAAATGAGCGCGTATGGCAAGTAACTAAACGAATATTGCAAATTTAATACTTGCCTCCCACTATTTTTCGGCGAGCCTCTAACCCTCTATTGAGTACTCGGGAAATCTTATTTCCTAGTGGGATCCCGTTAAAGAACACACAATCTTGACTTTGGCCAACAAATTGTATGATAATTAACTAGGTAGATCTCTAAGATCAATTGGATCCCATCCAATTCCTAGATCCAGTAGGTGGACATCCAAGTCCGAAACATATATCTTATATATGCCAATATATCCAAAATATTCCCTAACCTTTTTCCTCTGAATCAATTAAGCCTTGGCTTTGGCACAACAAACTTAGTGATCCCAGTTAAGCGGAACCCATTGACTATGGAAAGCTTCGTAATCAATGTCGATGGACAAGAAGTGATCTTGAATTTGGCCAACAAATCACAACTTGGATAAGACACCAATATGGAACAAAGCCTTCATGATTCAAACACATCCGCGACGGACAAAGGTCTTGACTTTGGCCAATAAACCAGTGCCAGTCTTGGATCTTGAGTAAGAATCACTCAATGGAAGGAAAAATGCTTAATATGTAGTGAGGGTTTTTAGCGTAATTGGCAACCAATTAATTATATTTGTTAGGTCTCATCATCATACACCCTTAAACATGCATTCTAAAAACATAATAAGGCAGTATAAATAAAATAATAATGATATGCGGATGGATACTTAACACATTGTTCCTAGAACAAATCTCCCACTTTCCTCTCTCCCGCTAGCACAAGTATTACTTCTACCCAATTACATAACACTTCTAAAGAAACCTCATTTACATTGAGGGGAATATGTGAGAAGAGAAATACACAGAGTCAAGAGGTAATAGGCTGGACACGCAAGTCCAATTAATAAATTCTAAATTTATTACAACAATTTCCAAAATTGTCCTCACCCATATAATATCCATCCGATATACATTATTCATGCATCGAATTCATGTATTAACACAAGCATGTTATCAATCAATCTAATCCAATTAATTAATCTGAAAATTAATGACCATCCAATGTTCAAACAACGATTTGATTTTGCTCGAGTCCGACTCGTTTTGCTAATAAGTACTCAAAGTACGAATTCTTGAATTATATTAAACTACAACATTAAATCCAATTCAATTTGTATTTAATACTAATACATTATTTAATTCCAAATTAAATATTACACTTTATTAATGTGCCTTTACGACTTAGATTCCAAATCTAATCGTTACGGGTCTCAAAGCCCAATTAACATTCAATGTTAATTTAATTAAAGTCCAATGGACTTTTAATTAATTTCTTAAGGCATGGACTTTTGGTCAATATGGGTCAAACCCAAATACCAAAGCCCATTTAAGGAATCACCCTTATTTGCCAAGAAATCAATTTAGGCCTATTAGGCCCAATTAAAATTAAAGGTCCATTAAGTCATATTTGAACTTTATGGAAATGGTTTTGGGCCCAATTGGATCCAACCAATTAGCCTAAACCAAACTTGACCCAACCAAACACATTAAGCCCAATTACAACTTTACAAGCCCAATTCCAAATTTGGCCCAATTAATTAAATTACAAAATTCCAAATTTCACAATTAATTAATTAAAGTGTATGCCATAATTAATTACTCAAATTAATATTTCCAAAACACTAATTTACACAATTAATTATGCTCATTATCATCAACACATGTCCAACACATTTGAATCAAAAAATCACATCATTTTACATGCTTAAAGTCCACGGTAATTAGGGATTATTTGTCCAATTCAAAATTCAATCCAATTAAATCTCAAATCAACATTTCCCAAATGATTTCAACTTATCCAATGAATCAAAAATCAAAAAATCACCATGACTTTAGGGCACCACTAGTTTCGGCCAAGCCTAACATATTGGGGAAAATTTATCCAATCTAATTTTCATCAAATTGACAATGCATAACACTATGTTATCATAATTTAAGCATATCCAAACAATCAATTTCACTCAAACATGCTCAAATCAATTTTGCCCAATTTTACCCTAATCAAATTTCATGCTCAAAATGGCTCAAGATACCATTGTTGGGTTTCTAGTTAGTCCCGTGATCGATTTAAGCAAGAAATCATGTAAGCATGGCAGAATCATACTTACATTGATCGGATTTGGCGATGCGAGGAACAACAAAAACTTCAAGCTTTCGGCAATGGGCTTCTTTTGTGCTCCTCCAAATTCGGTCACCACCTCCATGGATGCTCCAAGCTCCAAGCTTTGCAAATGGTGATTCCAACCTCACAAGTTAGTTTCTCTATCACCTAGGATGACCATTCATGTGCTAGCATAGGAAAAATTGCTACAAATTTCCTTTTCACTTCTTGTAATTATCGGCCTTGCCAAGAAATGGAGAAGAAAATGGCTTCAAAGCCGAGAGAGAGAGAGGAGGGAAAATGGTTCCCCAAAATCGTGAGTTGCTAAGAGAGAGAGAGAGAGATAAAAATGTGTTATTTATATGGTGATTTTAATTTCCAAAATTCAAATACCAAAACAATTACCATTTTTCAAAAAAGGTACAAGACTTTTAAAGTCCTCAACCACCTCCATCAATCAATGAATAGTGACTAGTTGTCAATCACTCAAAGTGACAAGACATCTATCACTTGAATGACAAGTGATGTGACACGTGATGTGACTTGTGGGCCGCACTTGAATTCGAAATGCGAGTGGGCCCGCAAAAACTCCCGGGCTCGGGTTCGCTAATTCCGAATTAACGAATTTTCCGTTGCGACGTAATTAAAAAATTATGCCTATCAAAATTACTATTAACATCGCTAACGAATTAATTCTAAATTAACTCGTTCGCCCGAATTAAAATCTAATTTTAATTCCGCGTCGAAATCCAATTTCGTATAATATATCGAATGTATTATTTATCGATTAATTCCAAATTAATCGTTCTCTCTCTTTAAATAATATTTTATCTCAGATAAAATATCTCCGTAATTAATCCCAGATTAATTTTCTCTCTCTTATAATTAATACCAGATTAATAAAGTGTGAGTCATACGTCATCGGTGAATCTTCGGGAAGCGACCCATTAGATCCCCGGATATGTTGGCAGTAAATCCGGTCGTCGGACTATCCAAACACGTACGTACCTAGTACTACGTTTTTACCGATTTACAAGACATGGTTGGCTTCTAGCAAAACACCGTGCCTACCCAATTCTCCAGAAATATCCTTATAGGAATAAGTGATCTCTATCAGACGTAGTATACGTAGTATTGCGTATTTCGATCCAGTATCGGATGTCACGTGCAAGGCCTGGGGATGGAAATGTGTATGCCCCGTACGAAACACATATCGGATCTCTGGTAACTAGTCTCTATAATCGGATAATCATGACCTAGTCATATTATCCTGATGACTGCAGTACATAAGAGCACCAGTTTCGTATCCTACGTGATCATCATCTCCACTATGACTGGAGTGATACTTCCTTCTTGACATCACACCCAATACACTACGATTCTCAATATACCCAGAAGAGACATACACAGAACCTGTTAAAGCCCTGGACGACCAAAACCAAAGTATATTGATTGTCGCAAGTATTAGCGGTGCAAGTCTCAGGTTAAGACAAAATACACCTACCCTGATTCAGACTTCCATAGACACATAGTCATACTACCAATGGAATTCCGAGGGGTCTATCCAGAGCGAAGCTGTTCCCGTACGATCGGTAAACACAACCTTCTATTACACTTGCATGGGTATCCTATACCCAAATATATGAGAACTATGTCGTTATGCTCCCACAACGCGCACAAGTGTAATACTAGTCTTTTACGCATTATCGATGTTCAATCTCGATAATACTCTGACTAGGGATATTTAATGATTAAACCTTCGTGGATTGATACTGTCTCATATCATCTCAATCCGGAACTAATCATATGGACCTTTCATCATTTATACATCTTTGTAATCTAATTACAAATGATAAAAGGGCAATTTCCTTTGTCACATAGTTAATTTGTACAACAACACCATGATCTGTACAAATAGTGATGCTATGGGTCATAATTGTCCAACATGGAGAAAGATGGAGGAGCTTTTCCGAGAAAAGACTGGCAATAACAAATTGTACTACATCAAGAAGATGATGGGTTTGAAATACCAGGAAGGTACAACTGTGGCGGACCATATCAACGATTTCCTCGGCACCATGAAAGAACTATCTGGATTGGGCATAGACTTCGGAGATGAGGTATATGGCTTAATACTACGTAATACGTTACCAGAATCTTGGTAAACGTTCAGATCTACGGTGATAAATTCAGCCACAGATGAGAAAGTCACTATGGAGATGGCGAAATCCAGGATCTTCGAGGAAGAAAAGAGGGTGAGAATGTAGGAGTCAGCATTAGCCTCAACCTCAGAAGCTCTAGTGACAGAAAAGAACACCAGAATGGGGATGAGTAAAAGCCGAGGCCCAGGTAAATCAGACAAGAACCGTGGGAAATCAAGAACAAGGGATATTGAGTGCTACCATTGCAAAAAGAAAGGCCATATGAAGAGGGATTGCTACAAGCTGAAGAACGAGCAGTCCAGAAGAGATTGTGACTCTAATCAAGAAAGAGTTGCTACTACCACCGACAATACCTCCAAAGAATTCTGCATTATGTATGAAGAAGATGTTGTGAATCTTGCCAGCCACGAGACTAGTTGGGTGATAGATAGTGGCGCCTCCATACACGCTACATCTCGCAGAGACTTCTTTTCATCTTACACACCAAGAGACTACAGTGCTGTAAGGATGAGGAATGACGGCCAGTCCAAAGCCGTCGGTATTGGAGACATCTGCCTTGAAACGGACAACAGGACAAGGCTAGTGTTGAAGGGAGTCAAGCACATCCCTGACATCCGATTAAACCTGATCTCAACAGGCAAGCTGGATGATGAAGGTTTCTGCAGCACATTTAGTAACGGCACCTGGAAGCTTACTAAAGGATCAATGGTGGTAGCACGAGGTAAGAAAGATTCAACTCTGTATTTGGTGCATGCTAAGTTTTCCAATAGTAGCATAAATACAGTCAACAGTAATGAGGCAGCCGAGCTATGTCATAAAAAGCTCGGTCATATGAGTCAAACGGGGATGAAGATACTACGCAGGCGGAATGTTCTTCCCGAATTGAAGAACTTACACTTACGGAAGTGTAAACACTGCATGGCTGGAAAACAGAACAGAGTGTCCTTCCAGAGCTCCCCGCCTCAGCGGAAACCGGAGGTACTTGATCTCATACATTCAGATGTATGTGATCCGATGCAGACGAGAACACTTGGTGAGTCACTTTACTTTGTGACATTCATAGATGATCATTCAAGGAAGACATGTGCATACACTTTGAAGAGAAAAGATCAAGTTCTGGGAGTGTTCAAGGAGTTTCATGCCCTGGTGGAGAGAGAAACCGGCAAGAAACTTAAATGTATCAGAACAGACAACGGTGGAGAATACAGAGGTCCGTTTGATCAGTACTGCAAGATGCAAGGAATCAGACATCAAACGACACCTCCGAAGACACCTCAGCTGAATGGACTAGCTGAGAGGATGAACAGAACCTTGTGCGAAAGGGTCAGAAGCTTGATGTCACAAGCCAAGCTGCCGAAGACATTTTGGGGGAGGCACTCAACACAACAGTACATGTTTTGAACATGTCCCCAGCGGTCGCACTGAAAGGTAATGTTCCTAACCAAGCCTGGACAGGTAAAGAAGTGTCATATGAACACTTGCATGTCTTTGGGTGCAAAGCTTTTGTACACATCCTAAAGGACGAGAGATCCAAGCTTGATGCAAAGACGCGACAATGTGTCTTTATGAGTTATGGTCAGGATGATTTCGGCTACAAACTGTACGATCCCATTGAGAAGAAGATTGTTAGAAGCCGATATGTTGTCTTCGTCGAAGACTAGACTATAGAAGATATCAGAAATGAGATGAAGACAATGCTCCAGCAATACAGAGATGTGAATCCAGAACCTTATACACAGGTGCCAGTACGAGTTGAAGATGAGGTTCCGAGACACGAGGGTACAAGTGATGAAGCTCCTAGAGATGATGATCATGATCAACCACCAGTACCAGAAGCTACACCAACAGTTCCACATAAAAGGTCTGACAGAGAAATGCGACCTTCAACCAAATACTCTGTACATGAGTATGTGCTGCTTACTGACGGGGGAGAACCCGAGAGATACCAGAAGGCTGTGGAAATAGATGACAAAGAAAAGTGGGAGGAAGCCATGCAAGATGAGATGAAATCGTTGCATGACAATCACACTTTTGAGTTGGTGAAATTTCCAAGAGGCAAAAGGGCTTTGAAGAAAAAATGGGTGTACATGGTGAAGCAACATGAGCACACTTCACAACCCTGATACAAAGCCAGATTAGTTGTCAAAGGATTCAATCAGAGGAAAGACATTGACTTCGATGAAATCTTCTCTCCAGTTGTGAAGATGTCATCCATCAGAGTGGTACTCAGCTTAGCAGCAAGCCTCGACCTGGAAGTTGAGCAAATGGATGTCAAGACCGCATTTCTTACAGAGATCTGGAAGAAGAAATTTATATGGAGCAACCAGAAGGCTTCAGAGTCAAAGGGAAAAAGGACTATGTTTGCAGACTCAGGAAAAGCCTCTACGGTTTGAAACAGGCATTGAGGCAGTGGTACGTGAAGTTCGAGTCAGTTATGGGGGAGCAGAGATACAAGAAGACCACTTCAGACCATTGTGTTTTCGTTCAGAAATTTTCTGACGATGCCTTTATCATCTTACTACTGTACGTAGATGATATGTTGATAGTTGGGCGGAATCAATCGAGGATTGATAATTTGAAGCAGCAACTGAGTAAGTCTTTTGAGATGAAAGAATTGGGACCAGCTAAACAGATTCTTGGCATCAGGATCGGCCGTGATCGAAAAGCCAGGAGATTATACTTGTCACAAGAGGAGTACATCGTGAAGGTACTTCAGCGATTCCAGATGGACAAGGCTAAAGCGGTTGCACTCCTCTTGCTACCCACTTTAGATTGAGTACACAACAGAGTCCCTCTACTGAGACAGAGAATGAGGAAATGAAACAGGTTCCATACACCTCAGCAGCGGGAAGTCTTATGTATGTCATGGTGTGCACGAGGCCAGACTTAGCACACGCAGTTGGATTGGTCAGCCGATTTATGTCAAACCCATGAAGAGAACACTGGAATGCCATCAAATGGATTATGCGGTATCTACGAGGCACATCCAAAATGAGACTATGCTTTGGAAGCAGTGAACCAATGTTGATGGGCTACACCGATTTAGATATGGCATTAGATGTGGATACCCGAAAGTCTACTTCGGGGTATCTAATTACTCTCTCAGGAGAAGCTGTGACATGACAGTCAAGGTTGCAGAGATGTGTTGGACTTTCTACAACAGACGCAGAATTCATTGCAGTTATAGAAGCTTGCAAGGAATTGCTGTGGATGAAGACATTCGTCCAGGAATTGAGTTTCAAGCAGGAGAAGTACATTTTGTACTGCGATAGCCAGATTGCTATCTACCTTAGTAAAACTCCACATTTCACTCGAGGTCAAAATATATCGATGTGAGGTATCACTGGATACGGGACGTCCTGAGCTCAAAGCTGTTAGAACTCAGGAAAATTCACACCGACGACAACAGTGCCGATATGTTCACCAAGGTTTTGCCGAAGGAGAAGCTTGAAATCTGTCGTGCCATAGCCGGGATGACAAAACTCTCCACATAGTCAGAGTGGGGAGATTCAGAGAACTACGATTGGCTTGATCCCAACTCAGGGTGCGTAGGCAGTCATACAGATGCAGCCAGGGGAGGATCCTTTTGAGGATCCGATTTGGATGATTGATGGTCGGCTCAGATTTTAGGTAAATCTTCACCGATGAGGAGATTTGTTGAAGCCAGCAAGCAGCTCACATGCTGCATGAAGACAAGTGCACCGAAAGCAAAAGCCAGCTTGCATGAAACAGGCGCCGAAAGTTGATGAAGAAATGCCAACTTTGCTCAAACCGTGTGACACTGTTCACACGGTTTGGGCACTATAAATTGGAGCTTTGAGGACCATTGTTAGAATCCCACAAATCCCAAAACGTGAGTATAATAGAAAGTAAAGAGTGTTGATAGTTTTTTGTAAAGCTTAGGGTTGTAAGCTTTGTAATTCTTTGTTTGTGTGATAATAAAGAAGAATTTTCTCTCACATCTCCTCTATTGTGTGTGTTTAATCACAACAGTACGTAAACACACCACCTATAATTATAAAAAAACAAAGAAAAAAATTATTAAAATTATTTGTTTCTTCATGATTATAATTATACTTGGGGATTAGCGGCTTTGATTGACTTCACCTGGTCTTAGGGATTCAATTTTGCATTAGAAAATATTCATTTTATTTCATACGATTTACTTTACTCAATTCAAATTAAAATTTAATTGTAAGTGCAAAAAATATAGAATGTTTTGTGTGTATGTATATAAACTTAAAACATAAAATTTATAATAACAATATATTAGAGTGAGGGAATTCGGTTGGGCTTAAATTAAAATCGGTTTGTGTTGAACCCAATCAGATCCTGTCACTAATTTCAAACGGAACCGATCTAAACCGATTAGATTATTATTATTTTTAGAAACGTTGGAAACCCATCTTCAAATCACCCGATTCGGATTTAAACGGAGTAAATAAAACATAATAATTTTGGATTCGAACTCAGTACCTGAAAATCGGATCATAAGTCCTACACTAGCAAACCACACCCGTTAGGAATACTAGATCATTTATTTAAAGTTTTTTTTAACCCATAGGTGTGCTAGTGTGGGAATAAATTTGTAATTTTTTCAAAGCCAATAAAAAAATGACAGGTCATCAACTAGATTAGTTTAATTTCAATCAGTTTGGAAGATTTCCGAACCTATTTTTGGACCGATTTATAGAAAACTCAACTGAATTCAATTAATTTTATAATGAAACTGATTCAAAATTTGATTTAAATCGCTTCCGATTAATATTTGCTCACCCCCAAATTTATGCTTGTGATATTTTATAACCGCATATATAGTTGCCAATCTCCTGTATATGATGATGATGATAATAATAATAATAATAGTAAAATTAGGAATAAAAAATGCAGATACTTGGCTTAGGTCTGTGATCCAAAGAGGATATGGATGACAATTAATGATCAATTTTTTTTTTTTTTTTTGTGATTTTATAATATGTTATTTTATTTTTATAAATATTATGTTCATTAATTAATTGCTTCTTTTGCAAACAATGTTGCCCTGAATCTAAGCAAAATCAATAAACGTAATGCTGCAATATTTGAAAAAAAAAATTGTTGATTAAAAGGTTTTTAGAATTGGAAAAATAGAAGTTAAATAAAGTAAAAATCTCTCTGATGTAATAGTTTTGAATGTAATCTTGATTTCCCTTGTAAACAAACACACATAATTTTACTTTCACTCTAATTTAATTTGGATTACATTAATACAAATATTATATTAGGAGTTTAAGTCTGCATTCTTCAATGCAGATATCCCTTTATTTTTTTTAAATAAAATATAAATTTATATAAACTGAATTATGACTCGACAAATGAGTGGTTTTATTAATTAACAATAAATAATAATAATAATAATAATAAAATAATAATAATAATAATAATAATAATAATAATAATAATAATAATAATTTAAAGGTGAAGAGGAGCGAGAATAATTCCTTAAGATGCAATAATATGTTAGTTGTCAAACATCACACAAACTGCTACTGCTTGCATGCATCATCTAGGGTTTAGGGTTTTGCTAAAAAGAATCACTTATTGTTTTTTCTCCTTGCATTCATGGAGCCCCAAACCCTATTTTTATAGCTAAGCTAGGTTGTGTCATTGTATTCTTTTGGACTCTATTAAATTTTAGTAACTTTTATTTACTACAAGAAAATGTATCATTAACGTCCAAATATTTAGCGTCGAAACTAATTTCGACGTTAATAATTACTTTTAGCTTCGATTAACATATTCGACGCCAAATGTCAAACTTTTAGCGTCGAAAATTAGTTTGGACGCAAAAGGGTATACTTTTAGCATCGCATTTTCAAGACAACACTAAATGTCATATTTTTTTTAACTATTCCCCTTTCATTTGGCGTCGAATTAATTTATAATTTCGACGCTAAAAATATGACATTTAGCGTCGACTATTTTGCGTCGCTAAATGTTTATGATAATACCACCGACAATCCTTTTACCTTTAGCGTCAAAATTTAATTTCGACGCTAAATTTCACATTTTTAGCATCAAAAATTAATTTCGACGCTAAAAATTTGACATTTAGCGTCGAATTAAGTACTTCGTCGCTAAGACTATATTAAAATGCAGCACCACCAACCCTTCTTCCCCCTCTGCTTTTTCTCTCATCCTCTGCAATCCCATCCTCTGCAATCTTACTCTCTCATCTGCAACCTCACAACTCTAGTTCCTACAAATTTTCAATAAAATTCTAATTAATTTTCCATAAGGTAAATTTTCTTTCATATCTCATTATTATTTTTCTTTATATTTGCAAAGAATAAGTATTCTCACTTAAGTTATTTCAGTTTAATCTTTCAAAAAAATTATGGTTTTCATTTTTTATAATTATATTTATTATATATCTTGTGTTAGTGGTTTATGATGCATATATGTAGATTAGTTATTAACTAAATATGTTTTATTTTGTAACTAATTAATTAATTAATGTATGCTTAAATAAATAATTAATTAATTGGTGATGTTGATGAGTGTAACATAATGTCTAATAATTATATTTTTATATTTAGATATTTGGCTGAAATGGATAGAAATTGGATGAGCTCAGTGGATAGATTGAGTGTTGAATACCGTAATAGAGTGTATGAGTTCATGGAATCGCTAAAGCAACACATTGATGTAGAAGGTCGTGTTCGGTGTCCATGTACAAATTATTTGAATAGGAAAGGGAAACGGTTAGATGAAGTTCATAATCATTTATACATGCCGGGAATATCACCAACTTACCGTACATGGATTTATCACGGTGAGCAATATCATTCTCAATCACGGTTTATTGATTCTGGTGAAGGGAGCAGTAGTTACAAACGATGAGATAACCGATACTTTGCATGACTTACAAGGTCCATAAGTTGGTCATAGTGTTAGCAGTGACATACCAGTGTTAGGTGGAAATGATCAAAATTTATTTAGTGAACTACTTGATGAGGCAAAAACAATACCATTTGAAGGTGTTGGAATGTCGATCTTGAATTTCGTTGAGAGATTATTACACATTAAAGTGATCAACAGAATGACCAAAAAAAGTATTGATATGATGCTAGACTTACTGGGGCAAATGTTACCGGTTGAAAGCGAATTGCCTAAGTTGTATTACGAGGCAAATAAAATGTTGTGTGATATGGGAATGAGGTATGAATCCATTCATGCTTGTAAGTATGACTGTGTATTATTTCGTATCGATTATGAACACTTGAATATTATCCGATATGTGGTGAAAGTCGGTACAAAGTCTGTGATATGAGGAAGAAAGTACCTCAGAAGATATTACGATATTTTCCATTAATGCCCAGACTGCAGAGGTTGTTCATGTCATGACACACAACGACCGACATGATGTGGCATCATGAAAAAAAGATCGATGTGGAGGGCATACTCAGACATCCTACGGATGGAACCGAGTGGAAGGAATTTGATGACATGTACCCCAGTTTCGCTGAGGACCCCCGTAATGTCAGGCTAGGTCTCGCCTCCGATGGTTTTAACCCGTTTGGGAATATGTACAACTCTTACAGCATGTGGCCCGTTATTGTTATTCCATATAACTTACCTCTATGGAAATGTATGAAGGATCTGTTCATGTTTATGTCATTGCTTATCCCTGTTCCACGTTCCCCTAGTAAAGATATGAATACTTACTTGAGACCATTGATCGATGAGTTACAAACATTATGGAATGTGGGTGTGCATACCTATGATGCAGCTTCTCAGTAGTATTTTCAGATGCATGCCGTATTATTATGGACCATTAATGATTTTCCAGCTTATGGTTCATTATCTGGATGAAGCACTAAGGGATACATGACATGTCCAGTTTGTGCGGGTCAAACACCTTCGCAATGGTTACAGAATAAAATAGGATACACAGGGCACATGCGATTTCTTGAGTTGAGTCATCCTTGGCGGAGAAGTAAATTATTCAACGGTCAATAAGAACCTCAGAGTATGCCCAGTCCATTGTCCGGATTCGACATACTTTGCCAACATCAACATCTCAGAGACAGCACACCAGGGAAACATCCTAATAATAGAGATAAAAATCGAAAATGTCAACCTGAAGAGTTGAATTGGACGGGAAATAGTATTTTCTTTGAGTTAGAGTATTGGGGGAGTCTGAGTCTGCGACATAATTTGGATGTAATGCATATAAAAAAACATATGCGAGAGTTTAGTGGGCACACTGTTCAATATTCCGGGTAAGATGAAAGACATTGTAAATGCTAGATTGGACCTACAAGATCTTAGAATTCGCAGTGAATTGCATTTACAGGTCACTCATCGAGGTCTTATTAAGCCACCTGCTAGTTACGTGCTAACTCAATCAGAGAGAAAATCATTATGTGATTGGCTGAAAATGGTTAAATTTTCTGATGATTATGCATCGAATATTGGATGTTGGGTCAGAGATGATACAATAACTGGGTTAAAAAGTCACGACTGTCATGTGCTTCTGGAGATTCTCCTTCCTGTTGGTGATGAGCGGAAAATATATCAATATTTACCGCCCCTTTTACTTAATATTTTGATTAGTTTCTCGGGTTTGATGAAAGTTTCGATACGTTTTAGTTTATTTTGCAGATAAAATAATATTGGGACTCAATGAAATCATTTAGGATGAAATGTGGGTCAAATAAGGGCAAATATTAGACTTGACATATTAATTTTGGAGATTGGAAATTTGAAAGGGCGTTTTAACGAAGTGCAGTTTTGGAAATTCCAATTTTGCGCATCTGTCGTATTTGGGGAATAACGTTTTACTCCGATATCAGATTGAGCTGATTCAAGTTCTAGATTAAGGAAGACTCAAAGATCTACAACTTTGAAGAACAAAATAATTTCGAATTCTGAATATTTTCATGACCGAAATTGATGAAACATCCAGAAGTGTGTTATGCGTAATTATTAAAGTCTTTTTCAAAGCAAATAAATAAATAAATAAAAATTAAAAATAGTCAAACTCCCACCAAACATGATAGCAATTAGTGGAGCAATTAATAATGGATTTGGTGGAGCAATTAATGGAGCAATTAATAATGGATTTGGTGGAGCAATTAATGGAGCAATTAATAATGGATTTGGTGGATGATTTGATGGAGACAAAATTTTGCCTATAAATACCAAG
Source organism: Zanthoxylum bungeanum (assembly GCA_019454045.1). Classification (NCBI taxonomy): domain Eukaryota; kingdom Viridiplantae; phylum Streptophyta; class Magnoliopsida; order Sapindales; family Rutaceae; genus Zanthoxylum; species Zanthoxylum bungeanum. The sequence continues at coordinate 126,170 of SKCR01032759.1, read as the reverse complement.
CCATTTCATTTGTAAATTCATACTTCTTCTTTGAAATTCCTTAAGAATAACTAAGAAGATTGTATCTTGTTTGTTTATTTACAGGTTTTAGTAATTAATTTCCGCTTTCGCACTTTCTTTTCTTTACTTTTTCAGTTTTTACTTTTCAAGCAATGAGGAGGTAACTCCCCCTTGCTGGGCTAAAAGGTAAAGCTTTTATTATTGCTATTGAGATTAATCTCCCCTAATTATAATATAATAACTATTTAAAATCTGACTTAACGAGGATACCGCCATATTGGTCGGTTGGTAATTAATTATAAATTGGTTTTAACCTGACTAAGCATGGATACCTCCTGGTTGGTCGGTTGGTAATTAATTATTAATTTGACTTAATCAGGATACCGCCTATATGGCTGGTTGGTAATTATTACGCAAAGTTAATATATTATATTAAGGGAGATATCTAAAATAGTAGTAATAAAAGTGGATCATTTTACCTTAGCATTTTCTTTATTGTACTTTTACTTTATTTACTTTCAGTAATTTACTTTTCAGCAATTTACTTTCAGTAATTTACTTTTAAGCAATTTACTTTTACTTTATTTACTTTCAGCAATTTACTTTTCAGCAATTTACTTTTCAGCAATTTAATTTACAACATTTACTTTATGTCTTTTTTTTTATTTAAGTTTCTACTACCCGTAAATATGTGTAGTAACTAAGCCAGTTATCTGGGGTTGTGATGAAATCCAATATCACCGATTTATAAGGGGTTAAATTACAGTTTGGGTAATATAAAGGTTTATTTATTGAGCCTTAATCCTACTGCTTTTTATTAACTGGTTATTAATAAAATTGAACTGGTAAACTTAAAATGAACTTGGAAAATAGATTTTAGGTTTAAGACCTTAGACTTAATAGCCCACGATCTTCCTTGAGGATAGATAACCCTTTAATAGATTTCCTTACATGATAGGAATATACCTGTCAGGCGGGGGTAGCCATAATTGGAACTTAATCTTAATGAATTCAGATAACTTGGTTAACATAGGAATATGATTAATTGAGTTATACTGGGTATTTGTATTTGACCATCGGAATAGGCTTTTACATAATTTCGTGTTCCAGGTTAATAAACCAATATATTACACAAATGTAAAATAACCACTTCATCTTTTAAAAAGATATTGGAAGGATTCACAACCCTGGATAGTTTTATAAATTTGAATTTTCTTCAATCTACTTTCAAGCAATTTTATTTACTTATTTTAAGTTTTAAAGTCACCACCCAATCAAACAACCAATCCATTAGATGCTTGTAAACATTTAACTTCATAAATTAATAACAAAAGGTTTTAAGTCCTCGTGGGATCGATACTTTTATACTATTTGAACGATACGTGCGCTTGTGTTATACGTGTGTGAATACGCATCGGTCAAGTTTTTGGCGCCGTTGCCGGGGACTTATTTATCTTTCACTATTAATTTTGAGGTTAGATATCTTTACTTGTATCTAATTTTCTTTTTACTTATTGTTTTTGTTTTATTGTGTTTCAGGTTCTCAGACACTACATGAGACGAACCAGAAGCTTTGAACTCCAACCGCTTGACCCAGAGATTAAAAGAACCATCAGACAGTTGAGAATGGAAAGACGAGAAGGCCAGGAAGCAATCATTAACATGAAACCTGAACCTTTGAACGTTGCACCACCAATTCCCATTCTAGACAGAACCATTCCGGTGGTTGACAGACTCATTTCTTGTATTGTACTTCCTCCCTTACCAGCAAATGCGGGTGACATCAAAATATGCATCCAGATGATTCAACAGTCAGTACAGTTTGGGGCAAATGCAACTGAAGATCCTAATGCCCACATCAGCAACTTCCTGGAAGTTTGTGGTACTTTCAATTACAACTGAGCAGCTGAAGAAGCAATGAGACTGCAGGTTTTTCCATATTCCCTGAAAGACAGAGCTAAAGCTTGGCTACATTCGTTACCAGCAGGTTCCATTACAACTTGGAACACTCTAGCCACCAAATTCCTTGCAAAGTACTTTCCACCAGCCAGAACTGCAAAGTTGAGGAATGACATCACATCCTTCGTGCAACAAGATTCAGAATCCATTTGCGAAGCTTGGGAAAGATTCAAAGATTTACTCCGGAAATGTCCTCATCATGAGATCGCAAAGTGGCTACAAGTCCAAACCTTCTACAATGGGCTTTTTGGAATAATGAGAACCACAATTGATGATGCTGCTGGAGGAGCTTTGATGGCAAAAGGAGAAGATCAGGCCTGAGACTTAATTGAAGAAATAGCCAACAACAATTTTTTATGGCCAACAGAAAGGAGCATGATCCAAAGAATTGCAGGAATTTATGAAGTTGGAGCCAACACAACACTGAATTCCAAGCTGGATGTGATTTGCAAAAATCTGGAAACTCTTAACATGAAAGTTAATGATGGATCCACAAGTTCACCATTTGGAGGAGTACATGAGTCAGAATCTTACAACCAATAAGAAGAGACAGTGAACTATGTCAACAATTTCAACAGACATGGGAACAATCCATATTCCAACACCTATAACCCAGGGTGGATGAATTATCCCAATTTTGCATGGAGCAACAATTCAGGGCAAAAGAACTACCCACCACCTGGATTCCAACAACCAAATAAAAGCCAGGAGCATGAAAAAGAACCAGGAATAACAGAAGTTCTGGCCCAGTTGAAGAAGCAAGAAGCAAAATACGATGCTTTAACAACTATGGTTCAAAATCAAGTAGCATTGAATCAAAGCCATTTAGCCTCTATTAAAGCACTGAAAAATCAAATGGGACAACTGGACAATGCTCAGAGTTACAGACCACCAGGAAATCTTCCCAGCAACACAGAACCAAATCCAAGGAACCGAGGGAATGAGCAATGTCAAGCCATTAATTTGAAAAGCGGTACTAAAATAAATAAAGATGTTGGAATCAAGGCAACCATTGAAGAAGTTCCAAAAGATGCAATTCCACAGATGGAGGAAAAAGAAGCAAAGGAAAAAGATCAAGAAAGAATCATTTTACCTCCACCTTTTCCTCAACGACTCCAGAAAAACAAATTGGATAAACAGTTTGCTCGATTCTTGGAGGTGTTCAAAAAGCTGCATATCAACATTCCATTTGCAGAAGCCTTGGAAGAAATGCCCAGCTATGTCAAATTCATGAAATACATTCTTTCACGAAAACAGAGATTGGGAGATTACGAGACAGTAGCATTGACGGAGGAATGCAGCGCCATCATTCAGAGGAAACTTCCCCCGAAGTTGAAAGATCCTGGCAGTTTCACAGTTCATTGCACCATTGGAGAACATTATATTGGTAAGGCTTTATGTGATTTAGGTGAAAGCGTTAATTTAATGCCTTTTTCTATTTACAGGAAACTACAAATCGGAGAAGCAATGCCTACCTCAGTCTCTCTGCAACTTGCTGATCGAACGCTCGTATTTTTGAGAGGTGTCGTTGAAGATGTGCTGGTCAAAGTCGACAAACTCATTCTCCCAGCAGATTTCATTATCCTTGACATGGAAGATGTTCCTATCATCCTTGGGAGACCATTCTTGGCTACAGGTCCAACTGTGATTGATGTGCAAAAATGAGAACTAACTATGAAAGTGTAGGACCAAGAAGTTACCTTCAATGTTTTCAAAGCCATGAAATTCCCGAGTGAAGAAAATGAGGAAGAATGTTTCAGAATTGATGTTGTTGATAGTATCATTCATGATACTGATACATTTCCCACAGACAAACTTGAAGCTTGCATCACTAACATGACTGACAGTGAGCTAGATGCTGAAATTTTGGAATGTATCAACTATCTTGACAAGCCATTCCGATTCAAATCGACACCACCGGTGGAAAGTCTGGAACTTTCGAAGAACCACCACAGCTGGAGCTGAAGTTACTTCTGAGCCATCTCAGGTATGCATTTTTTGGAAACTCTTCTGAATTACCTGTTATTATTTATTCTTCGCTAACATTGGAGCATGAAGAAAAGTTACTGAGAGTGTTACGAGAACACAAGAGAGCCATTTGCTAGACTATAGCAGACATTTGAGGCATTAGTCCATCATTTTGCATTCACAAGATTTTGATGAACGATGAGTACAAACCCACAGTGGAGCATCAAAGGAGACTCAATCCAATTATGAAGGAAGTCGTGAAGAAATAAATCATCAAATGGTTGTATGCTGGCATCATTTACCCTATCTCAGATAGCAGTTGGGTGAGTCCTATGCAGTGTGTACCAAAGAAAGGAGGAATTACTGTTGTCACAAATCAAAAGAATGAGATGATTCCAACAAGAACGGTGACTGGATGGAGAGTATGCATGGACTATCGGAAGCTGAACAAAGCAACAAGGAAAGACCATTTTTCGATGCCATTCATTGATCAAATGTTAGACAGACTGGCGGGACATGAGTACTATTACTTTCTGGACGGATATTCGGGGTACAATTAGATTACCATCGCCCCAGAAGATCAGAAGAAAACCACTTTTACATGTCCTTATGGTACTTTTGCTTTCCGCAGAATACCATTTGGATTATGTAATGCACCTGCCACATTTCAACATTGCATGATGGCCATCTTTTCAGACATGCTGGAGTAGAGTATGGAGGTTTTCATGGATGACTTCTATGTGTTTGGAGATTCTTTTGACCACTGCTTGCAAAATCTAATAATGGTGTTACAAAGGTGCGAAGATACCAACCTGGTACTCAACTGAGAGAAATGCCACTTCATGGTGCATGAAGGCATCGTCCTTGGACACTGGATCTCACAAAAGGGAATCGAGGTAGACAAATCAAAGATCGAGACAATTGAAAAACTACCTCCACCCACATCTGTCAAAGGGATTCGGAGTTTTCTCGGACATGCTGGTTTTTACAGGAGATTTATCAAAAACTTCTCAAAAATTGCAAAAACCTCTTTGCAATCTTCTGGAGAAAGATGTGCCTTTCAACTTCACCAAAGAATGCCAAGAAGCCTTTGAGATCCTAAAACAGAAGCTGGTCTCTGCCCCCATTATAGTAGCACCAGACTGGACCCTTCCATTTGAGGTGATGTGCGATGCTAGTGATTTTTCTGTAGGAGCAGTTTTGGGACAACGCAAAGCAAAGATCTTCCATGTCATTTACTATTCCAGCAGAACTCTGAATGAAGCTCAACTCAACTACACAACCACTGAAAAGGAGTTACTTGCAGTTGTGTTTGCTTTTGATAAATTCCGCTCTTATTTGCTGGGTCCCAAAGAGGTGGTCTACAAAGATAATTCAGCAATTAAGTATCTGATCGCGAAGAAAGATGCCAAACCCAGATTGATCCGTTGGATGCTTCTTCTGCAAGAATTTGACGTGGAGATCAGAGACAGGAAAGAGACAGAAAACCAAGTGGCAGATCATTTATCGAGGCTTGAGAATGGAGATACAGCTGGCAAAGAACTAACAATCAAAGAAACTTTTCCAGATGAACAACTGTTTGCCATGAAACAACAGGAAGTCCTTTGGTATGCTGACTATGTAAACTACATAGTGTTAGGAAAATGGCCATTGGAATGGACAACTTAGTAAATGAAGAAATTCTTCAAAGAAGTCAAGCACTATGTCTGGGATGAACCGTACCTGTTCAAACGTTGTGTTGATCAATTACTAAGACGGTGTGTTCCACAGAAGGAGGTCAACAGTATTCTGCAACATTGTCATTCATCACCATATGGCAAACACTTCAGCAGAAATAAAACTGCAGCCAAAGTCCTATAATCAGGTTTGTTTTGGCCCATTCTATTTAAATATGCTTATCTGTTTGCTCTTCAATGTGACAGGTGCCAGAGAACTGGAAATATTTCTAGAAGAAATGAAGGACCGTTGTAAAATATTCTGGAAGTGGAGATATTTGATGTATGTGGGATTGATTTTATGGGACTCTTTGTTCCATCATTCGGAAACTTGTACATACTGGTTGCAGTAGACTACGTCTCCAAATGGGTTGAAGCAATTGCACTGCCATCCAATGATTCAAAAGTGGTGATCAAGTTCATGAAAAAGAATATTTTCACTTGCTTCGGAACACCTCAAACAATTATCAGCGATGATGGCTCACATTTCTGCAACAGATACTTCGATGCACTCATATCCAAATACGAAGTTACTCATAAGGTTGCCACAGCCTATCATCCACATTCAAACGAGCAAGTTGAAGTTTCAAACAGGGAGATCAAAAGAATCTTGGAGAGAACCGTTGGATCAACAAGGAAAGATTGGTCTGAAAAACTGGATGACGCATTATGGGCCTACCAGACAGCTTACAAGACACCCATTGGTATGTCCCCATATCAAATGGTGTTGGGGAAAGCATGCCATCTGCCAGTTGAGCTTGAACACAAGGCGTACTGGGCACTGAAGAAGTTGAATCTTGATCCACAAGCTGCAGGAGAGAAAAGACTTCACCAACTCAATGAGTTGGAGGAATTTCACCTACAGGCTTATGAGAATGCCAAACTGTACAAAGAGAAGACCAAGAAATGGCATGACCGAAAAATAATGCGCAGACAATTAGAGCCAGGATAACAAGTGTTGTTATACGGTTCACGGCTGAAACTTTTTCCTGGAAAGCTGAAATCAAACTGGTCATGTCCATTTGTGATTACTCATGTGTTACCATACAGATTTTTTGAGATATACAACCCCAAGTCCAACAACACATTCAAAATTAACAGCCAGCGTGTCAAGCACTACTGGGGAGAATCATTTGAGCGACAAAAAGAAAGTGTCACACTTTCAGATCCAGCCTAACGTTCGGGAAATCATGTCTAACTGACGACATTAAACTTAGCGCTCGTTGGAAGGCAACCCATGCAATATATATATATATATTTTGATTTTGTGTCTTTTAATTTTTATGTGTTTAGTTTTTGTAGGTTAAGTCATTTCAAGATGGAAGATGCTTTCGCAAATCTTCACAAGCAATTTCCTTCTCTCCCTCCAAAATCTCTGATGAAAGTTTACAAAGCTCGCTTGGAACAGATGAGACTTCTGACGATCCATGGTATTCCTAATGACATTCGTTGGGTAATCAAAGCACGGGTCTGATTAGCAGGTGAGTATTATGATTCTTGTAATTCTTATTTGCCTGGTTTTGGAAGAAGCACCTATGCGAAGAAACGTAGAGCTAAGAAAATGGGTGTTTGTTACAAATGTGCACACTGGAATTGCAATACTCGTTGTCGTTCTTTAGGAATGGTATCTGATAATTGCGAAGATAAAATTAAATTCATTAGGGATGGCTTGAGTAATGAGTCTTTAGATGATATATCTTCGACTCTTGAGACGCATCCCAATGGATATGTTCATATAGCCATTCACAAAATACATACACAATCCCGAAAAGAAAGACAACAGTTAAGTCTCGGGAATCTGACTCTAAAAGACCATGTTTGCCAATTTATAAGAAAATTGGATGGGAAGCTTGTCCCTGACGCATATACATCATTCATGTTGGGATGTATGCCCTAGAGCTACATGTGATGTAAACGGTTTCATGTGTTTTGAAATAAAACGATGCATTATTCATTTATCAAATTGTTTGTTTATTTTTCGCATATTATATATCTTCGTAAATACCGTAGATTACTTATGTACCTTTAGACTTAGTGTATGAGTGTCATACACCAGAGGATTTAAGTCTGAAGTTAGTAATCTTAAATAGTCCATAGAGAGCAAACAAAGCGGGTACTTTGTTTGTGGTTTATCTATAACTGCGGTCCATTCTATATGATGATCTTAATCCGGATAGTCCATGTAGAGACATGAGAATGAAGGCACCTTGTATGATGCGATCATATAGAACTGGACCCAGATAGAAATGACATTCTTATAATATCCGTTAATCAAAGAAAGTCATTTCAATCTACTTGATGGTCATTTATGGATTGATCTTAATCCTGAGTGTACTATGAACTCCTGCATGGCAGGCTGTGTCATTTGATTTTACAAAGGTGAGATTAGTGTAGCAGTCCCGACCAATAGCTACGTACTTTGGGGGCACAATTTGTTTTGTAGCTGGGAACGTTTTACATAGACATGGAGTTCACTCCTTCTTGCGAGAAGTAGATAAGTATCTTTTTTAAGGGTTGATTCGGTACTTGAACGATTTGAGCACTCAAGTCTTTCTATTACGAACGGAAAGATTAATATTCATAATAGTTATGAATAAATCGTTCATTAGAGAATCAATGGTACTTAAGGTAACAATAATTAGAGGGGTATAACATACATTATGACCCGGCTCTAATTACAAGATACTCGTGAAGGATCAATTCGTATGTAATGACTATATCGATGGACAACGACTTAGTTCGACTTAATATTTCATCTGCGGCAATGAGAGTGCAACTTCGGGTTTTTAGTGGAATAACCCGGAGTTAATAATTCAGAATATCTAATTAAGAGCTTAATTAATATTTCGAGATTATTGGAGCTCGGAACTGCGGGTCCATTTGGTCCCCGTGCTAGCTCGATTTACTATAGCGGATTTAATATAATTGGATAGTCTAATTATATACTCACAAAAGAATAAATATTATTAATATGATTAATAATATTAATTATATCACACTTGAAACTATACATTAAAAGTTAATGTATGGTATTAATAATTATATGATAATTATTAAATATAAAATATTGAATTATATATATGATATAATTTAATAAGGCTAAGATTGTAATTTCTATATTATGGGTTTTGGAAACCCTTGATTTAATTTTGGAAGTAATGACTTTCAAATATTAATCATATATTTAATTTGTAACATATATTGACTTTATGGAAAGTAAATAATATTGTTACAAAATTAATGAAGAAATAAAGGGCATGGCCGAATTCCTTGATGTATAAGGAATATGATTTGTTTATTTTGGAAACAAAATTTAATCAAAAATCCTAGCCTTGGCTGAATTCCTTGGTGTATAAGGAATAAGATTTGTTTATTTTGGAAACAAAATTTAATCCAAAAATCCTAGCCTTGGCCGAATTCTACCTTAGGGAGGGGATTGGTTGTTTTGTTTGAGTGAAACAAAATTGACCTAAGTATAAAAGGAAAACTTGATTTTCTTTTGAGTAATGCTCTCATTCCAAACCCTAGCCACCTTCATCTTCTTCTTAATTCTCTCAAAAGTTGAGAAACAATTTTGAAGAACAATAATAAGAAAAATATTATTACTGTGTGATTTAATCTCTAAAACGTTTAGGGATTTGTTTGTGTGTGTAGCCCACACTACTTTCCGTTGGTAACGATTCATAGCTCGGAAGATCTTGTGGCGTTGAAAAAATCATCTTCTTCTTTATTCTTGTAAGTCACGGCATTGAGGAATAATAATACCTCATTGCCGCACTTCACTTGTTACAATCGGGGCTCGGTTTTGATTTGTTTTAATTCGGGTTTTAGGAAACACCTTGGGGACTTTTTGGGGACTGAGTTAGGATTTTTTTGGAGTGGAAAAATCAGACCTAAAACAATACATCAGGTCACGGAAATCAGGGGTTGGTTTGGGTGCAGTTCGCATGTGTAACATTCCAATAATTCACTGCAGTTGGGGGCTGTTCGGGGACTGTTTCATACGCATTCCGGGGCTGAGATCTTGTCCGAAACAGAAGTAAAACTTCAGTATAAGTGCTGGTTCCATTCGGCTTTAAGGAAGGGAAGACAGAAAATTTTTTCATGGTCGATCCGTGTGCCTAATCGCTTCCGCTGCGCGAGGAAAGTGTTTCCTACAATTGGCATCAAGAACGAGGTTGAAAAGTGTTCTTAACCCTTCACTTTTTCATTTAAAGTTTCTGTTTTTAATATATTTATATGAGTTATAAATATGATATGCATGTTTAGATGAGTGGGCACATTGTGATATTCATATGATGAATGGTTTTGTTATTTCATGTGATGAATGGATTTTGCATTGGTCGTAAATTTTTCCGGCTCTTATTTTTGTAGTTGGTTTTGTTTTTGGGATGTAAGGCCATAAGGCCATTGTTTACATTTGTTGTAATTTTAATTTTCAATGTAAAGTTTCAATTTTTTGTAATTTGGAGCACCAAAGTCGCAAAGGGAGCCAACACCACTTTGGATCGAGATTTGAAGACCAATGAATGCCTTGGTGAATCTCTTGTACTAATTATATTAGTATAGGAAAAATAAGAGCCCGGTCAATGCAAAATAATTTTTTTTGTTAATAACATGTCATATAGCTTAGGGTGCCTACTCATGCATTTTACTTGCCATAACATGTCATAGATGCATTATCATTATAGACATAAAATTATGATTTTATGTAATTTAAAATGTTTAAGTTAGAAAATGATATGCATGAAAATCAATTAATTAGATTAATTGGATTTATGGTTTAAAATTTGAATTCTAATATATTGGGCTTAATTAGTGCATAATAAATTCCATTAGTATATATGATGGAAACCCGGACATAAATTCCATAGCCGATTCCGAATGGACGGTAATATGGTCTGCACTCGGGATATAATTCCACGTACCATTGGATTTTATGACACAATAAGATTTATTAAAATGTTTAATTAGAATTTTTGACCATTTAGAATTCTATGATTTTAGACCCTTAAGTGCCTAGTATTTTAAGAGTTAAAATATTATAGCTCACTTATACCACTCTAATTAAATTAGTTTAATAGAGTAAATCTATTAGTAGATACTAATGAATTTTTAGTGACACAATTTTAATTGTTAAAATTGATTAGCTCACTTATGACAAACTAGTGTAAATAATAATTATGATTTAGCCGCCATAAGTTTATCCACACTAGTTAAAATAAAATATTAGATATTTTAGATATAAACCTTAATTTTTAAAATAGTGAGTGGGAGAGGGATATACGACAGTATATCCCGCGATCTCCGTTGTTAGTCCAAAAACGTGAGATTCAAAAGGCGTCTCGAGACGGCTTTGTTTTCGTCCCCTACGGATGGTGTCCATTTTGGGTCAATATCAGGTTTGGGTTCCGAGTGGATAGGATTCTAGATGTATCTGTGAACTGACCTACCCTACGGCGGCGGCACTTCACTCGTTAAGTCAAAAAATCCCGAAACAACGGGTTACACTCACAAAGGAGTAATTAACTGTTAATGAAATTCCTTGATCAAATAAAACGGTAGTTGTTTAATATAGGAATAAGAGTTATTCCCGCATATATTAAATTGACTGAGATTGTCTCGATCTATCATGCGAGTACTTGACCTACCCTACGGCGACACTTACTTGTGGGATGATAGATTTTCGTGGCATAGTAATTCTCTTAAGTTCTAATTCATTACTCATGGTTCATGCATCATGTTTAATTTTATGCCAAAATTCTTTGATGATTTTAATATGCGATGAATGAATGTTAAATGCATGTTTATTTTATTTTTCAGCCATGGTTTCTCCAATTATTTCCATACTCTCAAACGAAAATAACCGGGGAAAACTATGTTAAGTGGAAAAGTAACATGAACGCTATCCTGGTCTGTGAAGACCTAAATTTTGTCCTGACGGAGGAACGTCTCCCGAGTCGGCCAGAAATGCTGGCCAAGCTGTGCGCGATACCTACCAGAAATGGGTCGCAGAAAATGAGAAAGCCCGCTGCTACTTGCTAGCGGTTGGGATGTCTGAGGTTCTTGCTGCAAAGCATGAACCTATGGCTCTAGCATCTCAGGTGATGGAGTCATTGCAGGGCATGTTTGGGCAGCTTCGAGCGTCAACGCCATGAGGCCATGGTCCTCGATGACTTCTAGGATGAAGGATGGGACATCAGTCCGAGAGCACGTCTTAATGATGATGACTTATCTCAACACTGCTGAAACCCATGGAGCTCGCATTGACGAGCGTTAGCCAGGTGACCATGATTATGGAAACTCTTCCGAAGAGTTTCCTGCAGTTTAAAAGCAACTATGTTATGAACAAGTTGTCTTTTACTTTGACCCAACTGCTTAATGAGCTCACCCATTACGAGTCCATGCTTGTGGATCCTCGTAAGTCCAGTGCAGAGGCAAATGTTGCTGAGTCTTCTAAATCTGCAAAGAAGAAGAAGAAAAGCACTGGAAAGGCTAAGGGAAAGCCCATGAAAAAGAAGAACAAGAAAGGCTCCAAGGATGCCAAGCCAAAGGAAAATGTTTCCACTGCGACAAGAATGGGCATTGGAAAAGGAACTGTCCTAAATACCTTGCTGAGCTGAAGGAGAAAAAGGAAATAGGTAAATATGATTTACTCGTTATTGAATCTCTATTAGTGGATGATGATAAATCCGCTTGGATTGTTGATTCTGGAGCCACTAACCATGTTTGTTCTTCTTTGCAGCTACTTGATTCATGGAGGGACCTTGCTGAAGGTGACTACACCATGAGGGTCGGGACAAGGGATGCCGTTTCAGTAAGAGTAGTGGGAGTTTCCAGTTTAAATTTTATTAATAATAGTTATTTAAATTTGAACAATGTGTTATTCATTCCGGGTTTTCGCAGGAATCTGATTTCTGTTTATAGACTATTGGATGATGGTTATTCAGTTTCTTTTAATAGCAATTTAGTTATTATTGGTAGAAATGGATTAACTATCTGCACAGGAAACTTAGAAAATAACTTGTATGTGTTAAGACCGTTAACACATAGGTCACTGCTCAACACTGAAATGTTTAAGGTTGAAAAACCTAAAACAAAACGGCCAAGGATTTCTCACGATGACACATATCTATGGCATCTTAGACTTGGTCACATCAACCTTGACCGGATAAATAGATTGATAAAGAACGGAGCCTTAAACCAGTTAAAGCTCGGGACTTTACCAGTTTGTGAATCCTGTTTAGAAGGAAAAATGACCAAAAGACCTTTTACTGGAAAAGGTATAAGAGCCAGTCAACCACTAGAGCTAATACATTCGGACGTTTACGGACCGGTGAATGTAAAAGCCCGAGGTGGTTATGAATACTTCGTCACATTCATTGACGATTATTCAAGATATGGGTATGTCTACCTAATGCATCACAAATCAGATACCTTTGAAAAGTTCAAGGAGTATCGTGCTGAGGTTGAGAACCAATTAGGTAAGACAATCAAAAAACTACGATCAGATCGTGGAGGGGAATACCTCGACAGATATTTCGAGGAATTCTTAGTTGAGCATGGGATGGTATCCCAGCTCACGGTACCTGGAACACCACAACAAAATGGTGTTGCAGAAAAGAGAAATCGAACCCTAACATACATGATGAGATCTATGTTTAGTTATAGCTCACTACCTAGTACATTCTGGGGATATGCACTGCAAACCGCAATGCATATCCTTAATTTAGATCCATCTAAGTCTGTTCCTAAGACTCTCTTAGAGTTGTGGAATGGTCGTAAAACTAGTTTACGACATTTCCGCATATGGGGGTGTCCAACACATGTGCTGAAGAATAAGACTACAAAATTGGAGCCACGTTCTCAGGTGTGCCTATTTGTAGGCTACCCTAAGGAGACTAGGGGTGGATTCTTCTACAGTCCTGATGATAACAAAGTATTTGTATCGACAAATGCTACGTTTCTAGAGGAGGACTATATGAGGGAGTTCAAGCCTCGTAGTAAAATATTACTCGAGGAGTTACTTACTGGTTCGACCAGCACGCCATCGTCAACGAAAGTTGACAAATACATAGCACCTTCAACATCTGATAGTCAGATGCTACCCGGTCAGAATGATCTACCACCTAGACATAGTGGGAGGGTTGTACGACAACCTGATCACTACCTAGGGGTTGGAGAGGCACAAATTGTCGCCTCCAGCGATGGCATAGATGATCCATTGACCTATAGTAGTGCAATGGATGATTCTGACAAAGAGGAATGGCTCAAAGCCATGAACTTAGAGATGAAGTCCATGTACTCCAAATCGGTCTGGGAACTTGTAGACCAACCTGATGGGGTGAAACCCATAGGTTGCAAGTGGATCCACAAGAGGAAGAGGGGATCAGATGGGAAGGTACAGAACTTCAAGGCTAGACTAGTGGCCAAGGGTTATACCCAGAAAGAGGGAGTTGACTATGAAGAAACTTTCTCACCAGTAGCTATGCTTAAATCCATCCGCACTCTTCTATCCATCGCCGCATATTATGACTATGAAATTTGGCAAATGGATGTCAAGACTGCATTCTTGAATGGCAATCTTGATGAAAGTATCTATATGATACAACCAGAAGGGTTCATCGCCCAAGGTCAAGAGCAAAAGGTTTGCAAACTGCAAAGGTCCATTTATGGACTCAAGCAGACATCTCGATCTTGGAATATAAGATTTGACTCAACAATCAAGTCTTATAATTTTGAGTAGAATGTTGATGAGCCTTGTGTATACAAGCGCGTCATTGACGGGAATGTGGTTTTTCTTGTTTTATACGTTGATGATATTTTACTCATTGGGAATGATGTAAGGATATTATCAGACGTGAAAAACTGGCTAGCTGACCAATTCCAAATGAAAGATTTGGGAGAGGCCAGTTATGTTCTTGGGATCCAGATATTTCGGGATCGCAAGAAACGACTGTTAGCTATGTCTCAGACATCCTATATCGACAAGATCCTTGTGCGATTTGGGATGCAGAATTCCAAGAAAGGCAATCTGCCTTATCGGCATGAAATTCATTTATCAAAGGAACAATCTCCTAAGACACCTCAGGATGTTTAGGAAATGAGACATATCCCATACGCCTCAGCATTTGGTAGTCTCATGTATGCCATGTTATGCACGAGACCGGACATCTGTTTTACAGTGGGAGTAGTCAGTAGGTTTCAGTCAAACCCAGGATTGGATCACTGGGTGGCTGTGAAACATATTCTCAAGTATCTTAAGAGAACGAGAGATTATATGCTTGTATATTCCGGTGAGGATATGATTCTTAGGGGATATACAGACTTTGATTTTCAGACAGATGTTGATTCCAGGAAATCTACATCTGGATCAGTGTTCACCCTAGGTGGTGGGGCTATTGTATGGCGGAGTATAAAGCAATCTTGTATTGCTGACTCCACCATGGATGCTGAATATGTAGCGGCTTGTGAAGCGGCTAAGGAAGCAGTATGGCTCTGTAAATTCTTGGGAGATCTGGAAGTTGTTCCAGATATGGATAGACCACTCACCATCTATTGCGATAATAGTGGAGCGGTGGCAAACTCCAAAGAACCAAGAAACCACAAGAGAGGAAAGCATATAGAGAGGAAATATCATCTTATCAGGGAGATAGTGCAGAGAGGAGACATTACCGTCACAAAGATTGCATCCGCAGAGAACCTTGCTGATCCATTTACAAAGACCTTGCCGGCTAAAGTTTTTGAAGGTCACCTAGATGGTCTAGGATTACGTGACATGTACCATTTGCTCTAGTGCAAGTGAGAGATTGTTGGGATGTATGCCCTAGAGCTACATGTGATGTAAACAGTTTCATGTGTTTTGAAATAAAACGATGTATTATTCATTTATCAAATTGTTTGTTTATTTTTCGCATATTATATATCTTCGTAAATACCGTAGATTACTTATGTACCTTCAGACTTAGTGTATGAGTGTCATACACCAGAGGATTTAAGTCTGAAGTTAGTAATCTTAAATAGTCCATAGAGAGCAAACAAAGCGGGTACTTTGTTTGTGGTTTATCTATAGCTGCGGTCCATTCTATATTTATATGGCGATCTTAATCTGGATCGTCCATGTAGAGACATGAGAATGGAGGCACCTTGTATGATGCGATCATATAGGACTAAACCTAGATAGAAATGACATTCTTATAATATCCGTTAAGCAAAGAAAGTCATTTCAATCTACTTGATGGTCATATATGGATTGATCTTAATCCTGAGTGTACTACGAACTCCTGTATGGCAAGCTGTGTCCTTTGATTTACAAAGGTGAGGTTGGTGTAGCAGTCCCGACCAATAGCTACGTACTTTGGGGGCACAGTTTGTTTTGTAGCCGGGAACGTTTTACATAGACATGGAGTTCACTCCTTCTTGCGAGAAGTAGATGAGTATCTTTCTTAAGGGTTGATTCAGTACTTGAACGATTTGAGCGCTCAAGTCTTTCTATTACGAACAGAAAGATTAATATTCATAATAGTTATGAATAAATCGTTCATTAGAGAATCAATGGTACTTAAGGTAAAAATAATTAGAGGGGTACAACGGACATTATGACCCGGCTCTAATTACAAGATACTCGTGAAGGATCAATTTGTATGTAATGACTATATCGATGGACAACGACTTAGTTCGACTTAATATTTCATCTGCGGCAATGAGAGTGCAACTTCGGGTTTTTAGTGGAATAACCCGGAGTTAATAATTCAGAATATCTAATTAAGAGCTTAATTAATATTTCGAGATTATTGGAGCTCGGAACTGCGGGTCCATTTGGTCCCCGTGCTAGCTCGATTTACTATAGCGGATTTAATATAATTGGATAGTCTAATTATATACTCACAAAGGAATAAATATTATTAATATGATTAATAATATTAATTATATCACACTTGAAACTATACATTAAAAGTTAATGTATGGTATTAATAATTATATGATAATTATTAAATATAAAATATTGAATTATATATATGATATAATTTAATAAGGCTAAGATTGTAATTTCTATATTATGGGTTTTGGAAACCCTTGATTTAATTTTGGAAGTAATGACTTTCAAAATATTAATCATATATTTAATTTGTAACATATATTGACTTTATGGAAAGTAAATAATATTGTTACAAAATTAATGAAGAAATAAAGGGCATGGCCGAATTCCTTGATGTATAAGGAATATGATTTGTTTATTTTGGAAACAAAATTTAATCAAAAATCCTAGCCTTGGCCGAATTCCTTGGTGTATAAGGAATATGATTTGTTTATTTTGGAAACAAAATTTAATCCAAAAATTCTAGCCTTGGCTGAATTCTACCTTAGGGAGGGGATTGGTTGTTTTGTTTGAGTGAAACAAAATTGACCTAAGTATAAAAGGAAAACTTGATTTACTTTTGAGTAGTGCTCTCATTCCAAACCCTAGCCACCTTCATCTTCTTCTTAATTCTCTCAAAAGTTGAGAAATAATTTTGAAGAACAAGAATAAGAAAAATATTTTTAGTGTGTGATTTAATCTCTAAAATGTTTAGGGATTTGTTTGTGTGTGTAGCCCACACTACTTTCCGTTGGTAACGATTCATAGCTCGGAAGATCTTGTGGCGTTGAACAAATCATCTTCTTCTTTATTCTTGTAAGTCACGGCATTGAGGAACAATAATACCTCATTGCCGCACTTCACTTGTTACAATCGGGGCTCGGTTTTGATTTGTTTTAATTCGGGTTTTGGGAAACACCTTGGGGACTTTTTGGGGCTGAGTTAGGATTGTTTTGGAGTGGAAAAATCAGACCTAAAACGCTACAGCAGGTCACGCAAATCAGGGGTTGGTTTGGGTGCAGTTCGCGTGTGTAACGGGCGTAAAACAGTCCAATAATTCACTGTAGTTCGGGGGCTGTTCGGGGACTGTTTCACGCGTATTCCGGGGCTGAGATCTTGTCCAAAACAGAAGCAAAACTTCAGTATAAGTGCCGGTTCCATTCGGCTTTAAGGAAGGGAAGACATAAAAAATTTTCAAGGTCGATCCGTGTGCATAATCGCTTCCGCTGCGCGAGGAAAGCGTTTCCTACAATTCAAGCCGTTACATTATTGTAAATATTATATCTCTTTGTCTTTTCTTAATAATTGTGATTTGTTTTGTTATTTTCTCCGACAGGTTCCAGGCTACTTTTTGACCTTTCATGATTTACTATTTTGCCACTAATCATCATTTGGATGATACTTGTGATATTATTACTCACCCTTTTCAGGTTCTATAAATTCAACTCATCATTGCACTTTTGAAGGCATCCAGAGCTGAAAAACGAAACACAAAAATATGGAAGCCACTTCAAGAAGACGAGTTGTAAACATTTGTGTGTTTTATGGTACCAGTGTTGGTGTTAAACCAGAATACATAGCAGCATAACATGAATTGGATCGAGTCTTAGCTGAAAGGAATATGCACCTAGTATATGGAGGATGCAATCTTGGACTAATGGGGATCGTTTCAAAGGCTGTACATGATAGATGGAGTCAAGTCTTGGGAATCATCCCAAAACCCTTGGCAGAGGCGAATCTGATAGGACCATCAAATGGAGAGGAACTAATCATGCCAGGTATGTCTGAACGACTGGTAGAGATGATTAACCGTGCTGATGTTTTTATTGCTTTGCCAAGAGGCTTGGGCACGATGGAGGAAATTTTTACAGTACTATCTTGGGAAAACTTGAACATACACCAGAAACCGCTTGGACTGTACAATGTTGATGAATTTTAAGATTTTCTTTGTGTGTTTCTTGATGATACCCAGAGAAATGGGTTCGTGTCGAAGCCTGTAAAAGAACTTCTCTTTACTGCCAGAACTGCCACAGATTTAATTGACCAAATCTTAGCCTTTGAACCTCAAATTGACCCCATTCTTTCCAAGATAAACTGGTCTGATGATGATCGTGGTAAGAGGCGTCGAATAAATCTGGATCTTAACCTTTAACTCTTCACTTAGATGTAGAATTTCAGCTAACCAGGTACGGTTTTCTAAACTCTTCTTCTACTGTTTAAGACATTGGGGACAATGTCTCATTTAGGTTTGGGGGAAGGGAATAGTTAATTTGTATCTTGTTTTTATTGTTTTATATTTAGTCTAAAAGTTTTCGAAAAATACAAAAAAATTAAAAATTTTTCAAAAATCACAAAAATATTTTATGTTTTTATGTTTTTAATTTGATTAATCGGGTGAAATTGGTGTAAGAGATAGCTGTGTAAGGAAATTCCACTCCTGAGACGTATCTCAACCTATTTCGGAACAAGTTAATTTTTGTTTATTTCCTTTTGAATAATTTAATTTGTGAATTCTCTATAATACTGACTAAAATGAATCTTCATATGTTCAGTTGACAGATATTATCAACATACATAGTAACATACAGACATGAGCTATAATTGAAAAGTTTGTAATATTCAGTGCTCTAGTTTAATTGGAGGAAGCATATAAAAAAGCGATGGGATAAAAAAAAGATAAAAATGTATAAAAAAATAAAAAACACATGAGATCCGAGTTATTAAGTCTGTAAGGGTGTCTTAACACCTAGTGCCTTAAAACTAACTGGTTTGGGAGTCACTGACCCAAAGCTCGTTACATGGATCGAAGATGTTGCCAAAAAATATATATATTTGAAGTCTGAGTAATTAAGTCCGTAGGGGTGTCTTAACACCTAGTGCCCTAAAGCCAACTGGTTTGGGAGTCACTGACCCAAAACTCGCTACATAGATGGATGATATTGTATATAAATAAAAAAAATCAAAAATCAAAGAAAAAAATCTAGAAAAGTCAGAAAAAATTATTCCATTGCTTAAAAAAAGGTGTGAATTCTGATATAACTTTAGGAAAAAAATATTACTCTATTTTCAACTGCACTTGTGACTATTGTGGGCAAAATGAGTTGATTAATATTTTGTTGGCTGTGTATATGGAGAATGGTAAAAATAATCGGAGAATTTACTTATTCGGTAATTTAGAAAGAAACAAAAAATTATTGACTTAGATAAGAAGTTTCACTCGTTTAGTCACTAACTTTTTTATTCTCTTTTCTCTTATCTTTTTGCTTTTGTGTGCATTAGTTTGACTATCTTTTTTACTTTTATAAGACGTTTGTGGGTATCGTCGCTGTAAACCCTCACGAGACTACAACTCGTCCACTGGGGACACCTAGGAGTTTAAAGGCTTGTTGCATACGCTAAATGCAACCGTGATCCCTACGAAAGTGGCTTAGTTTAATTTTAATTATTTCTTGTTTTATTTTGTTGTTTTGCTCGAGGACTAGTAAAATGTTAGGTTTGGGGGTGTGATGAGTGGAAAATATATCAATATTTACCGCCCCTTTTACTTAATATTTTGTTTAATTTCTCGGGTTTGATGAACGTTTTGATATGTTTTAGTTTATTTTACAGATAAAATAATATTGGGACTCAATGAAATTATTTAGGAGGAAATGTGGGTCAAATAAGGGCAAATATTGGATTTGACATATTAATTTTGGAGATTGGAAACTTGAAATGGCGTTTTAACGAAGTGCAGTTTTGGAAATTCAAGTTTTCAATATCTGTCGTATTTGGGAAATTCCAGTTTTCAATATCTATCGTATTGAGCTGATTCATGTTCCAGATTAAAGAAGACTCAAAGATCTACAACTTTGAAGAACAAAATATTTTCGAATTCTGAAGATTTCATGACCGAAATTGATGAAACATCCAGAAATGTGTTATGCATAATTATTAAAGTCTTTTTCAAAGCAAAATAATAAATAAATAAATAATAAAAATAGTCAAACTCCCACCAAACATGATAGCAATTAGTGGAGCAATTAATAATGGATTTGGTGAATCAATTAGTGGAGCAATTAATAATGGATTTGGTGGATGATTTGATGGAGGCAAAATTTTGCCTATAAATACCAAGCCATTTCATTTGTAAATTCATACTTTCTTCTTTGAAATTCCTTAAGAATAACTAAGAAGATTGTATTTTTTTTTTTTTTTTCAGCTTTTAGTAATTAATTTCCACTTTCGCACTTTTTTTTTTACTTTTCGCAATTTACTTTTTCGCACATTACTTTTCTTTCTTTACTTTTTCAGTTCTTACTTTTCAAGCAATGATGAGGTAACTCCCCCTTGCTGGGGTAATAGGTAAAGCTTTTATTATTACTATTTAGATTAATCTCCCTTAATTATAATATAATAACTATTTAAAATCTGACTTAACGAGGATACCGCCATATTGGTCGGTTGGTAATTAATTATTAATTTGACTTAATCAGGATACCGCCTATATGGCTGGTTGGTAATTATCACGAAAAGTTATTATATTATATTAAGGGAGATATCTAAAATAGTAGTAATAAAAGTGGATCCTTTTACCTCAACATTTTCTTTTATTGTACTTTTACTTTAATTAATTTTCAGCAATTTACTTTCAGCATTTACTTTTCAGCAATTTACTTTTAGCATTTACTTTCAGCAATTTACTTTCAGCATTTACTTTTCAGCATTTAATTTTCAATATTTAATTTCAGCATTTACTTTCCGTCATTTACTTTTCAGCAATTTACTTTTCAGCATTTTACTTTATGTCTTTTATTTTATTTAAGTTTTTACTACCCTTAAATATGTGTCGTAACTAAACCAGTTATCTGGGGTTGTGATGAAATCCAATATCACCGGTTTATAAGGGGTTAAATTACGATTTGGGTAATATAAAGGTTTATTTATTGAGCCTTAGTCTTAATTCATCTTGTTAACAGGCCATTGATAAGATTGATTCGGTAAACTTAAAATGAACTTGGAAAAGAGATTTTAGGTTTAAGACCTTAGACTTAATAGCCCACGATCTTCATTGAGGATAAATAACCCTTTAATAGATTTCCTTACAGGATAGGAATATACCTGTCGGGTGGGGGTAGCCATAATTGGAACTTAATCTTAATGAATTCAGATAACTTGGTTAACATAGGAATATGATTAATTGGGTTATACTGGGTATTTGTATTTGACCATCGGAAGAGGCTTTTACATAATTTCGTGTTCTAGGTTAATAAACCAATATATTACACAAATGTAAAATAACCACTTCATCTTTTAAAAAGATATTGAAAGGATTCACAACCCTGGATAGTTTTATAAATTTGAATTTTCTTCAATCTACTTTCAAGCGATTTTATTTACTTGTTTTAAGTTTTAAAGTCACCACCCAATCAAACAAACAATCCATTAGATACTTGTAAACATTTAACTTCATAAATTAATAACAAAAGGTTTTAAGTCCTCGAGGGATCGATACTTTTATACTACTTGAACGATACGTGCGCTTACGTTATACGTGTGTGAATACGCGCCTGTCAGTTGGCATTCGACCTTATCTGCCACCGAATATATGCGACGTCATACTTGATCTATGTGGCTTCTTCAAACAATTATATCAGAGGACATTAACCACATCTATTATTGACGAACTTAAGCGAGGAATCGTGATAATCCTATGCAAGCTGGAGCAAATATTGTCACCCATTTTTTGATGTGATGGTACATCTGGCCGTGCATTTACCATCCAAAGCTAGGAATAGAAGTCTTATCCTTTACAAATGGATGTACCCCATTGAGAGGTAATATACAGTTAAAAATATTACATTGTTAAATTTGATTTTGCATTAAATTTATTAATAATGCAAATTTATTGTCATATTTGCAGGGCTTTGGGACATTACAAACAATATGTGAAAAATAAGGCGCGACCTGACGGGTCAATAACAGAGGCTGTTTTAATAAGTGAGGCAATAACATTTTGTTCGATGTACATGCAGAATATTGAAACTCATTTTAATCACCAGCCAAAAACTATGATGGAGATGAAAGTAATCAGTAATATATCACAATGTTTCGTCAAAATTACAGACCGTTTGGAGCATTAGGTGTCAAATTGCTAACATTCGAGGAAGCTCAACGTGCGCATTGGTTTATATTGAGTAATTACGATGAAGTGCAACCATACTTAACGTAAGTCTTGTAGGTGCATAAGTGTATTTTTATTGTCTTACATTAACGTAACTCATTTTTTTATAAGCAACATATTACCATGCTACAATGTGGTAGTGACCACAACGTTGATGGAAGATAAAAAAGAATTTCCTAAATGGTTTGAGGCAACTGTTAGCCCTAACATTGACTATTTATTTTTATCATAATAGTAAATATTTAATGTTTGTTATATTAACATATAAATATTATCATGTGTTAGATAAACAATCAAGTGCAAAATGGTCAGCTGGACTCGTCATCTTCGTTAGTTGCATTGGCATATGGGCCTCAAAAGTAGGCTTACGAATACAGTGGATGCATTGTGAATGAAGTTAGATTTCATACTGAGCAGTGAGATATTTCACATGTCACTCAGAATTATGGAATTGTAGTCCCGGGAGAACACGACTCAGATATTGTTGACTTCTACGGAGTGTTTCAATCAGTCATTGAGTTGATATACAGACCCAGACGACTTACAATGCTATTCGAATGCAAGTGGTTTGACACAAATGCCAGAAAGATGATAATTCAATTTAGTAATCATCTAACGTCAATTAATGTTCAACGTTATTGGTACAAGAATGATCCATACATTTTTTATACCCAAGCACAGTCTGTGATATATATATATATATATGATCCAAAGCTAGGAAATGGATGGATGGTGGTAGAGAAGTTACAATATAAGGGCATTTGGGACACGCAAGAGGAAGATAGTGTTGAAATTTCAGATGAAGCACAATAAGTCTCTGACAACTTTGAAGTTCCAGAACATATATTTCATTTACCAAATATCACAGTTACTGAAATATCACGTTAACTCGAGAAAATACAGATGTTGAGATAATTCCTCATTCTCAAGTTAGTGTGGAAGCAGCAAATGAAGAAGAATTCAAAACTGAAGATGAGTTCGAGTCCAGTCAGGAATCCTCAAATACCGAAGATAATAGTGATTAATCTAGTTTGTATATGATATGATGGATGAATAGTTATTATTATTATAATGGATGGTTATTGTTGTTTTGAATTATTATCATCATGGATGAATAATTGTTGTTGTTGTTTTGAATTATTATTATCATGGATGAATGGTTATTGTTATTGTTGTTATTATTATTAACATATTATTATTATTATGTCTTACTTTTAGCGTCGATTAAATATTTCGACGCTAAAATTTAGACTTTTAGCGTCGATTAAATTTGTTCGACGCTAAATGTAAAAAAATAAATTTCCCTAAAAAAATACCCTAATTTTTTGTTAGCCGCCAATGTTTTAGTGTCGAACATTTCGACGCTAAAATCAAACTATTTCGACGCTAAAGATTTTATAAAATCCCAATTTGCCAAACTCTTAAATCCATAATTTCCTTAGCTCTATCCTCTTCCTCTCTTTCATCGATTGCTTAGCTCTCTCCTCTTCCCCCATGTCATCGAGTCTCAAGCTCTCTCCTCTCACTCAATCAACTCTCCCTCAATTTAGTTGCCATTCAGCTCTCCCATTCTTGCTTAGCTCTCTCCTCTTCCTCTCGGTCTCGTCTTCTCTCAGTCAGGTATGTTCTTGTTTTTTGTTTTTTTTTTAAGATTTCATTTTGCTGTGGAATTCTTCTTATTGTTGTTTGATGATAATGATGATGATAAATGGAATTGATTAGTGCTTATGAATGTGTATGGACATCTTAAATGCATGTGTGTGTGGTTGTGGCCGAGAGAACGAGTGACAAGTTGAAATGCATTTGTGTGTGTGGTTGTGGCCGAGAGAATGGGTTTGTTGATTATAAGCTTCATCATTGTAACTGTTAGCATATAAACAATGCATGCTTCATCATTGTAAATGCATTAGGATTTTTATTTTCAAATTGAAGTTTGAAATCTGCTGTTATGGAATTCTAGAACAACAGGGCAGAATTCTAGAATAGCAGGAGCCCTGCTGTTCTGCCCTGCTGTTCTGGAAATTGATGTCTTGTATTTATTTTTAATCTTGAGAAATTTTAATTACTTAATGATTAAGAAGATGCAGGAGTTTGACCAGCAGATACGGGCTTTCTGAGAGATGTTGGAGGCATCACTCGGCTGTAGTGCATCGGGCTCGAGCGCCCCCATCACAGCAGCAATAAATTTTATTTCCATTTGTATAAATATTCAAAACAGATAGTTTTAATATACTATGTATTTTTTTTATTTAATAAATTTTCATTATAATAATAAAATAATTATTAGAATATTTCATAATTGTGCTATTAATCGTTAATTTTTTTTTGAAATAATAATATTTTTTAAAATATTAAATTGAATATTTCAGAGCAAAATTATGTAAAATAATAATTTTTTAAAAAATATTTGTATACTTTTAGCGTCGAAAAATTCGACGCTAAAATTATAAAAATAATATTTAATTTATTGATTTTAGCGTCGCATAAATTCGACGCTAAAAGTTTAATTGTTAGCGTCGAATATTTTCGTCGCCAAATATGAACTTTAGCGTCGGGAATTCTTCATTTTCGTCGAAAGTAGTTGGACGCAAAGTAAGAGGTTTTAGCGTCGATAATTTGTATTTCGACGCTAAATGCCTTATTTTTTGTAGTGACTTATTTATTTACTTCATATCAAGAAAAAAATATTAAGAGAAGAAGACAAAAGAAGAAGAAGAAGAAGAAGAAGAAGAAGAAGAAGAGAGATACCCACTTAAAATGAGCCGCTGCCTCATTATTTATTTATAAAAGTTTGATACAAAAATTTGAAATTGCAAGACATCTCAGCAAGCTAGAATGAAGTCTATTAAAAACAAGCTGCTTGCAAATGCAATCCCCTCTTACTTTTATACATCTTTAAGGTTAAGTAAAATAACTTCAGAGCTATGTTTTTTTTTTTTTAGGTAATGAAAATTTTCATTAATAATCAAAGATTACATTGAACATGAAGAAAATCATCCGATCAAAATCCAGAGACTAAACTCCTGCAAGCCAGTTTCGCCAGCTTATTAGCAGCTATATTAATTGCATATTCTTGACCACAACTGAATTTCAACAGAGTGAAGTCCATGAACTGCTTCCTAAACATCCCTAATAATCAATCAATCTCCTTTAAGCTCTTACTATTACCCGCAATCATCTCCACCATGTTTATTCCTACAGTTTGTGCTCTGCCCGTTTTTTTCCGACTGAATATCGATGGATTAGTCCATCAGCAATTTATCGGTCGGTAAACGATCAGTATTTGATCATAAAATTTCTTAATATTTTAACGGTTTGTATTCGGTCGATATTTAACCGTTTTACCTAACCGAAAATATTCAATCGATAATATTGGTCAATAATCCAACATTAATTTTCTTGTAATCTAGACTCAACTGTAAAGCACTCGAAGGAAGCTGTCTGAGCACACATAATTCTAAAGTTGATTGCCTCTCTTTAGTGGTTTCCATGTCACCATTTAGAGTTACCTTTTTACCTATTGCAATGACCACCATAAAAACGAAAATAATTTTTTACTCACAAACAGAAATAAAAATATATATATATATTTTTAAAAAAAAAAAAAAAAAAAAAAATCTAATCAATTACCTTCTCCCTCAACCAAATTGAAACATTATCCATAATGTCTGAATAAAAAGAAGTAGAGTTTAGAAGACATCACCTAGTTAGTGTGAAAATGAAAATTGAATTTATAACTGCTACTAAAAAGAAAAGTTACAGCTTAAAATAATAAAAGAAAATCAAAACAGTAAATTAAAATGTAGTTTTGATTGTGGCTCACATTTTCCTCCGGTTTTATGTCCAGTAACTGCTTGAATGCCCTCTATGGATCAATGATATACTTCCAATCAAATTTTCTTATAAATTGGCAAACAAAGTCTTTTAAAGTCAGATTCTTGAGACTGTAATTTAACAAGTATTTTTTTTTTTTTTACAAAATACATAAAATAAAAAAATATATATAAAAGATTTTTTTTAAAACACATAAAACAATACAAAAGTGAAAAATATGCAATAATTTTAAATGGTTATTTTATCTATTAAATTTTATTCCCCGAAAACGATTTCAAAAACTTGACACACTCACAAAGTGGTTCTTTACTCCAAAGTATAAAAGTGTCGAAGTAATAAAATAACCCGGTGAGTCCAAAGTCGATCCACGTGGAATAGATTTAATATGATAAAATAATAATTCAACTAATAAAATAAAATATTAGGGTTAGGGGATCCACACTTGATATTTCAAATACAAATAATTTTTACATTTTATAAAATATAAATTATAATTAATTCCCAATCAATTTATTTAATGATTATCAGGTATTAATTATGCCAACACATGTAATTCATCTTATCTATAATTAGTCATGTCAAAGTACTAAATATGTCAAAACATGTAGAACCGTATTGTCTCTAATTAATCCAGATTTTTAATAGTATTGTTGATGGTGTTTTTTAAGCAGTACGGCAGGGGTAAAAGGGTAACTCCATTCTTGATCGAGACCATTAATGCCGACCCGACCATTCGATGTTGCATACGCCAACAGTAAGGGGCCGAGCACTTTATGATCGGTAACGGACCACTCCAGACCGGATGGTCGGGCATTATCAGATCAACAGCAGCATTCTCAGTTCAAAAGACCATCATGACCGACCTCATAAAGACCGACCAGATAGCGAGATATGCTCCAGAGATAAGTTATCCTATTCTTATTGGATAAAGAGATAAGTTATCCTGTTCTTATGGGGTAAGGAGATAAGTTATCCTATTCTTATAGGGTAAGGAGATAAGTTATCCTATTCTTATGGGTTAAGGAGATAAATTATCCTATTCTTATGGGATAAAAGAGATAAGTTATCCTATTCTTATGGGATAAGGAGATAAGTTATCATATCCTTATAAGAAAAGGAATCTGATTTCTTCACTATTATAAATAAAAGGGGAAAGTGTAAGTAAGGGGTATCAATATCATTACCATCAGACTTGTAAACAAAAAACAGAACAGAGAAGCATATTTCAGTAATAAAACATCGTTTGTTCTGTGCCAGTGGATGTAGGTTGGATCTGATCCGTCAAACCATGTTAAATCTCTTTGTTGATTGGTGTATTTGTCTATCTTTTGCCAAATTTGCTTTTGGTTCCCCCATAACCGAACAAATTCACTATTGAGGGAGGATTGTCTCGGGAGTAAATATTCCAATATTGTCCTGAGACCAAAACCAACCGTCAACAGTTGGCGCCGTCTGTGGGGAACTCAACAAAAATCAGCTCGCGTAGTAAGACTATGGCAGAAGATGGAAATCACCGGTCGTCAGGGAGTTCAACAGCGAAATGGATGGAGAAGATGGAAGAAAATATGAGGAAAGATATGGAGGAAAATCAAAACCTTCTGAAATCCATGATGGACAGACTGGAGAGGATGGAAGAGACGAATGATGAAAGACTAGAAGCCGGAACCAGTCGGAGGAGAGGCGAAATAGCAGAAGGAAAAAAGGTCGCAGATGTGAGTGATGACGATGAACCAAGGAGGAAGGGTCCCTACGGGATAAGGCCCGTAGTGGTAGGAAAAGATTTACAAACGGAGGATACGTGGAAAGAAGAAGAGGGGTGACAGTCGCCAGATTCTTCCTATGATAGCCCCCGCGACACCAGAAGGGGAGATAGGAAGGATGGTGAGACTGGACGGGAAACCTCAAGTCATGAGGAACGCCGCACCCGAGGTGACAGACGCGAAGAAGGCCGTAGGAGGCGGCACTGTAACATAGATGGCAATATAAAATCTTGGTTAAGAAAAGAAATGGCCAAGTTGGAAGTGAACCTCAAAACTGACACAGGAGATGCTCGGGACGGCGAGGTTGAATCTCCATTCACAGAAGAAATAAGGTCGGTAAAATTCCCAAGACGATTCAACATGCCGTCCATGACGCCCTACAAGGGCCACACTGATCCAAAATCCCACATTAAGAGTTTTTTCCTGTTGATGGAGGTCCAAGGAGTAGTAGGGGATGCCATTTACAAAGTATTTCCCCTAACCTTGGGGGGATATGCCATTCTGTGGTTCAGAAGTCTAGCCCCGGGGAGCATCGGAAGCTTCACGCAGCTCAGGAAGTAATTTGTTCGGCACTTCAAAGGGGCCTGCGTCCCAAAGAAAATGGTGGGAGAATTGAGACTGATGAAACAGAAGGATGATGAGCCCCTGAGGAATTTTATTGAAAGGTACCACAATTTGGTGCTCGAGGTCGGAGCGTACGAGTCATCGGAAGCGCTAGAAAGTCTCAAGGGAGGTCTGAAGGTCGGGAAGTTGTGGACTCACTTGAGGATTCAAGACGTATCAGATTATGCCACTGCCCTGGAGTTGGCCATGAAGTTTATCTTAATAGAGGAGGAGAAAAAGATTGCCCGGGGAGTAGACACCCGAAAGGCTAAGATACTCAGGTCAGACAATCAGTGGGATTCGATCAGAAATTTGAGGAGACCAGTCCTGTAGCAGAAGAAACTCAGACCGACACCTCCGAGTAGTCATGTTCAAGAGATAAAGTCATCTGTCCAAGTCAACCGTGTCGCGGGGAGGACAATATACACCCCCTGAACAAACATATGGCCCAGATAGTTCGGGAAATCTAGGATAAAGGTCTGTTGGCCGAGCCTAATTTGAGGAGGTTCCCAATTGAGGAGGGAAATAGTAGACTTACTGTATCTACCATAACGTAAGGGGACATGCCACGAATGGGTGTAGAGACCTGCGGGAGCAGGTGGAAGACTTGGTGAAAAAAGGCTATCTCAGTGTGTACATAGACCATTCGGTTTTTGAGGTCGACCAAAGTTGATAGCGGAAGTCATCCGGTCGGATGCGTGGAATGATGAGATGCAGAGAGGATGTATTAAGAAGAGCCTTGCTTGTAGTGACCCTTGTAGAGTTGCAAGAAAGGCAACGGATCCCAAAAATGTGAGTAAGACCTCTTCTGTCTTAGGCTGACATTTGATTATGCTTGTTTGTTATGGCCCACACAATGGTTTTGATATTTATTTTACGGCTCAGGTCTGCTCTTGTACCGCCGAGTCTGTTTTGTTGATATATGTTTTACGGCTCGAGTTTGCTCTTGTACCGCCGAGACCGATGTTTCATTCCGGCTCGGGTCTGCTCTTGTACCGCCGAGACCGATGTTTCCTTCCGGCTCGGGTCTGCTCTTGTACCGCTGAGACCGATGTTTCATTATGGCTCGGGTCTGCTCTTGTACCGTCGAGACCGATGTTTCCTTCCGGCTCGGGTCTGCTCCTATACCACCGAGACCGATGTTTCCTTCCGGCTTGGGTCTACTCTTATACCGCCGAGACCGATGTTTCCTTCCGGCTGGGGTCTGCTCTTGTACCACCGAGACCGATGTTTCCTTCCGGCTCGGGTATGCTCTTGTACCGCCGAGACCGATGTTTCTTTTCGGCTCGGGGCTGGATTTCGTTCCGCCAAGGCCAATTGGTTATTCAGCTCGGGGCTGGATTTCGTTCCGTCGAGGCCTTATGGTTTATTCAGCTCGGGGTCGGGTTACGTCCCACCGAGTCGGCTTCTTTGGACTGAGGATGTAACATTCCCCCAGAGCCGAGTCTTTCTTTTAGCTCGGGGTCGAGTTACGTCCCACCGAGTCGGCTTCTTTGGACTGGGGATGTAATATTCCCCCAGAACCAAGTCTTTCTCCAGCTCGGGGTCGGGATACGTCCCACCGAGAGACTTATCATCAACATGGGATTAGAGCATCTCCCTCATGGTCGGCCCTCTATTGGTCTGGGGAGGTGACATTCCCCCAGAGCCAAATGTTCTTCTCAGCTTGTGGTCGGGTTACGTCCCACCGAGTCGATCGTCATCAGCATAAGGGCAAAGCATTTTATCCACGGGTAGATATCGGGATCCTTGTTGACTGAGCAAATGAAGGTGGCAAGGAGAACCAGATTTGCAGCCAAGGCATTTTTCTCTACGGTTCCTGGAGTGACCACCGACGGATTCATCGACACACCATTTTTTTTTATAGTTCCCGGCATCAACTCGCAAACTCGTTGTTACCGAGAACTAAGGGATAGATGTTGATGGTGTTTTTTAAGCACTATGATATTTAAGCAGTACGGCATGGGTAAAAGGGTAACTCCCTTCTTGATCGAGACCACTAATGCCGACCCGACCATTCGATGTTGCTTACGCCAACAGTAAGGGGCCGAGCACTTTATGATCGGTAACGGACCACTCCAGACTGGATGGTCGGGCATTATCAGATCAATGGCAGCATTCTCAGTTCAAAAGACCATCATGACCGACCTCATAAAGACCGACCAGATAGCGAGATATGCTCCAGAGATAAGTTATCCTATTCTTATTGGATAAAGAGATAAGTTATCCTGTTCTTATGGGGTAAGGAGATAAGTTATCCTATTCTTATGGGGTAAGGAGATAAGTTATCCTATTCTTATGGGTTAAGGAGATAAATTATCCTATTCTTATGGGATAAAGGAGATAAGTTATCCTATTCTTATGGGATAAGGAGATAAGTTATCATATCCTTATAAGAAAAGGAATCTGATTTCTTCACTATTATAAATAGAAGGGGAAAGTGTAAGTAAGGGGTATCAATATCATTACCATCAGACTTGTAAACAAAAAACAGAGCAGAGAAGCATATTTCAGTAATAAAACATCGTTTGTTCTGTGCCCGTGGATGTAGGTTGGATCTGATCCGCCGAACCACGTTAAATCTCTTTGTTGATTGGTGTATTTATCTATCTTTTGCCAAATTTGCTTTTGGTTCCCCCATAACCGAACAAATTCACTATTGAGGGAGGATTGTCTCGGGAGTAAATATTCCAATATTGTGCTGAGACCAAAATCAGCCGTCAACAAGTATAATCTCTTGTATTTATAGGGTTTAAGTATTGTCTGTGCTAATTTGGGACTGTTTACAACTAGTCAAGAGTCCTCAATAAACTGGAAAGAGTACGAATTTTATTTGAGAAATTATCACAATTTATAAAATATAATATAAATAAAAATCACCTATATTTTCATACCAATGGATTTACCCTTTACCTCAGTGGGATGCAAATTAGCAAAATAATATATAAATAACAACATTCATAATTTTATTAATAAAATGAAAGGAAATTACAAAAGAAAAATAAAACACATAAGAGTTCATCCCACAAAGTCTCAATAGAGATCAATAAGAATTTACTGAAGAAAATGAGGCATTGAGCATCTCTATTTATAACAAGAGGTGCTCAACACCTCTTGATTGGCAATTACCATGACAATCAATTTCGGTGGATTGTCATGTTCTAATAATATTTTTTTTAATTATTTAATTATTTTATTAATTTTTTGAGTTTTTGCTTTTTCTTTTTTGTTTTTGTTTTTGTTTTTGTTTTGTTTTGTTTTGTTTTTGTTTTTGTTTTTGTTTTTTTTTGTTTTTGTATTTTTGATTTTGATTTTGTTTTATTTTATATATTTATATAAAATTCATGTGTAGTTAAATACATCATAAGCTCATTTTGTTGTCAATCTAAACACATTAATATTTTCCAAGTCCGATTTGAATCTAGTTGTCACACTCTTTTAGGTTTCCTGGATCATTGAATTTAGATCTCATATCCATTTTTCCTATTGAGCTTCCAAAACAATATTTTGCATACATAAGAAATAAAAATTATAATAAAAATATATAAAATAAAAATTTAATTATTATTTCAAAAATGTGATAAATTAAGAGGATTAATGAAATTACAAGTGTAAATTAATTAAATAATTATTTTTATTAAATATACACTTTTTAATGTTCACTATTATCCTCAAAATATTTAACTTTACAAATCTATCATATCAGATTCACTTTACAATCTAAATCCCGAAAATCCTTCGAAAAGCCCGAAAGTGTTACAAACAAATCCGGAACACTTTGGATCTTTTCGGTTTCTCAAAAAACCATTCAAATATTTATGATACATCATAATATAATATTCTAAAATTACCCGATAGCTTAAATCTACAAATTACGCTTTTTCAAAAAATCTTCTGAAAATGTTTCTGAAAACGTTACGGAAGGATTCTGACCCTCTAAACTTATCTGGATTCATCTAAACATCATCATAACATCATAATTAGCTCATATATATTATTATGTTCATCAAAGCCCAAACACACGCAAAATCTGATTTTATCGAAAACTCGTTAATCCTATCAGATCGATCCAATTCATTCTGATTTCATCGGGATTTTTCCAATAGCACAAATTTGATACATTCTAACTTATCCAATTCAATACACGTCAATATCTTACTTTACGACACTACTGGAAGTACCCGAATACAAAATGAGAGACTTGAAAATATCAAATTTCTACTATGAGGTCTTACCGAAATTTCGAGGATACCGGCGGACTCCCAACGCTCCCATAAATGCATATGAATTGACATAATTCGAATCAGAGCTACTTTTCAAACGAGCTTCATTATTCGCCAAATATTTTCTCTTATTTTGCGTAAAACCGAGCACCAATCAGAAAAACCGATAACATAGCATTGTAATACTCTCCAAGGACTTCGATTTGGCGGGTGGCTCGACACGTGGATCAAAGCGACGAGCGAGGATCGATACTTGGAAGCTTGCGCACACCATTCTAATTTTCGGCCACCTTAGTGCCACCGCTGGCCACCATTAGAATGGGGTGGCTGGATACTCTCTCTTGTGCCAGAGCACCGACCGGTCGTGGCCGGTTAACCACCAGCGTGGCCATTTCCTCCTTGTACGTGGGTGATGAGAGAAGGGTCGAGTGAGGCTAATTTGTTAACTTTGGTCATTCTGTAATTTCTGAAAATTAGGGGGTATTTATAGAAAACTTTCTGAAAATTACAAATTGACCCCCAAGAATTTACAATTAGGCCCCTAATAATGTATTATATCGGAAATTTGTATTTTTGAGGCCCTTCTATTATAAATTTCGAAAAGTCCTCAACGCTTCGCCTTTGAAAAATATTTCTAACGGAACAAAAATCAACTTAATTGGAGTTTGTTTCCTATTTTAATGGCCAAAACAACGAAACTTCCTTCGTATCTAAAAATCACGTAGCCAGTTCTTTCGAATTTCACAATTTCTAATGCAATAAAATTCCATTTTAAGACACTCCAACACAGTTTTCAATGCTTAAACTTGTATTCTCCAACATTATCTCTTTCTGAGACTGAAACTATAATTTGAGAACTTTGCAGAATTGTTCCAAAAATTTGGGTTATTACAAACTGACCTGTGTCAGTTCAGAAGAACTTGCTAGACAAAAAGCATGTAATTGTTTATATTTGTTGACATGTGAAGTTGGAATTAATCGTGTCGTATTTGTGTTATATAATTTTTGTAATGACCGGTAATTTTGTCGACCGGTAACCTCGAGTACTATTTTATTTTGAGACGAATATTCATAATATAGGTTATGTTGAACACATATACACTCATGAGGTAACCCCGGGGACAATCGTTATTCTTCGAAGTTCCGATACAGAATTGTATGATGTCTCACAATGAACAACCCGTGGTATTTGAGTCGTAACCTTCTCATAAGAACTCTAATTTTTATGAATCTTATATCGTTGGAAAGCTGATATCGAGATCTACCACTTTCGCGTTGAATATTTTTCTAAATTCGAATCCGAAATAGGTAAAATTACAAGTCATAAATTCGGATGAACAATAAGTTTAGACCCAAATAGAAAAATCTCAAACTTTCTCCAAAATTCTACATTTTTCCCTAACCTTCCAAATATCTTATAACCCGTACCATATAAAAAGTATAATATTCATCTAATCACAAAAAAAAAATTGAACGAAGAAAGAAGAAACATATGGAAGAAAGAAGGACAGGAAGAAGAGGAAAATAAGAAGAAGAAAATGGAAAGAATAGAAGAAGAAATGAAGAAGAGGAAGAAGCAAAAAGAAAATTTGCATCCATGAAGCATAAAGGATGAGGAAAATCAAGCATGAAGAAGGTAAGGGGACTTGACCCAAATTATTGCATTTTGAGTATTGGTTTTTTGATGATATTGTTGAGTTATGATGTTGATGTTTATTTGGGTTTTGTGATAAGAAAGCAATGGTGGTGGGAAACCCCCAATTTGTTAGCTTTTGGAAATGGGAATTAAGTATAAATGATAGGTTGGATATGGTTTGGTTTTGAGAATAATATTGATTTTATTTTGAAGATTGGTTGAAGTCAATTGCCTATGTGGAAATGTGGTTTAAGTATTAAGAAGATTGAGTGGAAAAGCATGAAGATGAAACCAGAATTTGGTCTCATGTCGCGGCGCGATCTGTGTAATTTTCCAGAAATGCTTCTGGTGTAGGACCCGTCGCGACGTGAAGGGTTCGTGCGTTGCGATTCTCAACGTAAAAAGTTGGGCACGTCTCTGGACAAGTTGCGTCGCGACGCGAACTACCTTGTGTCTCGACGCGCAATCAAAAAAATGACCCAGATCAGTTTCAAACCATCCCAGTGTCACCCGAACGCGTTAAGAGGTTATCCTATATGCCCCATATTAACTCGTATGTACTTATAACATCACGATATGTATTTGATACCCATAGAGTGATAATGCCTACTTGAATAACCAAACCTTAGCCTAATTCCAAGTGTGTTTCTTAGTTCAATTCTAATTTAGTTTATTCAATGTAGATCATCGCAGGAATCAGAGTCTTCTCAGTAAGCTAGTAATGCCATTCAGATTTCAACGAGTGAGTAGACACTACTATTTTAAATTGATATTTCATTTTGATATTGTTGCAAAAGACTTACTTTTTATGCTTTAGGGCGATAAGCTCATTTTTATTACAGTTTTTACATAAAAGTTTATTATTTAAATTAGATTTGAGAATGAAATGTTTCCAGAACATGTTTTATGTTTTTCGAGGCATGAGGGAAAAACCCACCCCAGTATGCAACTTGTACAGACATGGAATTGACAGACAGAGAACATGTGCACATGTAGAGGACTGAGGGGATGACGATACGTAACGCCCCCAGATCCTAGTTCAGGGCTAGGGGACAGCGATACGTAACGCTCCTAGACCCTAGTTTTAGGGTCAGGTAGTAACATTGACCAGCACTACCGGATCTAGTTCAGTGGCTTGGGGGACGGCAATACGTAACGCCCTAAGACCACCAGTTTCAGGGACATGAGTGGCATGCTTTGGGGGACGGCAATACGTAACGCCCCAAAGTCATGGATTTGCACTTCTGGCTCTAGTTAGACGTATGGAGGGACGACGATATGTAATGCCCCCAAACGTCAAGGTTTTCAGATACAGACCAGTTTCGAGATATCAGAATTTCAGAAATAGAGTTTTCATATGACAGATTTTCAGAAAACAGTTATCAGAAATCAGATTTTAGAAACAGTTTTCATAAAGCAGATTTTAGAAAGATAACCTTTATAAAAGAGTTTTCAGACAAAGTTTTCATAGAAGAGTTTTCATATAAATTTATTTCTGGAATTTTGGTTTTAGAACCAAAAGTTTTTATATCAGTTTTTCAGTTTTTCGTCCACTCACTTAGATCATACGACGATCTAACCCTTCTACTCCCAGTTTTCTGTGTTTGCAGGTATTCTCGGAGGATAAGCTCGGGAGGACGGATACTGATGTAGTCACTAGGGTTGGAGTCCATCAGTATGGGTCAGAGATAGAGTGATAGTCCAGTCAGAGTCAAATAAAAGTCATGTATTAGTATTTGGGTTATGTGTGGTCATTGTAAGAAAACAAGTGTTAATAAGTATACAATTATTAATTATGAACTTATTTTCCATATTGTTGAGTTTTGGGCTTTGGTTCCAAAAATAGGATTTTGATTGAGAAATGAACAATAGTGTAGTTTATAGTCAGAAGGACAGAGGCTCAGGGGAATAGTACGGCATATTCCCTGCCGGTAGCATCTACCAGATCGGGGATGTTACAAAGATGGTATCAGAGCATTGTCTAGGGATTCAGTGACAGTAGTGAGTAGAGTGTTGGGGTTTGGTATACGCATTATGTCCGGGATACTCGTATGCAAGGCACTACCTCTCCAGTATCTGATCCTCGAGTACGTCCTCAAAGGTCCATAGACAGGTTAGTAAGCTTTCCTAGATCATTCGAATAGTATTCCTTACGAGAATAACTATACTCCAGACCCACGTTAAGAATTTTCCTGAAGTTCTTCTGACCTATTACCATAAGTACAAACGAGATATGAAATCAGACAGTAAGATTCTAAGAGAAGTTACCTAGAGAGTGGGAAGAAAAAGCTATAAGAAGTAAGGACGTATGCATAGTTAGTTAACCAGATGGAGATGAGAAAAGTGAGGAGACAATGAGAAATGGTAAAGTTCAAAGGATACCTACCCAGGAAAGTAGGAAGAAAAAAAGAAAGATAGAAATAAAGGTATGAAGGGAGAGATAGATGATTAAAAGAACATATAGTAGAGGTTCACGTAATTAGAGTTAATAGGAGATAAAGAAGCAGAAATAGATAAATAGAGATGTATTGGAATCTACAGTAGTAAGGAAATATGTAGGGATGTTAAAGAAATCAGATGTAAAAAGAGGTAGAAATACAGAGTCAGATCGATAAAGAAATACCAGATCTATAGTAGTAAAGAGAATAGAAAGAGCCTGAGGAAGTATTAAAGTGCCTAGTAGACGAAAGATTCATTCCCTCCCCAGAAATTTCTTTCAAATGGATCTAAAAGCCTCAGATGCCTTTTATAGACAGTGAATTCCTCAAGTAACTAGGAATAGACAGAAAGATAAAAAAGCAAGAGATCGAGACTAGTCTAGGGAGTTCCCACAGACGAGAGATATCAAAAAGGATTTAGAGAACCCCAGATTCTCAAACCCAGACCCAGGCTCACAAGCAGGCAAATAAATGTTATAAACAGAAACGATTAGTTACCTTACCAAGCAATCCGATGTAGATATGACCATAAGCTATCTAGTTTTCAACCGCTTAGTCATACCAATTAAGGATGCCGTCCTGATAGAGCCTACCTCACATCTACCTTACATGAGAAATAGACCCTACCGGGACACAAGGTACCAGAACAAAGATATCGAACTCATTGAGACATAGATGTTTGCCTTCGTCCCTACCGACATAGATATAATAACAGTAAGGGAGCCCAATAAAAGTTTACCCTAAGAACAGAGACATAAAACATGGAAAGATAGATCACTCAGAAGAGGAGGTTTGGAGGAAGTAAATGAAAGAATCTAGTATAGCCTAAAGATCTAAGCAAGTCAAGATGAGGTTTATAGTACTAGTAGAAGTCCACATGATAGACCCAATGTATTTGAACCTTCAAATCAGTCCAAGTCAGTAGAAATCCGTGAAGTATACAATAATAGACCCGAGAGGTTGGAGATAATTAGGAAGTGACAAGAGTATCAGTATTGACAGTAAAACAAAATGCCCAAGTCGAGATTTATAGCAAGAATAGAGAACAGAGATCTAAGAAGTAGTTAGAAGGATGAACCTCCGCTAGCCTCAGTAGCAAGCCATAAAGCAAAGGAATATGATATCCAAGTGGTAAGAGGGACACGAGAAGTAACAAGGAAATTCAGTACATTCAGACATAAGGATAACATAGAGAGGAAATAGTAGTTTATAAAATTGATAAATATTGTGGGACCCCAAGACATGAAGTAGTCGACCAGGTTCCTACAGAAAGAATAACGACCCTTTCTTCTAGAAACCTTGATTCTAGTAAAGCATGCAAACACCTAATATGATAATCACTGAGCCTAAGTGTAAAGCATAAATGCGTACTTATAGATCCTTATGGAATGGATATACTCACTCCTTAACTTAGGGCCTAGTAAAGAAAAAAAAGCCAGTAAAGGAAAGCAGTTAACAGATAGATAAATCACGAGATGGTTAGAACAACCAAATTGATAAGTTCAATGAAATGTAGATAAGAAACATGAGATAGATTGGTTCGAAGCCACAATCAGTTAAGCTAAGGAGCCCTTAAAGAAGTTAAGGACTTAGAAGTACAAAGGAAACATGGAGAATGATTATTCGATTAAAGTGAATAACTTATAAGAGTCTCATGTGATCAAGAAGAAAATATTAGCCAAAGAGTACCACCTGAATCAAAGATTTAGTAGGAGATGTCATAAGTATTCAAGCAGATAGAGGTTTCAAGGAAGTAAAGAAACAATGAGTTTAAGAAACTGAGACACGAAAGAAACCTTATAGCAGAGCAGTCTCCCAGGAAAGATAGCAAATAGAGTATAGCAGTACTCAGAGAGAGAAAATAACGACTTCAAAGGGTTAAGCAATAGAAATTAACAGGAAGGAGTAAAGAGGCAGTACGAGGAAGTTAATAGGGAGCATGACTCTAGAAGGATTTTGCAGAAGATATGGAATGATCGATTGTTGAAAATGATCAGGAGTTTGGTTGGAGAAGGCAAGCCAAATAAGTTTTAGCAGTAGTACCTAGTGTAGGATGTTGGGGCTGGTGCTCAGAGCGCCAATTCCCGGTTGTATTTCTTTATGAATACTTCTGTAAAACATTATTATTATGAATAATATATGCAGTTTCTATAATATAATATATCTTTTAATATGGTAAAGACGTAATAACCTTCGAATGACTAGTCATGGTGCCGTTGCAAAAGCGTCGCAACTGACATTGAGTAGCATCATGACGTTGTCATTCTCAGACAATTCATGGTCAAGGATTACACTACTTGATCAGTATAGTAAACCCGTTGAGACCGGTACATGTCGTATACTGTAATATATGATTCCAATGGTTTCTCAATGAACCATAAGTCTTGGAGACTAGTATGGACGTGTAGGCATTTATAGCGGATAAACACTGAACGACTCACCTAAGATTCTTAATGGATGATACACCAACGTCAATAAGAATCTTATCGGGTTGAGTAGCACTTGTGATTCTTCGACTTGAGATACCACTGTGGGCACATGAGACATCTTCCACACTTAGATGGCAGTCACGTCACCGATCTATTTAGATCAGATCTCCGCTTGTTCGTTGGGTGTGGATAGATCCTCAAGGTGTCCTGTGTGTATCGAGATAGGATCCGTCTGTTCTATGTATCAGAGCATATGTAGTCCATATGATTAGCAATCAGATAAAAACCATGGGCTCGTGGTACAATTTAGAAGTTAGTTCTAAATGTTCTTTTTGAGATTGCTAATAGAGACGTCGACGGGATAATCCCTATAGAGATTTGACGTTTACATCTATATCTCTAGATATATCCGGATACATGTGACAGAGGAATTATACATTTGCCATGACCTCGACCTGTATGATTCAGCGAGTTTATCAGTGATCACCATAATTTGCGGGTGGATAAATTATAGATACGAAATTAAATTTCGTGATGGATATACCAGAATCTAGAGAGTCTCACTAATGAAATATACTCGTAGAGCACTATGGCAAAATTTATAAATAATATTGATTGTTTATAAAGTCGTTTAAAGGTTAAACGAAAATTACTTGTGTAGGGACCCAATAGTCATTTCGTAATTTTTGTGTATTTGCCTTTAATGTTAGATTTTATCAAATACACATTAATTAATTGTCAAATTGAGATATTTGACTTATATCACAAATATATATGTATTTGATATTCAATGTAAATATAATACATATATTTAATATATTTGTATTTAAATAATTATTTAATTGTTAATGATTAAATTAATTAAGGATACAAATATCCTAAAGTTGTGATATTTTGTTTAATGACTTTAGTTGCCTTTGTTGACTTGTTATAAAGTTAATTAAAGTGTAATGATTAAATATAACAAGTTGATAAAGCTAATTAAATGAAACAAAAATTGAGAAAATATCTAGATATTTTCTATACCTAAAATTCGGCCAAGAGCTAATATTTTTGGTATATATTGTTTTGTTTTCATTTTGGTTTTATTAAGTCAAACACTCACCTAAAAACTCCATTGAAAGAAAGCAAAAGAACCTTGAGAAAAAGAAGAAGAAAATCAAAGAAAGCTTGGTTTTTAGTAAGTTTTTCCAACTTACTATAAGAGAGGAAATGTTCCTTTTATTCTAGGCTATATCTTGTGATGTTCTAATATGTTTTCTATTCTTTATTCTTTGTGTTTTTATTTGATGGAAGTTTGAGAATAGGTATATGCATGTATTAAGTTCAAAGAATGCTTCTAATGTGTTAACAAACATTTTTTGATGGTTTTTAGAAACTTGTTGCTAATCTAGAGTTATTGACCCACTCTTAAATGACCTAGATTTGTTCTATAGTTGTTTCATTGTGGTGAGGCTTGATTGTAATGGAAGAAACATGATTGAAGTGTTGGATTTAACCAATTTGGTCTAATTTGTCCAATTTGATGAAATTGAAAAATTAGGGTTTAAGACCACTTCCAAATTTGGGGCTTTTCATTTATGTTGTGTATCTAGATGTTTATATGATACATATAAAATCTTATGTTGATTGGATTTCATTTTGATGTGTTTTGAACATGTAAAGTGCAAAATGCACAATTTTAGCCAAAGGGGGCTCAAGACAATTTCACTAAATTTTGGGGTTCATGTTGAAATTTGTTTTTTGAGTTGTATGACATGTTAAATTCATCTTAGAAATGATTTACAATCATCCAAAATTATTTCGAACATATTCGGATTAAAATGAACAAAATGCAATATTTAGGGGTAATTCGGTAATTACACAAAAATATGATTTGTTGTGTAATATTTCATAATTTGATAATTGGATAATTAAATAAATAAGTTTATTTAATTAATTCGAGAAAAATTTTTGAAATGGGAAAATTTTGATTTTCCACTATTCCTCTGCGTTACCGGATTTCCGCAATAAAACCCCTTCAAAATGGTATCAGAGCGAGTCTGATTCTAGGCCCCCTAATATGATTAGCCCTTTAAATTCAATATTTAATCATGTTTTAATCTAATTTGATTAGATTTAGGGTGTATGACACTTGGCGGAAAATCCCTAATTAATAAGGTTTAAATGTAATTATATATTTGATGCATGTTTTGTGGTCCGTCTTGTCAATACGGTTTATGAATATTTCTCCATGACTATGTCCGAGACCGTGCCTCTTCTGTGAGGGTGTAGCTGATAGAGATTTATTTATACCGGATGTATATAAGATACTAGATAAATTCAAGCGAAAGCGGAATCCTGAACGTGCCTCAGCTGTCAGGGTTACGCAAGTAACTTGAGTTTATCATTGACGAGTTTAACCTTGGTACGTCTTCTTGTGGGCCTGCCTTAGTAGCGACAACGAGAAACGACCAGGACCGGAAACCCATGAGTCACTAGTGAGTGATTGAGAAATGAGTTGTCTACCTAGTGAATATACGCAGGCGAGACCGTGCCTCTGCTGTGAGCTGAAATATATTCACGGGATCCACTTTTCACTATTTGTATTTAATTTAATTATTAAATCTTTGTATTCTGTTTGGGGATTACAGTATTGCATGATTTAGAGGGAGAGACATTTTTACATTAAAAATCCATGATCTAGTTTATGCTTATGATATTATATGAAACTGCTTAATTTCTGCTAACCGTTTTTCATAATCTATATGATAGATTTGCGATGGCGGTACCATCCACTAATCAGTTTACGCGTATGATTGATGCGAACAAACTCAAAGGCGCTGATAACTTCACCGATTGGGAATTGGATTTGAGGATTGTCATTGACTTCGAGAATTGGGATATGTTCTTGAGGGTACACTGCCCCTTGCTGTGGCAGATGATGCTACACCGGAAGAACGCGAAGTCTTCCAAGCTTGCAAGGATGATGATTTAAAAGTTAAATCATACATCTTAAGTTCGCTTTCACCGGGGCTCAAGAAACAATACTATGACATGTCAGATGCGTATAGTATGATGACTCGATTAAGATAATCGTTTGAGAACCAAGAACAAGTTGTTGTTCATAAGGTCGCAATGGAATTGTTCCATGCGCGATTGGATGAGGGGCAAGCTGTTAGCCCACATGTTCTTCAGATGATCGATTTGATCGATCAACTGAGACAACATAATCTCATTATGAATGACATTCTCGGTAGGAGTGTTATTCTTGGTTCGCTCCCAGCTTCTTATCGCTAGTTCGTGATGTACTTCAACATGAACGGGATTATCTATACCTACCAAAAGCTGCATAGGATGTTGCTCACGGTGGAAGAGGACCTCAAGAAGGAGTACCGACTCGCCCTCCAAGACCTACTTCACTTTCTGCTTCTTCCCAGACTTGGTCGAAGGAAAGAATAAGAAATGGAAGAAGAAGAAGGGTCTCGGTCCTCAACCACAGGTAAAGATAGTAAAGCCCAAGAGGGCTTCTGAAGACAAGTGCCATCACTGCAGCAAAGTCGGG
The DNA here is from genome assembly GCA_019454045.1 of Zanthoxylum bungeanum. Lineage (NCBI taxonomy): Eukaryota > Viridiplantae > Streptophyta > Magnoliopsida > Sapindales > Rutaceae > Zanthoxylum > Zanthoxylum bungeanum. The sequence goes on along the minus strand of SKCR01032759.1, from coordinate 83,040 downwards.
CACTGAAAAATAAATTGTCCTGACTATATTGCCCAGATGAGGAGGGAGAGAGCATCGACATCAGGTACATTTATTTTTTCCAGTTATTGATATATCTTTGGCTTGTGAAGCCGTTACATCCACCTGGATTTTAGATTCTGCTTGTCCCATTCACATTTGCAATTCGTTGTAGGTGCTGAGGGAAAGTAGGAAACTGAAGCCTGGAGAGATGTAGTTGCGGTTCGGGAGTGGAGACTCACTGGATGCAGTTGCAATGGGAGTATGCGAGATCCATTTGCTGAAAGGGACACTTTTGTTAAATGATTATTATTTTTTACCTGGATGTGTAGCTAATATTATATCACTTTTTGTATTGGATACAAAAGGCTTTCGTATTAATATTAAGAACTGTTCTTTGTATTTATATGATAAAAGTAATATTCAGATCCTTTGTTGTCTAAACCAGCATGGTCATTATACATTGCAAACTTTAAAAGATATTTTAAATATTGGAGTTAATAAACGTAGTTTACCTGTAATTAATAATACTGAACTTTGGCATATGCGGCTGGGTCATATAGACGTTAAACGACTTACCCAATTGGTTAGGAATGGTTTGATACCAGATCTTACCATTGAATCCTATCCAACTTGTGAATCATGTATTCAGGGTAAGATGACCAAAGCCCCATTTTCTGGTGTTGGACACCGCGCCACTAACTTACTGGAACTCGTACATTCTGATGTATGTGGTCTACTAAGTCAGACTGCTCACAGTGGTTATTCGTACTTTGTTACCTTTACCGATGATCTGTAACAGTACATTTATGTCTATTTGATGAGACATAAATCAGAAACCTTTGAAAAGTTCAAAGAGTTCCGAAATGATGTAGAAAAAAAAACTGGTCAATATATTAAATCCCTTCGATCTGATCGATGCGGCGAATATATGAGCAATGAGTTCATTGATTATTTGAAAAAGAATGGGATTCTTGCTTAATATACTCCTCCAGGTACTCCACAACACAATTGAGTGTTTGAGATGAGAAATCAGAATTTATTAGATATGGTCCAATCAATGTTGAGTTTCACAGATTTTCCCTATTACTTATGGGGCTACTCTATTTTAACAGCTGCACATCTTTTGAATAAGATTCATTCAAAAGTTGTTCCTACGACACCGTATGAGATATGGTTCGGTAGGAGACCAAATCTTAGTTACATTAAGGTTTGGGGTTGTCCCGCCTATGTCAAGGTGACTCAGCAAGATAAGCTTTCGCCTCGAGGGAAAAAGTTTAGGTTTGTCGGATATCCTTCCAATACGAAGGGATATCTGTTATATGATACCGAGCATCGAAATGTGTTTGTAGCTCGCTTCGCAAAATTTCTAGAAGTAGAATTTTTGTTAGAAGGTGGTAATCATAGACAGGTTGAACTTGATGAAGTCCAACCTGAAAACAACGAACCAACGGAGGAACCTGAAGTTCAAGTAGATGAAAGACCTTCAACACACACACTCCGTAGGTCAGAAAAGGGTATCTAGACCTCCTGAATGCTTGTATTTGATACAAGAAAAGAGTCTAGATGTTCTCTTAGTAGAAGAGACTGATCATTTCACCTATAGAGAATCGATGTTGGATATCGACTCCGTGAAATGGAAAAGTGCCATGAAATCCGAGATAGACTCAATGAATGAGAATCAAGTTTGGGACTTGGTACCGCTTCCCGAAGGAATTGTTCTTATCGGTTGTAAATGGGTTTACAAGAGGAAACGAGGGCCTGACGGTAAGGTTGAAACTTACAAGGCCCGACTGGTAGCAAAAGGTTACACACACGCGCGAGACCTGGCGTCGAATACGATGAAACTTTTTCACAAGTAGCAATGCTTAAGTCTATTTGGATTTTTCTTTCTATAGTTGCGTATCATGACTACGAGATTTGGCAAATGGATGTCAAAACTGCTTTTCTAAATGGATTTCTTGATGAAGAAATCTATATGGAACAGTCCGAAGGTTTTGCGTCCAGCGAAAACTCGGGTATGATGTGTAAGCTTAAGAAGTCCATTTATGGACTTAAACAAGCTTCACGAAGTTGGAATCTTTGATTCGACGAGATTATTAGAAGTCCATTTATGGATATTTAATGATTTATCCTTCGTGGACTGATACTGTCTCATATCATTCTCAATCCAGGAACAAATCATAGGGACCTCCTATCATTTATACATCTTGGTGATCTAATCACAAATGATAAGAGAGCAATCTCCTTTGTCACATAGTTAATTTGTACAACAACACCATGATCTGTACAAATAGTGACGCTATGGGTCATAATTGTCCAACAATCCCCCACTTGGCCTATAGCCAGTCACTCGAGTGTCTTACACCTGAACTATGTACGGTTGGCTCAAACTGCTGAGAAAAGGCCTTCGTCAGTGGATTTGCATGATTATCATCTGATGCGATTTATTCGATCATCACATCGCCACGATGTATGATCCGAACGAATCAGATGAATATCGAAGTATGTATCTGGATCGTTGATGAGACCATTAATTCTTTAGCCTGCGCTGAAGCCTAGCTCAGCTGCTAACAGAACTATATCTAATCTAATTAGATTCATTATCGACCCAAATGGCTTCTATTGCTGCCTCAGCTGCAGCAATAACCCGCATTTGTTGTTTATTCGGTAATAGTATCTTGCTTGGAAGATTTCCAGCTCACTGTTCCGTTATTCAAACTGTGTAGTACCGTTTGCGACTTATAGTCGTTTTATCGATTTAGGAAACTTGCAGTAGTGATCCCAGTCACTTCAAGTTCTCATTCTCCATAGATTAAGACAGCATCCTTAGTTTTCTTAGATACTAACAGATATTCTTAATATCAATCCAGTGACTATCACTTGGATTGGCCTGTTTGTGACTTCATATGCTCAAAGTGTATGAGACACCAGGTCGCGTACATTTTTCAATGTACGATTTCTCGGAGAGTTTTCTCGAAAGCCAAGCTTTCGCCGATTGTTATTTTGAGAATATCATTTCCAAGAAATGACATATATTATCATTATTTATAGGACATCCACTGTCAGTGCGCTCACACTAACCTCCTTATATACACAAGAATCATTTACGTTTTGAATTAAATCATAAACCATTATGATTACATCAAAACGATAATTCCAAGAACCTTATGCTTGCTTCAATCCAAACATGGATCGAATAACCCGCAAACCTTGTTTTCTAGTTATGGTACGACAAAACCGACAGGATGTTGTAAACATCCTCAAAAAGGTTTCATTTTTAGGAAAGCGATTTTCCCGTTAAGCTGTCATATTTCATAAATGAAACATGCAACATTAGCAAGCATTATCCAAATGGATTTACCGTGGCAACAGGTAAAGGTTGAATCGTAATCGACACAATGTTGATAACGATACCTTTCCGCTAAAATCCCAGCTTTACACGTTGGAATGTTGCCATCCATGTATGTCTTCCTTGAATACTAATATAGTACCAATAGTCACAATGCCTTGCGGTACATCAACCAGTATCCAAACTTGTTGATATACATGGAATCCAATTTGGATATCATGACACTTTGCCATAATAGGGGGTTGATACCTTGTATCACTTACTCATACGTAGTCAGTTGGTATACCTCAATAAGATTGACATCTTTATGAGGTGAGATCAGAAACCCATACCCCAGGTTATTTTCTGACTCTCTCTGACATACGCGGTTCTTGTGTATACGAAGATTACTGGTATAGTTTCATCATTGATGAACTATATGTGTTCCATTAAGGATTCGGTGCCTGGAATTGTATTACTCTCCGATTTTCATCGAGTTTAACTATCTTCCCCCTTACCACTGCATATCGGTGTTCCTCTTAGGAAAACCGCATGGTGAGCAACGATTAAATTATTCTCAAGTGAGTTGTATAAGTACTATACTTATGGTATCCCTAGGATAACCTACAATTGGCACTTATCCAATTTGGGTTTTAGTTTGGTATCATCCAAACATATGTCTAGCATCCCAAATTTACAGGAATGAGAAACCCGATTTCTTTCCCGTTCATATCTAATATGAAATATGTCTAACAAATTTTAATGGAACCTTATTCAAAATAAGTTCTGCACTGTTTAAAGCTTATCCGTTGAAGGAAATGGTAGCTCAGAGCGACTCATGATTAACCTTATCATGTCCAACAAAATTCGGTTTATCCTGTTCGGACACACCGTCAAATTGACGTGTTCCGGGAGGAGTCCTCATTGAAAGAATACTATATTCTTTCAAGTATATGAGAAACTTATTGCTTAATTATTTTCTATTACGGTCTAACCGTGACGGTTTAATACTTTAGCCGGTCTGTTTGTCTACTTCGTGTCGAAACTTTAAAAGTTTCCGATTTGTGTTCTAAAAGAAACACATAACCATAACGAGATGCCACATCCGTAAAGGTCACGAAATATTCATATCCACCTCTAGCCTAGCTAGACATGGGCCCACTTGCTTCACTATGAACTAAGGCTAATAGATCACTGGCATTTGCACTTTTACCAAGTAAATGTGTTATAGGCATTTTGCCCAATAAACTAGATTCGTAGACTTTATTTGAATAGAATCAAATATGTCCGAGTACCCACTCTTCGAAAGTGCGGATATACGATTCTTGTTTAATTGTGTCCCGGATAACAATGCCACAATATGTTTCTTCTGATCAAATCAGTTCGAGCTATTTGTTTGTCATTATATACGTTTGAGATTTATTTGTATTCAAAATATAAATGTTGTTATTTCACATCAAATGTGTTTATCTCAATATCATCTTTATATAATGAAACACTTTAGTGTTCTAGAATATAAAGGTTCACCCGCAGCGGGTTAAACATTGATATAGAGATGATGTTTCTAGTCAAACTAGTCACATTATAACAGTTTCCTAATTTAAGTACACACCTGAAGGGTAGTTTCTAAAGTTAGGTATCTACGGTTAAAACAGCGACTTTCATCCCGTTTCCAATTCGCAGATCAATCTCAACTGAAGTCAGTATCCTGCTCATAACAGATTCTGAACATCAGTATGTATTTATGTACCACACTAAGTATTTAAAATCCAATTTCAATACTAGTAGTGAACATAATCTTGACAAACATATTTGAAGTCAGAGCCTTGCTCGTCTTCAATTCCTTCATGTCTGCCTTGTTCAAACGGCAGTCACGCTTCCGCGATCCCGTTTGCCACATTTAGGCAGACATTTTGGGATATGTCTTTTATCTTCCTAGAAGATTATAATGATTTTGTCTTTGCCCTTTTCATATTCCAGAAGCCTTTGGCCAAGCCTCGGGTTTCTAGAATATCGAAGTAAGGTGCGCCTTGCGCTATTTGCAGTATTGCAAATTTTGACTTTGTCTCCTTGAGAATAGCCATTAACTCTCCAAGAGTTATTATTGCAATTGTACTTCTAAAATCTAAATATAGATTTATGAAGATCCTTCAATTACAATATCATACTTTAAGGATCTAACCCTTAGTTCTGACAAAGAAATTAAGGAGTCTACTGCGACAAGCTTAATGGATTAAGCACTAAAGTTATCATCACATGAATCTTCCAAAGATTATGCTTTACTATTTGCTTAACTCCGGGCTTAGGCATAATATGTTATTTTATCAAATAAAGTAACTTATTATTTTCCAGGACCACCCTGAAACTTTATTCCCAATTTGAAAAATTAACCATTTAAATACATTTTCCCTAGGATTATGTTTTAAATGTCAATCTTTCAATTTTATCTTGATTCTAATAGTCCAACTATTTAATCAACGATTTATGTACTGTTTATTATAATGATTATTATAGTCCAATTATTTTAATCAACTATAATTAATTAAATCAAATATATTGATTATTATATTCCAATTATATAATCAAATATAAATGAATAGTTTGAATACAGTCCAACTGTTAATTAAAACAACATTTAAATATTAGTCCAACTAACATTTAATATATTTGACGAATGATATTTGATTCGAGCACATATGGCAAGTAATTAAACGAATATTGACAATTCAATTCTTGCCTCCCACTATTTTTCGGCGAGCCTATAACCCTTTTGTCGAGTACTCGGGAAACCGTGTTTCCTAGCGGGCTAGGATCCTGTTAAATATCACACAATCTTGACTTTGGCCAACAAATTGTATGATAATTAACTAGGTAGATCTCTAAGATCAATTGGATCCAATCCAATTCCTAGATCCAGTAGGGGGACATCCAAGTCCGAAACATATATACAATATATATGCCAATATATCCAATATATTGCCTAACCTTTTTCCTCTGAATCAACTAAACATTGGCTTTGGCACAACAAACTTAGTGATCCCAGTTAAGCGCGACCCATTAACCATGGAAAGCTTCGTAATCAATGTCGATGGACAAGAAGTGGTCTTGACTTTGGCCAACAAACCACAACTTGGACAAGACACTGATATGGAACAAAGCTCTCGTGATTCAAACACATCCTCGACGGACAAAGGCCTTGACTTTGGCCAACAAGCCAATGCCAGTCTTGGATCTTCAGTAAGAATCACTCAATGGAAGGAAAAACACTTAATATTTTGCGAGGGTTTTTCGAGTGCAAATTGGCAACCAATTTATTATCTTTGTTAAGGTCTCATCATCATACACCCTTAAACATGCATTCTAAACACATAATAAAGCGCGTATAATAAAATAATAATGATATGCGGATGGATACTTTACACATTGATCCTAGATCATATCTCTCAATTTCTCTCTACTGCTAGCACGAGTATTACTTCTACCCGTTACACTACACTTCTAAAGAAACCTCATTTACATTTAGGGGAATATGTGAGAAGAGAATACAAAGAATAAGGAGGTGATAAGGCTGGACACGCAGGTCCAATTAATAAATAAAATTTATTACAACAATTTCTAAAATTGTCTCACCCATCTAATATCCATCTGATATACATTATTCATGCATCGCAACCATGTATTCACACAAACATGTTATCAATCAATCTAATCAAATTAATTAATCTGATAATTAGTGACCATCTAATGTTCAAACAACGATTTGATTTTGCGCGAGTCAAACTCGTTTTGCGAATAAGTACTCAAAGTACGAATTCTCGAATTAAATTAAACTACAAAATTAAATCCAATTCAATTTGTATTTAATACTAATTCGTTATTTAATTCCAAATTAAATACTACACTTTATTAATAAGCCTTTACGGCTTAAATTCCAAATTTAATCGTTACGGGTCTCAAAGCCCAATTAATATCCAATATTAATTTAATTAAAGTCCAATAGGCTTTTAATTAATTTCTTTAAGGTGTGGACTTTTGGTCAACTCGGGTCAAACCCAATAACCAAAGTCCAATCTGGGAGTTACCCCATAAGCCCAGAAATCAATTTAGGCCCATTAGGCCCAATTAAACTTTAAAGGTCCATTAGTCGCATTTGGGCTTTATGGATGCGGTTTTGGGCCCAATTGGATCCAACCAATTTTGGCCTAAACCCAACTTAGTTCAACCAAGCCCAATAAGCCCAATAACAACTTAGAAAGCCCAAATCCAATTTTAAGCCCAACTAATTTAATTCAAAAATTCCAAATTTCTCAATTAAATTACCTAAAGTGTATTACACAATTAATTACCCAATTAACATTTCCAAAACACCAATTAGCCTAATTAATCATGCTCAATTACATCAATTAGTGTCCAACACATTTTGATCAAAAAATCAAATCCAATCATGCTATAATGCTCTCGGCTTTGGAGGGGATTTTGTGTCTGATTCGGTTTCAATCCAATTAAATCCACAATCGACATTAAATCAACATCCTCATTGATTCCAACTCATCCAATGAATCAAAAAATCAAAATCCAAGACGTTTAGGGCTACTCAAACTCTCGGCCAAGCAAGATAAATTGGGGAAAATTATTCCAAACAAAATTTAATCAAATTGATCCAATCAATCATCAATTAAACATGTATTAAACATACTCAAACATCCAATTCATTCAAATCATGCTCAAAAACATTTTACCCAAATTTTAAGCCCTAATAAAATTTCATGATTTTCAATCGCTCTGATACCATTGTTGGAGTTTCTACGGCCCCGAGGATCTAATACAAAGCATAAAATAAACATGTGAATACATCACGGAGTTGCGGAATACTCACATCGATCCGTTGAGCGATGCGAAGATGAACAAAAACTTTATGCCCTCTCCTCCAAGGCTCGGCAGTGAGCTGATGTCCTTCTCCATTTTCGGCCATGTGTGGTCCTCCAAGCAAGCTCCAAGCTTGTGTTGATGATCCCTAGCTCGCGGGTGGGTTTCCCTATCACCTACGAACGACTCCGGATGTGTGCTAACACCTTGATTTTTGCCACAAAATCACTCTTTGCCTCTCTATAACTCACGGTTTTACTGAAACCAGTGAAGAGAAAACAGAAGCAGTGGGAGAGAGAGAGAAGAAAAAATGGTGAAGAGAGAGTTGTGTGGTTGTTGGCTTAAAAGTGTATCTAATACCCTTTATCAATTTTCAAAATTAATTTACCATTTATTTGATTTCAAAAAGTCAAATGATTTATGCCAACCACTTACATCATTCACATCAATCAATGAATAGTGACTGGTGTCAATCATTCAAAGTGAAAGACATTCATCACTTGATTGACGAATGATGTGACGCTAGATGCGACTAGCGATTTGACGCTTGATTTGACTTGCGTGCCGCACTCGAATTCGAAATGCGAATGCGCTCGCAAACAATCCCGAGCTCGGGTTCGCTAATTCCAAATTAACGATTTTTCCGTTGCGACGTAATTAAATGATTATGCCTAGCGAAATCACTATTCACTTTGCTAACGAATTAATTCTAAATTAATTTGTTTGCTCGAATTAAAATCTAATTTTAATTCCACGTCGAAATCCAATTTCGTTTAATATATCGAATATATATTATTTTATCGATTAATTCTAAATTAATCGTTCTCTCTCTTTAAATGATATTTTATCCCAGATAAAATATCCAGATAAAATATCTCCGCAATTAATCCCAGATTAATTTTCTCTCTCTTCTAATTAATCCCAGATTAATTAAAGTGAGAGTCATACGTCATCGATAAATCTTCGGGAAGCGACCCATGAGATCCCCGGATATGTTGGCAGTAAATTCGGTCGTCGGACTATCCGAACACGTAAGTACCAAATACTACGTTTTACTGATTTACAAGACAAGGTTGGCTTCTAGCAAAGCGCCATACCTACCCAATTCTCCAGAAATATCCTTACAGGAATATAGGATCTATATCAGGTGTAGTATACGTACTATTGCGTATGTCGATCCAGGATCAGATGATAACGTGCTAGGCCTGGGGCTGGAATTGTTTCTGCCCCGTACGAAGCACATGTTGAATGTCTGGTAACTAGTCTCTATAATCGGATAAACCTGACTTTGTCATTTTATCTCGATGACTGTAGTACTTAAGAGAACTAGTACCGTATCCTATGTGACCATTATCACCATATGATTGAAGTGATACTTCCGTTTTGACATCACACCCAACACACTACGATTCTCGATATACCCAGAAGAGTCGTACACAGAAACCGGTTAAAGCCCTGGATGACCAAAACCAAAGTATATTGATTATCGCAAGTATTAGCGGTGCAAGTCTCAGGTTAAGACCAAATACACATACCCAGATTTCGGACTTCCATAGACACATAGTCATACTACCAATGGAATTTCGAGGGGGTCTATCCAGAGCGAAGTTGTTTCCCGTACCATCGGTAAAACACAACCTCCTATTACACTTGCATGAGTATCCTATACCCAAATATACGAGAACTATGCCGTTTGTGCCATCACAACGCGCACAAGTGTAATACTAGTCTTTTATGTATTTATCGATGTCCAATCTCGATAATACTCTGACTATGGATATTTAATGATTTATCCTTCGTGGACTGATACTGTCTCATATCATTCTCAATCCGGGAACAAATTATAGGGATCTCCTATCATTTATACATCTTGGTGATCTAATCACAAATGATAAGAGAGCAATCTCTTTTGTCACATAGTTAATTTGTACAACAACACCATGATCTGTACAAATAGTGCCGATATGGGTCATAATTGTCCAACAAGCGTACCTCTGTAAGAATTTCTCCATGAAGGACCTGGGAGAAGCTTCCTATGTTTCATGGATAAAACTCTATAGAGATAGACAAATGAACCTGATTGGGTTATCCCAATAAACGTACATAGATAAGATCTTAGAATGGTATAATTATGGTAACTGTAAGACAACAAACATACCGTTCAGACATGTGATTCATCTTTCCAAGAAGATGAGTCCACAAACAGAAGATGAGAATGTTAGAATGTCTAACCAACCTTATGCTTCGTGTTTGGGTAGCATAATATATGCCATGTTATGTACAAGGTTTGATATCAATTTCGCTGTTAGCGTAACTAGTCGATAGCAGTCCAATCCATGTAATGACCATTGGATGGCCATTAAACATATCTTGAAGTATCTAAAAGGTACTAATGATAAGTTAATAATTTATGGAGGAAACGAACTGTAAGTTAACAGGTATACGAATTTCGATTTCCAATCGGATCCCGATGATAGAAATACATATGGATTCGTATTTACCCTTAACGGATGTGTAGTTTGTTGGAAGAGTTCCAAACATGGATCAACAGCAGATTCCACCACTGAGGTGGAATATATTGCAGCTTCTGAAGCTACAAAAGAGGTTGTGTGAATAAAGAACTTTGTCACAGAATTGGGAGTTGTCCCAAGTATTGAGAATGTGATTCCGTTATACAGTGATAATATTGGAGCCATTGCGCAAGCAAAGGAACCGAGGACGCATCAGAAGTTGAAGCATGTGGAACGCAAGTACCACATCATTCGAGAGATTGTGTCGCGAGAGGATATTGTCGTGTGCAAGGTACCGAGTGAAGATAATGTAGCAGACCCGTTGACGAAGGCCATACCTCCGAAGTTGTTTGATAAACACGTGGAGTCGATGGGTATTAGATACAATCTTTATTGGCACTAGAGCAAGTGGGAGTTTTTGTTGGGGTTGGTGCTCAGAGCGCCAATTCCCGGTTGTATTTCTTTATGAATACTTCTATAAAACATTATTATTATGAATAATATATGCAGTTTCTATAATATAATATATCTTTTAATATGGTAAGGACGTAATGACCTTAGAATGACTAGTCATGGTGCTGTTGTAAAAACGTCGCAACTGACATTGAGTAGCATCATGACGTTGTCATTCTCAGACAGTTCCTGGTCAAGGTTTACACTACTTGATCAGTATAGTAAACCCGTTGACACCAGTACATGTCGTATACTGGAATATATGATTCCAATGGTTTCTCAATGAACCATAAGTCTTGGAGACTAGTATAGACGTGTAGGTGTTTATAGCGGATAAACACTGAACGACTCACCGAAGATTCTTAATGGATGGTACACCAACGTCAATAAGAATCTTATCGGGTTGAGTAGCACTTGTGATTCTTCGACTTGAGATACCACTGTGGGCACATGAGACATCTTCCACACTTAGATGGCAGTCACGTCACCGATCTATTTAGATCATACCTCCGCCGGTTCGTTGGGTGTGGATAGATCCTCAGGGTGTCCTGTGTGTATCGAGATAGGATCTGTGAGTTCTGTGTATCAGAGTATAGGTAGTCCATATGATTAGCAATCAAATAAAAACCATGGGCCCGTGGTACAATTTAGAAGTTAGTTCTAAATATTCTTTTTGAGATTGCTAATAGAGATGTCAACGAGATAATCCCTATAGAGATTTGACGTTTACATTCTATATCTCTGGGATATATCCGGATACCTGTGACGGAGGAATTATACATTTGCCATGACCTCGACCTGTATGATTCAGCGAGTTTATCCGTGATCGTCATAATTTACGGGTGGATAAATTATGGACACGAAATTAGATTTCGTGACGGATATACATGAATCTAGAGAGTCTCACTAATGAAATATACTCGTAGAGCACTAGGGCAATATTTATTAATAATATTAATTGTTTATAAAGTCGTTTAAAGGTTAAACGAAAATTACATGTGTAGGGACCCAATAGTCATTTCGTAATTTTTGTGTATTTGCATTTAATGTTAGATTTTATCAAATACACATTAATTAATTGTCAAATTGAGATATTTGACTTATATCATAAATATATATGTATTTGATATTTAATGTAAATATAATACATATATTTAATATATTTGTATTTAAATAATTATTTAATTATTTAATTGTTAATGATTAAATTAATTAAGGATACAAATATCCTAAAGTTGTGATATTTTGTTTAATGACTTTAGTTGCCTTTGTTGACTTGTTATAAAGTTATTAAAGTTGTAATGATTAAATATAACAAGTTGATAAAGCTAATTAAATGAAACAAAAATTGAGAAAATATCTAGATATTTTCTATACCTAAAATTCGGCCAAGAGCTAATATTTTTGGTATATATTGTTTTGTTTTCATTTTGGGTTTTATTAAGTCAAACACTCACCTAAAAACTCCATTGAAAGAAAGCAAAAGAACCTTGAGAAAAAGAAGAAGAAAATCAAAGAAAGCTTGGTTTTTAGTAAGTTTTTCCAACTTACTATAAGAGAGGAAAATGTTCCTTTTATTCTAGGCTATATCTTGTGATGTTCTAATATTTTTTCTATTCTTTATTCTTTGTGTTTTTATTTGATGGAAGTTTGAGAATAGGTATATGCATGTATTAAGTTCAAAGAATGCTTCTAATGTGTTAACAAACATTTTTTTGATGGTTTCAGAAACTTGTTGCTAATCTAGAGTTATTGACCCACTCTTAAATGACCTAGATTTGTTCTATAGTTGTTTCATTGTGGTGAGGCTTGATTGTAATGGAAGAAACATGATTGAAGTGTTGGATTTAACCAATTTGGTCTAATTTGTCCAATTTGATGAAATTGAAAAATTAGGGTTTAAAACCACTTCCAAATTTGGGGCTTTTCATTTATGTTGTGTATCTAGATGTGTATATGATACATATAAAATCTTATTTAATGCCCTAAATTTCATATTTAATGTCATTTGTTCATATTTAATACCTAAATTTTAAAGTTAATGTACTATATTCATGTTTAATGCCCTGATTTCATGTTTGATGTCAAAATTTGCATGTTAATGCTATGAAATTTCAGTACACGTATGAAATGTCAAAATATTATATCATGTGTGAAAATATGGTTTCATGTTCAATGTCTTATTTTCATGTTTGATGCCCTTATTTTTTTTATTAATGCTACTAATAAATTTTCATATTGGTCGATTTTACATGTTTATTGCCCAATTTTCATGTTTTATGTCTAAAATTTCAGGTTAATGCTAAAAAATCAAGTGGGACCCGATCAATATCAAATTAATATCAAATCGAATGTCAAATCTTTTATCTATATACTATAAGATAAAATTCATGTTAAATGCTTATATTTTCATGTTCAATGTCTCAAATTTTCATATTTAATGTTTAAAATTTCATATTATCGAATATTTAAGTAACCGATTTTTTTAATTTTTTTAATCTTTTAAAAAACTGACCCAACACCCATACCCCAGTATACTAGCCGATCCTCTAATTTGGAGACAACACGTACTTGGCATCACAGGAATTCTTATTTTCACTCAGATTATATAATAGATTACGATTTATTTATTTGGTCTATCTTCAATCTTGCAATTTATTTAAATTTTGGAGATGGCAATAACAAGTGTCGCTTGAGTTGCTGGTGGGATAGTGATTTTAATTGCATAGGTTGACTTGGGGAGAGTTTGGATTCATTATTAATTTTTTTTTCAAATTTTTATAATTTTCTATCTGTCATGTATGTATGTATAATTAGGGGTGAGCAAAACCGATTTCGGTTCCGGTTCCGCATGGAACCGGAACCTACCAGGAAAAAATCGGTTCCTAACTAAGTGGAACCGGAACCTACCCAATTAAATCGGGTACCCTATTATTCGGTTCCAATTCGGTTCCGGTCCGGTTCCGAATTACCCTATTTATATAACATTGTCAAACTTTAAATTCACGTGTGATAAATAATTACATTCTTAAAGTTTATATATACTATAATTTCCCAAGACATTGTTACGTTAAAATATTAGATAAAGTTTATATAACATTGTTAAAGTTTATATTTACTATAATTTCCCATGACCGACAGCACCACCTGGTGCTCAAAGACATTCTTCAAAAGGAAAGGAATGAGGATGAAGAATTTGATCTAGTGAACCATGTTTGTCAAATATATCTATACCAGTAGATGGTGTTGAAAGCAGGACGCGCTGCAAATTGATAGAATTAGTGTATTTTATTCAAGATATATCTGCAGGTATGCATAGAAAGAAGGGAAAGTATTGCAGAATATAGTTCTTTATGTAGGTTCTACATTCGGGTGTCAAATCGGGTATCGAATCCGGTTCTAAATTCGGTTCCGGTTTAGGTTCTATGGTCCGGTTCCAGTTCCGATTATTCTGGAACCGGAACCGGAACCGGACCGGTTAAAAATTGGTTCCATATATTTGGAAACAGAACCATACCGGTTACAACCGGTTCCGGTTCCAAACCCGGATTTCCGATCCTGTTCCAACCGGTTCCGGATAGACCCGGAACCGGTGCTCACCCATATGTATAACGAATGTTGCTTAAGTTGTTGGTGGGATAGTGATTTTCATTGCATAAGTTGACTTGAGGGAATTTGGATTTGATCGTGATTTTCACACGTTACGTAAACACACGTATCGCTCAAGTAGTATAAAAATTATCGATCTCACGAGTACTCATTACCTACGTTACTAATTATTAAGACTAACAACCTACAAGTATCTAATTAAAATTAAACATGATTTTGAATTGAATTTAATAAAGCTAAAGAAAATAAATATAATTATGGAAAATTCTAAAGGTAATCAATGAGAAGAAGACATTTAGGATTGTAAATCTACCCAATATTATTCTAAAGATGAATTGGTTTTCCCATATTCGTGTAATAAATTGACTTATTAACCTGAAATACTAAGATATTTACAAGCCTATTTCGATGGTCATGTGCAAATTGATCGGTGAAATCACTCACGTTACGCAAGCGCACGTATCGTTCAAGTAGTATAAAATGTATCGATCCCATGAGGACTTAAAACCTATGCTATTAATTTGTGAAGCTAAATTTCTACACATATCCAATTGATTTGATTGTTGGTTGGATGATGATTTTTATCTTAAACAAATAAGTAAATAAAATTAAGTTAGATTTTAAGTTTTAAACAATGATATGAAAATATCCAGGGTTTTGAATCCTACCAATATCTTTCTAAAGATGAGTTGATTATTTTATGCTTGTGTAATATATCAGTTTATTAACTTGGAACACGAATGTATGCAAAAGCCTCTTCTGGTGGTCAGTAACAAATATCCAAAGTAACTCAATTAACTATATTCCTATGTTAATTAAGAAACTCCGAATTCATTAAGTTTAAGTTCCAATCATAGCTACCTATGCCCGACAGGTATATTCCTATCTTGTAAGGAAATCTCTAAGGTGAATGTGAGATCATGAGTTATTGAGTTTACGACTAAACCTAAAATCTCTTTTCCAAGTTCATTTTAAGTTTACCTAATCAATCTTATTAGTGGTCAATTAACAAGAAGCATTAAGACATAAGAAAAGTCAACTTATTAAATCATTGATATTGGTTTTCATCACAACTCTAGACAACGTATTTAGTTACGATACATATCTAAGACTACTATAGACATAAATAAATACAACATCATGCAATAAGTGAAAACTAAAAAGTAAAAATTACAACAATGAAATAAAATATTGGGGTTTGGGGATCCACTTTTATTATTTCAAATCTAGAAATCTCCCTTATTATAAAATATAAATTTACATTATATTACCAACCGACCATATAGGCGGTATCCTGATTAAGTCATATTTTAATTAATTCCAACCGTCCATAAAGGCGGTATCCAATTAAGTCAGGTTAAAATTAATT
Source organism: Zanthoxylum bungeanum (assembly GCA_019454045.1). Lineage (NCBI taxonomy): Eukaryota > Viridiplantae > Streptophyta > Magnoliopsida > Sapindales > Rutaceae > Zanthoxylum > Zanthoxylum bungeanum. The sequence goes on along the minus strand of SKCR01032759.1, from coordinate 66,905 downwards.
TAATTAAGTCCAATCGACCATAAAGGTGGTATCCAATTAAGTCGGGTTTTAAGATAATTTATATATTATAAATTAAGGGAGATTAATCTAAATTATAATAATAAAAGTTTCACCTTCACCCTAGCAAAAAGAAGTTGCCTACTCATGCTTTTAAGTAAAACAAACAAAGTTTTATTACTAAAATAAAAATTAAATACAAGAAAACTGAAATTAAACAAACAAAATACTCTCTTTTTAGTATTCGAAGGAAATTTCCTAGAAGACAGTATGAATTTTCTTTCTAAATCAGGCCTCTATTTATAGGCTCGCAAGCTTTCTGCGTCGTGACGCGCGCTACAAGAATTGTCGGCTGAATTATTGCTTCCGCATTGTAGCGCGTATGTCCTTTGCGTTGCAACGCAAGCTACAATGATGACGTAATGTTGACGCAATTGATGATGCATGATGACACAAGTGATAACGCGTATCGGCGGCTGAATTATTGCTTGCGCATCGCGATGTAGAGGATGTTGCGCGTTGCGACGCATAAATAATAAATTTCTCATTTTGCCATTTTCCATCTGTTTTTCACCGTTTTAGCCCCGATTTGATTCCAGTGAGTCCCGATACTTTATTTATCTATAAAATAAACACAAACACATCAAAATATTTATAAAACTCGAGAAACTATATAAAATATTAAGTAAAATTGGTGGTAAATATTTATATATTTTTCGCTTATCACAAATATTTAGAATAAATTAATTAACTATATTTCTATGTCAACTAATTAACCCCAAATTCATTAAGATCTAGTTCCACTTTTGGCTACACTCGCCGTACATGTATATTTCTATTATGTAGGGAAATCCCTAAGATGAGATCGTGTGCTATTAAATTTAAGGCTAAACCTAAAATTCATTTGTCAAGTTCAATTGAGTTTACCACATCAATCCTATTGTTGATCATGCAACAAGAAGCATTAAGAGATAACTCACATAATATCAAACTAGAAGGGCTGGCAAATATATGCATATTGGTCGCTTATCAGGATTCATTGCTAATCTGTTTTGTGTTCAAATTTTTATAAATTTATGGATGTATACATGTATAACAATGGACAACTAAAATTCAAGTACTTATAAATTCTCATATAATAACTACCAATGGTTGAGTCACTTAAACATGAGTGAGGATAATTTTCCCCGCTCAATCCAAAAATTTATTAAAATATGTCTTATAAATTAATTAAAATTTTTTTTTGTTTAATGAAATAATTTTGATTTATCTCCACTTAAATAAATATTATTTAACACTTTTTGTGAATAACAAATTTTATTCTCGCTAGATCAATTTTTTGACTAGGACACTGATAATTACCCATCACAATTTATTTAGAAAAATAATTATAAAGCTCATTTCAGCACCAAGTTCCCTTAAGGAGCATGAAGGCTACGTCACAATAGTTTATAAATTTTTCATCTTTTAGGGTTTTTTTTTTTTTTGTGTGTGTGCTTTCACTTAAATATTTGTGTGTTACACGTTTTAAGTTTTACATTAGCATTGAAAGAAATTTAACTTGACTCAAAATTTGGGAACTCTCAAGTGACTTCTAAAAAGTAAGAATTAGTTTTATGTTAGAAAAAGCTTTATTGACATTTTATTAGTGACACTTTTTAAAAAGTGTCAGAAAAATCATACATTTCAAAATTATTTTTGCGGAAAAAAAAATCATTTTTCACATCAATTAATTTTTCTTAAAATTAAGTAGATTTTGAAGTCAAATACAAGAATACATAAAATGTGCTGCAACAGAGTTTATTGAAGATGAGTGTTAGAATTTAAAACATTTTTTGAACGTGTCATTCCTCGGTCTCTTTCTATCTACACATGTATTGTCAGTGGTTTTGTGGTCAAAGTAGTTGATCGGCGTAATCACACGCGTATAACGCAAGCGCACATATTGTTCAAATAGTATAAAAAGTATCGATCCCACGAGGACTTAAAACATTTTGTTATCAATTTATGAAGTTAAATATTTACAAGTATCTAATGGATTGATTATTTGATTGAGTGGTGACTTTAAAATTAAAACAAGTAAATAAAATTACTTGAAAGTAGATTGAAGAAAATTAAAATTTATAAAACTATACATGGTTGTGAATCCTTCCAATATCTTTTTAAATGATGAAGTTGTTATTTTACGTTGGTGTAATATATTGGTTTATTAACCTGGAACACGAAATTATGTAAAAGCCTATTCCGATGGTCAAATACAAATACCCAGTATAACCCAATTAATCATATTCCTATGTTAACCAAGTTATCTGAATTCATTAAGATTAAGTTCCAATTATGGCTACCCCGCCCGACAGGTATATTCCTATCCTGTAAGGAAATCTATTAAAGGATTATCTATCTTCAAGAAAGATCGCGGGCTATTGAGTCTAAGGTCTTTAACCTAAAATCTATTTTCCAAGTTCATTTTAAGTTTACCAGATCAATTTTCTTAATGGCCCGTTAATAAAAAGCATTAGGATTAAGGCTCAACAAATAAACCTTTATATTACCCAAATCGTAATTTAACCCCTTATAAACTGATGATATTGGAATTCATCACAACCCCAGATAACTAACTTAGTTACGACATATAACTAGGGCTGATAAAACTTAAATAAAATAAAAGACATAAAGTAAATTGCTGGAAATTAAATACTGAAAAGTAAATTGCTGAAAAGTAAATTGCGGAAAAGTAAATTGCTGAAAAGTCAATTGCTGAAAGGTAAATTGCTGAAAAGTAAATTGCTGAAAGTAAATTGGAGAAAAGTAAATTAAGTAAAAGTACAATAAAAGAAAATGTTGGGGGTTAGAAGATCCACTTTTATTACTACGATTTTAGATATCTCCCTTAATATGATATATTAACTTTGCGTGATAATTACTAACCAGCCATATAAGCGGTATTATGATTAAGTCAAATTAATAATTAATTACCAACCGACCAACCATACGGTATCCATGCTTAGTCAGGTTAAAACCAATTTATAATTAATTACCAACCGACTAATATGGCGGTATCCTCGTTATGTCAGGTTTTAAATAGTTATTATATTATAATTAAGAGAGATTAATCTAAATAGCAATAATAAAAGCTTTACCTTTTACCCCAGCAAATGGGAGTTACCTCCTCATTGCGTAAAAAGTAAAAAAAAAAAAACTGAAAAGTAAAGAAATGAAAGTATTGTGCGTAAAAGTAAATTGCAGAAAGTAAAGACTGCAAAGTAAAGATAAAAAGTGCGAAAGCGGAAATTAATTACTGAAAGTTGTAAATAAACTAACAAGATACAATCTTCTTAATTATTCTTAAGAAATTTCAAAGAAGAAAGTATGAATTTACAAATGAAATGGCTTGGTATTTATAGGCAAAATTTTGCCTCCATCAAATCATCCACCAAATCCATTATTAATTGCTCCACTGATTGCTCCACCAAATCCTTTATTAATTGCTCCACTAATTGCTATCATGTTTGGTGGGAGTTTGACTATTTTTATTATTTATTTGCTTTGAAAATGACTTTAATAATTACACATAACACACTTCCAATGTTTCATCTATTTCGGTCATGAAATCTTCAGAATTCGAAATTATTTTGTTCTTCAAAGTTGTAGATCATTGAGTCTTATTTAATCTGAAACTTGAATCCGCTTAATCCGATATTGGAGTAAAAGGTTATGCCCAAAATACGACAATTGCGTAAAATTAGAATTTCTGAAACTACACTTCGTTAGAACGCCCTTTCAAGTTTCCAATCTCCAAAATTAATATGTCAAGTCCAATTTTTCCCTTATTTGACCCATATTTCGTCCTAAATGATTTCATTGAGTCCCAATATTATTTTATCTGTAAAATAAACTAAAACACATCAAAACGTTCATCAAACCCGAGAAACTAAACAAAATATTAAGTAAAAGGGGCGGTAAATATTGATATATTTTCCGCTCATCACACCCTCAAACCTAACATTTTGCTAGTACTCGAGCAAAATAATAAAATTAAATACAAGAAATAATTAAAATTAAACTAAGCCACTTTCGTAGGGATCACGGTTGCATTTAGCGTATGCAACAAGCATTTAAAACCCTATGTGTCCTTAGTGGACGAGTTGTAGTCTCGTGAGGGTTTACAGCGACTATACCCACAAACGTCTTATAAAAGTAAAAAGATAGTAAAACTAATGCACACAAAAGCAAAAAGATAAGAGAAAATAGAATAAAAAAGTTAGTGACTAAACGGGTGAAACTTCTTATCTAAGTCAATAATTGTTTTGTTTCTTTCTAAATTACCGAATAAGTAAATTCTCCGATTATTTTTACCATTCTCCATATACACAGCCAACAAAACATTAATCAACTCATTTTTCCCACAATAGTCACAAATGTAGTTGAAAAGATAGTAATATTTTTGTCATAAAGTTATATCAGAATTCACACAATTTTTTTAAGCAATGAAATATTTTTTTTTTGATTTTTCTGATTTTTTTTTTTTTGATTTTTGATTGATTTTTTTTTATATATACAATATCTTCCATCTATGTAGCGAGTTTTGGGTCAGTGACTCCCAAACCAGTTGGCTTTAGGGCACTAGGTGTTAAGACACCCATACGGACTTAATTACTCAGACTTCAGATATATATACTTCAGATATATATATATATATATATATATGCAACATCTTTGATCCATGTAGTGAGCTTTGGGCCAGTGACTCCCAAACCAATTGGTTTTAGGGCACTAGGTGTTAAAACACCCTTACAGGCATAATAACTCATATCTCAGACGTTTTTTTTTTTACTCCATCGCTTTTTATAGATGTTTCCTCCAATTAAACTAGAGCACTGAATATTTCAAACTTTTCAATTACAGCTCATGTTTGTATGTTACCATGTATGCTGATAATACCTATCAACTGAGCATATAAAGATTCATTTTAGTCAGTTTTATGGAGAATTCACAAATTAAATAATTTAAAAGGAAATAAACAAAAATTAACTTGTTCCGAAATTGGTTGAGATACGTCTCAGGAATAGAAATTCCTTACACAACTATCTCACACCAATTTCACCTGATTAATCAATTAAAAACATAAAAATACAAAATACTTTTTTTGGTTTTTTGTAAAATTTTTCAATTTTTTTTGGCTTTTTCGAAAAATTTTGACTAAAAATAAAACAATAAAAACAAGATACAATTTAACTATTCTCCTCCCCCAAACCTAAATGAGACATTGTCCCCAATGTCTTAAACAGTAGAAGAAGAGTTTAGAAAACCGTATCTGGTTAGCTGAAATTCTACATCTAAATGAAAAGTTAAAGGTTAAGATCCAGATTTATCCGACGCCTCTTACCACGATCATTATCGGACCAATTTATCTTGGAAATAATAGGGTCAATTTGAGGTTCAAAGGCTAAGATTTGGTCAATTAAATATGGGGCAGTTCTGGCAGTAAATAGGAGTTCTTTAACTGGCTTTGACACAAACCCATTTCTTCGGGCATCATCAAGAAACACACAAAGAAAATCATAAAATCCATCAACATTGTACAGTCCAAGCGGTTTCTGGTGTATGTTCAAGTTTGCCCAAGATAGTACTGCAAAAATTTCCTTCATCGTGCCCAAGCCTCATGGCAAAGTAATAAAAGCATCAGCACGGTTAATCATCTCTACCAATCGTTCAGACATATCTGGCACGATTAGTTCTTCGCCGTTTGATGATCCAATAAGATTCGCCTCCGCTAAGGGTTTTGGGATGATTCCCAAGACTTGACTGCCTCCATCATGTACTACCTTTGAAACGATCCACATTAGTCCAAGATTGTCACCGCCATATACTAAGTGCATATTCCTCAGTAATGACTCGACCCAATTCATGTGCCGCTGTTATGTATTCTGGTTTAACACCAACAATGGTACCGCAAAACACACATATGTTTTCAACCCGTCTTCTTGAAGTAGCTTCCATTTTTATCTGGATGCCTTCAAAGGTGCAATGATGAGTTGAATTTATAGAACCTGAAAAGGGTGAGTAATAATAGCACAAGTATCTTCCAAATGACGATTAATAGAAAAATAGTAAATCGTGAAAGGTCAAAAAGTAGCCTGGATCCTGTCGGAGAAAATAACAAAACAAATCACAATTATTAGGAAAAGACAAAGAGATATAATATTTAAAATAATTTACAGCTTGATTGACGTCTATGCTTCAGGGACAAGCTTCCCATCCAGTTTTCTTATAAATTGGCAAACAGTGTCTTTTTGAGTCAAATTCCCGAGACTTAACTGTTGTCTTTCTTTTTGGAATTGTGTATGTAATTTACGGATGACTATATGAACATATCCACTGGGATGCGTCTCAAGAGTCGAAGATATATCATCTAAAGACTCCTTACTCAAGTCATCCCTAATGAATTTAATTTTATCTTCGCAATTATCAGACACCATTCCTAAATAACGACAACGAGTATTGCAATTCCAGCGTGCACATTTGTAACAAACACCCATTTGCTTAGCTCTACGTTTCTTTGCATATGTGCTTTTTCCAAAACCAGTCAAATAAGAATTATAAGAATCAGAATACTCACCTGCTAATCGGACTCGTGCTTCAATTACCCAACGAATGTCATTATGAATACCTTTGATCATCAGAAGTCTCATCCGTTCCAAGCGAGTTTTGTAGACTTTCATCAGAGAATTTTGAGGGAGAGAAAGAAATTGCTTGTGAATATTTGCGAGAGCTTCTTCCATCTTGAAATGATTTCACCTGCAAAAACTAACACATAAAATAAAACACACCAAATCACAATATATACACAAATTGCATGGGTTGCCTCCCAGCTAGCGCTAAGTTTAACGTCATCAGCTAGATGTGACTGCTCGAACGTTATGATGGATCTGAAAGTGTGACACTTTCTTTTTGTCGCTCAATTGATTCTCCCCAATAGTGCTTGACACGCTGGCTATTAACTTTGAATGTTTTGTTGGACATGGGGTTGTATATCTTAACAACTCTGTATGGTAACACCTGAGTAATCACAAATGGACATGACCATTTTGATTTCAGCTTTCCAGGAAAACATTTCAGCCGTGAATCGTATAACAACACCTGCTGACCGGCGTAAACACACACGTATAACGCAAGCGCACGTATCGTTCAAGTAGTATAAAAATATCGATCCCACGATGACTTAATTCCTACTGTTGTTATTAATTATTGAATCTATTTATTTACAAATATCTAATTAAATGGAGAATGGAATTGATTGTTGTTTGATTTGGTTGATTGTAGATTTGCTAAATAAATAAATAAAAAGATAAAAGAAAATACTAAGGAAAATAAAAGACACAAAGATCTAAGGTTGTGATTTCTTTTAATATCATTTTAAAGATGAAGTGGTTATCTTAAAGTTGGTAATATATTGATTTATTAACTTGGACATTAAATTATATGTAAGCCTCTGTCGATGGTCAGACACAAATACCTAGTATAATCCAATTGAACCATATGTCTATGTCAACCAAATTACCTAGATTCATTAAGTTCAAGTTCCAATTATGGCTACCCCCGCCCGACAGGTATATTCCTATCCTGTAAGGAAATCTATTAAAGGGTTATCTATCCTCAAGGAAGATCGTGGGCTATTGAGTCTAAGGTCTTAAACTTAAAATCCCTATGTCTAGTTCATTTTAAGTTTACCTAATCAATTTTATTAATGGCCAGTTAATAAAAAGGCTTTAAGGTTAAGACTCAATAAATAAATCTTTAAATTACCCAAACTATAATCTATCCCTTATAAACTGGTGATATTAAAAGTCATCACAACCCTAGAAAACTAACACATAACTAGGACTAGTAAAAACTTAAAAATAAAAGACATAAAGTAAAAATACTGAAAAGTAAAAGACATAAAATAAAACTGAAAAGTAAAATAAAATAAAAATGCTAAAGTAAAAGGAATTACTTCTACTAAATACTATTTAGATATCTCCCTTAATATAATATATTAACTTCAAATTAAGAATAACCAGCCATAAAGGCGGAACCAAAATAACCAGTCATAAAGCGGGGAACCAAAATAACCAGCCATAAAGGCGGAACCAAAATAACCAGCCATAAAGGCGGAATTATATTTAATTACCCACCGACCAATCTGGCGGTATCCTTTTTAAGTCAATATTTTAAATAGTGAATAATTATTTTAAGGGAGATTAATCTAAATAGTAACAGTAAAAGAATTACCTTTTACCCTAGCTGGAGAAATTACCTCCTCATGGTAAATAGTAAAAAAAACTGAAAAGTAAAAGGAAAAAAAGAAATTACTACTACTATTTAAAAGTAAAATTATTATTACTACAGAAAGTAATTAAAATTATTTACAAAAGTAAAAAGTAAAAATAAGAATAAACTAGAGAGAGAAACTCTCTCTTTAGGAAGAATTAAAGAGAGAGGAAGGTACAACAATTTCTGAAATCTCGAGCTCAATTTATAGGCGCGGATGGGGTTTGGGCGTCGCGACGCTAAGGGGTTGCGCGTCGCGACGCCAGCTACAGTGACACGTGTCACTTGCTGGTTCGTTGACTCAGATCTTATCCGATGATGTGGCACTGTTCATGACGTCATTGCTTACGTCACTCTGAGGCATGATTGTCGGCAGTGTCGGATCGTGACACGTGGCAGGGCGCATTTTAGCAAGGCCGTTGAGATGTTGACACGTGTCCTGGCGCAAGATAGCATAAATGATGATTGTCGGCACCGTAGGATGATGACACGTGGCAGGCGCACGTTAGCACGTCTTCTGTGATGGTGACACGTGGCAGCGACGCATTTTAGCAAAGTCAACTTTTCAGATTGTTGACCCGTTGACCATGGCGCATTTTAGCAAAACCGGCGCATGTTGGGCGTCGCGGCGCGCAAAGCTCCAGCGTCGCGACGCGCAAAAGATGAAAATATTCCTGCTGACGCATTTTTGTCCGGTTTTGCCCCAAATTGCCTCCAGTGCTGTCCAAACTTTATTTATCTGCAAAATATCAACAAAACACATCAAAACGTTTATAAAACTCGAGAAACAATACAAAACATTAGGTCAAATGAGTGAGAAATAGTGGTATAAATATCATCTCACACCCCCAAACCTAACATTTTGCTAGTCCTCGAGCAAAACAGAAAATAAAATAACATAATAAAATTTAACTAAGCCACTTTCGTAGGGATCACGGTTGCATTTAGCATATGCCACAAGCCTTTAAACCCCTAGGTGTCCCTAGTGGACGAGTTGTAGTCTCGTGAGGGCTTACAACAATGATACCCACAAACATTTTACAAAAGTAAAAGTTAGTTAAAATTAATGCACACAAAAGCAAAAAGACAAGAGAAAAGAGAATAAAGAAAGTTAGTGACTAATCAGGTGAAAATTCTACTCCAAGTTACTAGTTGTTTTGTTTCTTTCTAAATTACCGAATAAGTAAATTCTCCGATTTTTTTTACCATTCTTCATATACACAGCCAACAAAATATTAATCAACTCATTTTTGCCCACAACAGTCATAAGTGCAGTTGATAAGAGAGTAATATTTTTGTCCTAAAGTTCTATCAGATTTCACACCTTTTTGTAGCAATGGAATAATTTTCTGATTTTTCTGATTTTTTTCTTTGATTTTTTCTCTATTTTTTATTTATATACAATACCATCTGTCTATGTAGCGAGCTTTGGGTCGGTGGCTCCCAAACCAGTTGGCTTTAGGGCACCAGGTGTTAAGACACCCCTACGAACTTAATTACTCAGACTTCAGATATATATATTTTTGCAGCATCTTCGATCCATGTAATGAGCTTTGGGCCAGTGACTCCCAAACCAGTTGGTTTTAGGGCACTAGGTGTTAAAACACCCTTACAGACTTAATAACCCGGATCTTAGATACTTTATTTTTTTTATTTTTTTTTATTTTTTTTTTACTCCATCACTTTTTGAGATGCTTCCTCCAATTAAACTATAGCACTTAATATTACAAACTTTTCAATTTTAGCTCATGACTGTATGTTTCCATGTATGTTGATAATACCTGTCAACGGAGCATATGAAGATTCATTTTAGTCAGATTTATGGAGAATTCACAAATTAAATAATTTAAAAGGAAATAAACAAAAATTAACTTGTTTTGAAATAAATGGTTTGAGATACGTATCAGGAGTGAGAACTCCTTACTCAGCTACCTCTCACCAATTTCACCTTTTTAGTCAAAATAAAAACACAAAAATGCAAAATATTTTTGTAATTTTTGAAAATTTTTCAATTGTTTTTGTATTTTTCGAAAAATTTTGGACTAAAAATAAAAACAACATACAAACTAAAAATAAGGTACTAATCAACTAAATCCCTCCCCCAAACCTAAATGAGACATTGTCCCCAATGTCTTAAACAGTAAAAGGAGAGTTAGAAGGTTGTACCTGGTTAGCTGAAATCTACAAGAAATTAAAGGTTAAGATCCAGATTAATTCGACGCCTCTTACCACGATCGTCCTCAGACCAATTTATCTTTGATAGGATAGGGTCAACTTGTGGTTCATAGGCTATGAGTTGATCTATTAGATCCGGAGCAAGTCTGGCAGTGAAGAGGAGTTATTTCATAGGTTTTGACACGAACCCATTTCTCCGAGCATCATCAAGAAACACACAAAGAAAATCATAAAATCCATCAACATTGAGTAGTCCCATTGGTTTCTGGTGTATGTTCAGGTTCACCCAAGATAGTACAATAAAAATTTCCTCCAATGTACCCAAACCACCTGGCAAAGCAATAAAAGCATCAGCACGGTTAATCATTTCTACCAGTCGTTCAGACATACCTGACACGATCAGTTCCTCTCCGTTTGATGAGCCAATAAGATTTGCCTCTGCCAAGGGTTTTGGGACGATTCCCAAAACATGACTGCCTCCTTCCTTCCTGTACGCCTTTGAAACGATCCCCATAAGTCCAAGATTACCTCCGCCATATATTAAGTGCATATTCCTTGCAGCTAATACTCGACCCAACTCATGTGCTGCTTCTATGTATTGTGGTTTAGTACCAACAGTACTACCACAAAACACACAGATGTTTTCAACTCGTCTTCTTGAAGTGGCTTCCATTTTTCTATGTATTTCTTTTTCAAATCAGGATGCCTTCAAAAGTGCAATGACGAGCTGAATTTATAGTACCTGAAAAAGGGTGAGTAATAATAGCAGAAGTATCTTCCAGAGGACGTTTGTTTGCTAAACAACAAAAGAAATTGTGAAAGGTCAAAAAGTCTGGATCCTATCTATGAAAATAAATATAATTACAACAGTAAACCGAATCAAAGCAATAATTAAGGCAACGGAATTCTGTACGCAATACGCCACTCGCTTAGTATAAATTCATTAGGATGTGTCTCAAGATTTCATTCCTTACTCAGCCATCGCAAATGAATTGTTTCTCATCTTTGATTTCCAAACACAATTCCTTCTGTCTTAAAATGCTTCGTTTATTTCTTTCCCTACAAAAATAACACACAAAATTAAAAAGTTCACACAAAATATGAAATCAAATATTACAAATCGCATGGGTTGCCTCCCTGCTAGCGCTGAATTTTTCGTCTTCAGTCAGACGTGAATGAAATTCATATGTTAAGGAGGTTTTAATGTCGTTTTGGATGTCCGATTAAAGACAATCCCGTGGGCGTTGCTTTTGAATGGTCTCTTCCAACGGTAAAGTGGCAAAAAGAGTTTTGTCTCATTCAGTGCTCGTGCCACCTTTTTGACTTTTGTTGCTCCAGTGGTTCCTGCAAAGAAATAAAGAAAATCAGGAGGTCTCGTATGATGCTTGACTTGAAATGGAAGTTCCATTCTGTCAAGCTTCTGGGTGATATCTTTGATTTGTACTCCCCAAAACAGCGATGTTTTTCCTGAATGCTCTGGATCTTTATTAAGGTCAGACATTTGCTCTTCCATTTGCTCTTCTTTTTGCTCCACCTTTTCTTCACAGTTGTATTTGAAAATTTCCATATTCAGCTTTTCATCTGTCATCTGTGAAATACATGCATCAAAATTGTCAACCTGAGGATGAAAAGAAATGTCAGATTTTAGGTCTTCATCCTCTGATCTGAGTGAAATAATTGGCTCAGGTTGATTTTCTTCAAACATTTGTTCAAAGCATTCTCCAAGATCTTCATTTTGAGGTTTGAAAGTTTGATCCTCCGTTGTTGGTGCAGTTGGTATAAATGGATCAGCTTCCTCCTCGTCAGAGTCAGAATAATAAAAATCAAATCGAGACTTTGCTGGTTCGGGCTCCTGAACTGATACCTCTGATTCTTGATACTGCGCAGCCTCATCCTCTGTTATGATGTCATGATGAATCTGAGGATATTTGAAGGCTTCTTCAGTATTGTTTGAATTTGCTTCGTGAGATATTTGATTCAGGTTATTTGTTAATTGTCTAAATTGATCTCTCATTCTTTGTATAGACACCGTTTGACTCTGAATTTGTGCATCAAATCGAGCTTCTCGTTCCTCGAACCAATCTTTGAGCATGTGAATCAACTGATCTTTATCTGATGGTTCTGGTTGTTGATGAAAATCGCCTATGGATGGTGGATAAGATGGAAAATGTGGCTCTGTGAAATGTGATGGCTCTTCATAGCATGATTGTCTCCAGAAATTCTCCCACTGTGATCGATATATACATTGATCGCTCGGGTGGTTACTATCACAAATCACACATCTCTTCAACCCATTTAGAGACGTAGTATACTGCAACCAGTATTTACAGGTTTCCGAATGATGGAACAAATGGTCCCATAAAATCAATATCTCATATATCAAATATCTCCACTTCCAGAATATTTTGCAAAGATCCTTCATTTCTTCTGGAAATATTTCCCGTTCTCTGGCACCTGTCACATTGAAGATCAAATAGATAAACATCTTTAAAAAGAGTGGGCCAGAACAAACCTGATTGTAGGACTTTGGCTGCAGTTTTGTTTCCACTGAAATATCCGTCGTAAGGTGATGAATGGCAATACTGTAGGACACTATTAACCTCCTCCTGTGGAACACACCATCTCAATAATTGATCCGCACAGCGTTTGAACATGTACGGCTTATCCCAGACATAGTGCTTGACTTCTTTGAAGAATTTCTTCCGTTGCTGAGTTGTCCATTCCAACGGCCATTTTCCTGATACTATGTAGTTGACATAGTCATCATACCAAGGGACTTCCTGTTGTCTAATGTCAAACAGCTGTTCATCTGGAAACATTTCTTTGATTGTTAGTTCTTTACCAACTGTATCTCCATTCTCGAGCCTTGATAAATGATCTGCCACTTGGTTTTCTGTCCCTTTCCTGTCTTTGATCTCCACATCGAATTCTTGCAGAAGAAGTATCCAATGGATCAATCTGGGCTTGTCATCTTTCTTCGCGATCAGATACTTGATTGCTGAATGATCTGTGTAGACCACTACCTTGAGACCCAGCAGATAAGATCAGAATTTGTCAAAAGCGAACACAACTGCAAGCAACTCATTTTCAGTGGTTGTGTAGTTGAGTTGAGCTTCATTCAGAGTTCTGCTGGAGTAGTAAATGGCATGTAAAATCTTTGTTTTGCGTTGTCCCAAAACTGCACCTACAGCAAAATCACTAGCATCACACATCACCTCAAATAGAAGGGTCCAGTCTAGTGCTACAATGATAGGAGCAGAAACAAGCTTCTGTTTCAAGATCTCAAAAGCTTCCTGACATTCTTTGGTGAAGTTGAAAGGCACATCTTTCTCCAGAAGATTGCACAGAGGTTTAGCAATCTTGGAAAAGTCTTTGATAAATCTCCTATAAAAACCTGCATGTCCAAGAAAGCTCCGAATCCCTTTTACAGATGTTGGTGGAGGTAATTTTTCAATTGTCTCGATCTTTTCTTTTTCTACCTCGATTCCCTTTTGTGAGATCTGATGTCCAAGAACAATGCCTTCCTGCACCATGAAGTGGCATTTCTCCTAGTTGAGTACTAGGTTGGTATCTTCGCATCTTTGTAATACCTGTTCCAGATTTTGCAAGCAGTGGTCAAAAGAATCTCCAAACACAGAGAAGTCATCCATGAAAACCTCCATACTCTGCTCCAGCATGTCTGAGAAGATGGCCATCATGCAACGTTGAAATGTGGCAGGTGCATTACATAATCCAAATGGCATTCTGCGGAAAGAAAAAGTACAATAGGGACATGTAAAAGTGGTTTTCTCATGATCTTTTGGGGCGATGGCAATCTGATTATACCCCGAATATCCATCGAGAAAGCAATAGTACTCATGTCCTGCCAGTCTGTCTAACATCTGATCAATGAATGGCAGCGGAAAATGGTCCTTCCTCGTTGCTTTATTCAGTTTTCTGTAGTCCATGTATACTCTTCATCCAGTCATTATTCTTGTTGGAATCAGCTCGTTCTTTTCATTTGTGCTACATTAATTTTTCCTTTCTTTGGTACACACTGCATAGGACTCACCCATGTGCTATCTGAGATAAGGTAAATGATGCCAGCATCCAACCATTTGATGATTTCTTTCTTCACGACCTCCTTCATGATTGGATTGAGTCTCTGTTGATGCTCCATTGTGGGTTTGTACTTATCATTCATCAGAATCTTGTGCATGCAAAATGATGGACTAATGCCTCGAATGTCTGCTATAGTCCAGCCAATGGCTTTCTTGTGTTCCCGTAATACTCTCAGCAACTTTTCTTCCTGCTCCAATGTTAGCGAAGAAGAAATAATCACAGGTAATTCAGAAGAGTTTCCAAGAAATACATACCTGAGATGGCTCGGCAGTAACTTCAGCTCCAGCTATGGTGGTTCTTCAATTGAGGGCTTGATTTGATCTTTCTTCGGAAGTTCCAGACTTTCCACTGGTGGTGTCGATTTGAATCGGAATGGCTTGTCAAGATAGTTGATACATTCCAAAATTTCAGCATCTAGCTTGCTATCAGTCATGTTGGTGATGCAAGCTTCAAGTTTGTCCGTGGGCATTGTATCAGTATCCTAAACGATATTATCAACAACATCAATTCTGAAACATTTTTCTTCCTTTTCATCGCTCGGGAATTTCATGGCTTTGAAAACATTGAAAGTAACTTCTTGGTCCTGAACTTTCATGGTTATTTTTTCTTTTTGTACATCAATCACAGTTCGACCTGTAGCCAAGAATGGTCTCCCAAGGATGATAGGTACATCTTTGTCTTCTTCCATTTCAAGGATAATAAAATCTGCTGGGAGAATGAGTTTGTCAACTTTGACCAGCACATCTTCAACTACACCTCTCGAAAATGCGAGCGTTCGATCAGCAAGTTGCAGAGAGACTGAGGTAGGCATTGCTTCTCCAATTTTCAGTTTCCTGTAAATAGAAAAAGGAATTAAATTCACATAAAGCATTACCGATATAATGTTCTCCAATGGTGCATGTACAGTAAAACTGCCAGGATCTTTCAACTTTGGGGGAAGTTTGATGGCGCTGCATTCTTCCATCAATGCTACAGTCTCGTAATCTCCCAATCTTCATTTTCGTGAAAGAATATCTTTCAAGAATTTAACATAGCTGGGCATTTCTTCCAAGGCTTCTGTAAATGGGATGTTGATATGCAGCTTTTTGAAAACCTCCAAGAAACGAGAAAACTGCTTGTCCAGTTTGTTTTTCTGAAGACGCTGTGGAAAAGGTGGAGGTGAAATGATTTGATCTTTTTCCTTTGCTTCTTTTTCCGCCATCTGTTGCTCTGCTTCTTTTGGAACTTCTTCAATGGATGTTTTGATTCCAACATCTTTGTTGATTTCAGTACCGCTTTTCAAAGTAATAGCTTGACATTGTTCCTTCCCTCAGTTTCTTGGATTTGGTTCTGTGTTGCTGGGAAGATTTCCTGGCGGTCTGTAACTCTAAGCATTGGCCAGTTGTCCAATTTGATTCTCCAATGCTTTAATGGAAGTAGATTGGCTTTGATTGAATGTTGTTTGGGCTTGAAGCATGGCATCATATTTTGCTTCTTGCTTTTTGAACATCTCTGCAAACCATTCTTTCATTTCTGGTTCTTTTTCATACTCTTACCCTTTGTTCTGCTGTTGGAATCCAGGTGGTGGATTTTTCTTTTGCCTGAATTGTTGCTCCATGAAAAATTGGGATGATTCCTCCACCATGGGTTGTAGGTGTTGGAATATGGATTGTTCCCCTATCTGTTGAAATTGTTGACATTCCACTGTCTGTTGAAATTGTTGACATAGTTCACCGTCTCTTCTTGTTGAACTGGTTCTGGTGCTCCTCCATTTGGTGAACTTGTGGATCCAATATTGCTTTGCATGCTGAGAGTCTCCATGAATTTGCATATCTGATCAAGTTTGGCATTGACTGTTGTATTGGCTCCAACTTCATAAATTCCTGTAATTCTTTGGATCATGCTCCTTTCTGTTGGCCACAAGGAATCGTTTTGGCCATTTCTTCGATTAGGTCTCAGGCTTGATCTTCTCCTTTTGCCATTAAAGCTCCTCCAGAAGCAGCATCAATTGTGGTTCTCATCAGTCCAGAAAGTCCATTATAGAAAGTTTGGGCTTGAAGCCATTTTGGAATCTCATGGTGATGACATTTCCAGAGCAAATCTTTGTACCTTTCCCAAGCTTCGTAGAGAGTTTCCGAATCAAGTTGTACAAAAGATGTGATGTCATTCCTCAGTTTTGCTGTTCTAGCTGGTGGAAAATATTTTGCAAGGAATTAGGTGGCTAAAGTGTTCCAAATTGTGATGGAACCTGCTGGTAGTGAATTTAGTCAAGTTTTTGCTCTGTCTTTCAAGGAATATGGAAAAACTCGCAGTCTCATTGCTTCTTCTGATGCTCTGTTGTAATTGAAAGTGCCGCAAACTTCAAGGAAGTTACTAATGTGGCATTATGATCTTCAGTTGCATTACCCCCAAACTGAATTGACTGCTGAATCATCTGAATGCATGTTTTGATGTCACACGCATTTGCTGGTAAGGGAGGAAGTACAATACAAGAAATGAGTCTGTCAACCACCGGAATGGTTCTGTCTCGAATGGGAATTGGTGGTACAACCTCTAAAGGTTCAGGTTCAATGTTGATCAGTGCTTCTTAGCCTTCTCGCATTTCCCTTCTCAACTATCTGATGGTTATTTCAATCTCTGGGTCAAGCGATCGGATTTCCAAAGCTTCTGGTTCGTCTCATGTAGTGTCTGAGAACCAGAAACACAAGAAAACAAAAATAATAAGTAAAAATAAATTAGATACAAGTAAAGGTATTTAACCTCAAAACTAATAGTGAAAGATAAATAAGTCCCCGACAATGGCGCCAAAAACTTGACCGGCGTAATCACACGCATATAACGCAAGCGCACGTATCGTTCAAGTAGTATAAAAAGTATCGATCCCACGAGGACTTAAAACCTTTTGTTATCAATTTATGAAGTTAAATGTTTACAAGTATCTAATGGATTGATTATTTGATTGGGTGGTGACTTTAAAATTAAAACAAGTAAATAAAATTGCTTTAAAATAGATTGAAGAAAATTCAAATTTATAAAACTATCCAGGGTTGTGAATCCTTCCAATATCTTTTTAAATGATGAAGTGGTTATTTTATGTTTGTGTAATATATTGGTTTATTAACCTGGAACACGAAATTATGTAAAAGCCTCTTCCGATGGTCAAATACAAATACCCAGTATAACCCAATTAATCATATTTCTATGTTAACCAAGTTATCTGAATTCATTAAGATTAAGTTCCAATTATGGCTACCCCCGCCCGACAGGTATATTCCTATCCTGTAAGGAAATCTATTAAAGGGTTATCTATCTTTAAGGAAGATCGTGGGCTATTGAGTCTAAGGTCTTTAACCTAAAATCTCTTTTCCAAGTTCATTTTAAGTTTACCAGTTCAATTTTATTAATGGCCAGTTAATAAAAATCATTAGGATTAAGGCTCAACAAAAAAAACCTTTTATATTACCCAAACCGTAAATTAACCCCTTATAAACCGATGATATTAGAATTCATCACGACCTCAGATAACTAACTTAGTTACGACATATAACTAGGGCTGGTAAAACTTAAATAAAATAAAAGACATAAAGTAAATTGCGGAACTTAAATACTAAAAAGTAAATTGCTAAAAAGTAAATTGCTGAAAAGTAAATTGCGGAAAAGTAAATTGCTGAAAAGTAAATTGCTGAAAGGTAAATTGCTGAAAAGTAAATTAAGTAAAAGTACAATAAAAGAAAATGATGGGGGTTAGAAGATCCACTTTTATTACTACTATTTTAGATATTTCCCTTAATATAATATATTAACTTTGCGTGATAATTACCAACCAGCCATATATGTGGTATCCTGATTAAGTCAAATTAATATTTAATTACCAACCGACCAACCAGGCGGTATCCATGCTTAGTCAGGTTAAAACCAATTTATAATTAATTACCAACCGACCAATATGGCGGTATCCTCGTTAAGTCAGGTTTTAAATAGTTATTATATTATAATTAAGGGAGATTAATCTAAATAGCAATAATAAAAGCTTTACCTTTTACCCCAGCAAAGGGGAGTTACCTCCTCATTGCGTAAAAAGTAAAAAAAAAAACTGAAAAGTAAAGAAAGGAAAGTATTGTGCGTAAAAGTAAATTGCGGAAAGTAAAGACTGAAAAGTAAAGAAAAGAAAGTGCGAAAGCGGAAATTAATTACTGAAAGCTGTAAATAAACAAACAAGATACAATATTCTTAGTTATTCTTAAGGAATTTCAAAGAAGAAAGTATGAATTTACAAATGAAATGGCTTGGTATTTATAGGCAAAATTTTGCCTCCATCAAATCATCAACCAAATCCATTATTAATTGCTCCACTAATTGCTCCACTAATTGCTATCATGTTTGGTGGGAGTTTGACTATTTTTATTTTTTATTTATTTATTTATTTATTTTCTTTGAAAATGACTTTAATAATTACATATAACACACTTGCGGATGTTTCATCCATTTCGGTCATGAAATATTCAGAATTCGAAATTGTTTTGTTCTTCAAAATTGTAGATCATTGAGTCTTCTTTAATCTGGAACTTGAATCAGCTCAATCCGATATTAGTGTAAAAAGTTATGCCCAAAATACGACAATTGCAAAAAATGGAATTTCCAAAACTGCACTTCGTTAGAACGCCCTTTCAAGTTTCCAATCTCCAAAATTAATATGTCAAGTCCAATTTTTGCCCTTATTTGACCCATATTTCGTCCTAAATGATTTCATTGAGTCTCAATATTATTTTATCTGCAAAATAAACTAAAACACATCAAAACGTTTATCAAACCCGAGAAACTAAACAAAATATTAAGTAAAATGGGCGGTAAATATTGATATATTTTCCGCTCATCAGTAGTCAATTTTACAGTACTAGATAGTTTGTTTGCATCCAAAAATTTGAGATAATTCCATTGATGATGTGGATGTTTCATCTATATTTCTAAGTGAAAAAAATAGTTTCTTTAGTAAAGTGGTGTCTTAATATCAACAAGTGAAAGTGATCTCTCGCCATTAGTTGATTCTTTTTCTGATAAGGCCATTAGTTGAAAAACTGTTACGATTGATGATCTAAGGGATAAACTCTGATTGAATTAATTCACACCCCCAATACAAGTATTGAATTGAGATGAATTTGATTTTTGAATGAAATTACAATTATTTACAATATTTTGAAATTTTCTTTGAGACATTGGCATCTTATATAATGATATTTAAGGCATTATTGTGAAAAATCTGACAATGTTATGCTTGTTGCGTCTCTTTATATTTGTTTTTAGTAGTTTTAGATGATGTTTATGGGTGTAATTGATGTAAGCTCTCACAAGATTATAACTCATCCACTAGGCCACCTAGGGTTTTAAAGGTTTGTTGTAGCTAAATGAAATTATGATCCCTATGAAATTGGTTGTAACATCCCAAATTTGAAGATGTCACAGGCAGGTGACAGATTACTCTATCACCCTAACCCGCTACCTGACTAACTATATGCAACACTGCTATCATAATTATCTGGTGTTTAACTGACACATGCACAATATAAAACTCATACATAGTATCTAGTATAATTAGTCTCCCTAACATTCAATAACTGATTCTATAGACACAACTTTTAAAACATAACTCTGACTATATATACATCAAAACATCATGCATAATGGACCCAAACCGCCCTAGTGACTGGAGCGTGTATTCTTTTTTTTTTTTTTGCTTATGTCTCCGAAATATTGGGAAGGCTCACTAGACGACAGGTCCTGCAAAACTGAAGAGTGGAGAGGTGAGTCTAGAGAGACATAATGAGTGAATAAAATAAAATAGTAAAACATATTCATCAAATAAAATTCAAATCTGCTATATTTGAAACTTTTAGAAAACTGAATCAAAATCAAATATATCACTATAAAAAAAAATAGTATCTACAACAAAAATCGAGTCCAAAACCAATTTCATCATAAAATTATATATTTATAAAGCTCATCATAAAATTGAATCTCTATAAAACTCTTCATGAAATTATATCTCTATAAAACTTATCGTCTTAGACGAACATCATTTTAAAACAAACAACTTTCTAAAACAATCTCATAAAATAATATCTATGCGTCCAGGAGCTAACTCAAGTGGACAGATAAATCTATAAGATGGGGAGATCTGAATCGTCAGTCAGGCTCCATATCTTTACTCTGAGATAGGGAGTTCTGACCCGCTATGCATCATCGTTGGCTAGGCTTCATATTTTTACTCTGAGATAAGGGGTCGCCGTCAGCTAGGCCTTATATCTTTACTCTAAGATAGAGGATTTAGCCTGTATCCTTAACTACACATGGGCACTTGATCCTCCACAATAAAATCATAAATCACTATATTTTTCATCAAAATCACTATGAAACATAATCATTTTAAAACTCAGTCATCAAAATCATCAAGAATAAATTAAATAGCATTTTCTGAAATCTATAAACATAACATCTCAAAACATATCTCAAGCTCAAAGAAATCTTAAAACATATCCAAATCAGCTCAAATCATATCTCAAATACTCAAGCAAATCCATACTCAAAATCATGGCTAAAAGGTCTGAAAATATCTCAAATATAATCAAATACTCATAACATCATAATCAAAATCAAGGAATCAATATGATAAGAAAATATCCGCTCACTGATTTTGGATTGATATACCAAATCATAGAGAGGTCGATGGCCGATCCTCACGATGATCTACACATAAACGTTTCTCATTAAGATGTATGGCACTAAATAATTATTCAAAAGATCACGTGAAAAGATACATATATCATACATAATTACTGAGTTCTAATAGGATATGAAGACATTTAGGATTCCTACAGATTTAACGAATCTCAATTTGAAGTTGGACAAATAACAAACCAAAATATGCCCTTATAACTAATATTGCTCTGTTCATGGACTGTATTCGAAAATTCACCGTAAATAACTGTTAGTATATCTTAAGCTGGAATTTTAAAATAATCACCTCTTATGTTTCTAGTTTCAATATCTTTTTATAGATCTCGATTATAATTCTGAGAATTAAACTTATAAGTAAATTTTTACATATTGTATAGAGAAAACAGTTCAAATCTTAATAACAAGACAACCCTTTTACAAAACTTGTTGGAATTCATCATTTACTAGAAAAATCTAATCTTTGACTATATTAGTCCTTTATATGTCTAGTTTCCGTATAATTTTACGGTTAGTTAATCGAAGGTCTAGAACTCATTTTATAAGTAAATTACTATAACATGTTCTAACCTCACTACCACCAAAATACTCGACATATACACACTAACCCACTACCGTATTTGTCGCACCCTAGTGTTTAGCATGTATAGTACGTTTATCATGTTCACCATGGTTATGCAAGTCATGTATGTGATGTTTTATGCTCACGTAGTATGTATGCATGTTGACCGTAGCTACGATCCATGTACATGAGCATTTGAATCATTCCGCATTAATTTTACCTTAGTTATCATTATGGGGCCGGCATATCGATCTAACAGGGACATACTGGTGGCCTCGTATCTTGATACAGCCTTTAGACCCCGCATATCAGTGTCTAGAACATTCAAGACCCTTTCCGGAACTAGCATATCGGTGCAGCCAGCCATATCGCTCATTAAACCGATCACTGTACATCTCGAACATTCGATATTTATTTCAGGAACCGACATAATGGCCACGAGATCGGCATATCGATCTCTATGATTCTTATAAAAATAGAGAAGCTCTCTTCATTTCACAGCTTTGTTTCTTTCTCTAAGGGCTCAGTTTTTGCCGATTTTCAAGCCAAAGCTCGAGTTTTTCAGGCATTTCAAGCTATATGAGGCTCAAGTAAGCTTTATAATTTTCATTTTGACATTTATTTTTCATGATTTCATGGATTTCTCAAACCCTAGTTTTTGACCCATTTCGAATTTGCATCATTTTGCATTATTAAGTTGATAATCATGCTTAGATAAAAGTTTAGTGGCATGATATATGCATGGATTAGAATATATCCAAGCAACCATGGGTTTGGGCGGTTTGGTAATTGGGTAATCGATGCATGTAATTCACATGTTATGGGTCTATTACGAGTGAGAACCATGGTATTATAGTTATAGTTATTGATTTTAAGGAAAATCTCAATTGTCTCGCATGTCGGCCGAGTTGGGGATTTTGGCCATCGGGTATGTTTTGGGCATTTCAAGTAAATGAATGGGCTACGTTGAAATGTCCCTTTAGCATGTCACGAGCATGTCATGTCATGATCATGTCAAGTAGTATTAGCAGCTCAGTCTAAGTTAAGTCGTATTCCTGCATAGCTTAGGATGTATGTAAATGTCTTAAGTTATCACGTCAGCATCGTCCACATGTATACATGCATTTCACGTATCATGGAATTCATGAGAATGCTTAGAATTGTATGTTTGAGTATGCTAACCATACTTGAACACGTGTTAGATTTCATATAGTAGTCTCTCCAATTGCATTCAGGAAAGCCACCGTTAGGACGTCAAGTCAGTGACTGAATGTTACCCCTATCTTTACATTTCCAAGTTATTTATGTTTACATAATACGTCATTCTTAGTATGTGTATTGTAAATTACGTTTTACATCTCATGTTATAGTTTTTAGTTTATGCCCTCACTTTACGATTTCAGTTTAAGTATTCAGTTTATGCATTCAGTTTAAGTTTTCAGCTCAAGTTATCACTTTACATTTACACTTTATGTCTCCAGCTTACGCTATCACTTTACGTCTTCAAGTTTACATTTATAGCTCATGTATCCAGTTTACATTTCAGTTTACGTTATGTGTTATATGTTTTCAATTCACATAGTCAACATGTGTGTTCACATTAGAAGTGATGGTTAGATTTTCGTTCGGACGATGCCTATCCCATACCTATTTGAAAAAAAGTAATGGTCCCGTACGGGCTTATATGCATAAGTCAACACGTTTTAGTCTATGTTTTCCACGTGTGCAACTCATGTGTGGTTCCCAACTTATGTTTTCAAATTTATATGTCATGTTACGTTTTCATGTCAGTTATGTGTCACGCATGTTAACATTTTACGTTTTCATGATTACGAGTTTTCAGCTTAAGTTTTCATGTCATGTTTATCAGTTTACATGTTACATTTTCAATCCATGACATTTCATGATTCACAGTTTAAGCTTTTCAATAATGTTTCACAAGTTCAAAAAGGAAATTTTTTTCAAACCACTAGTGAAGTGTTATCCCCTTATGTCTAGCTACTGAAGTATACTCATGTTACCTCACGGGGCATTAATCACCCCCATAAGCTTATGTTCATGTTCATGTTCATGTTTATGTTCACGTTCCTTAGCTTATGCGGTGCTAGGTCCCGCTAAGTAGGTTTCACGCCATCAAATTACTATACTGGTGTGAGTTTTCAAGAAAACCAGTTTATAAGCAGGTTACATATTTCAGTTTATAATTATGATTTCAGTTCATGTATACAAGTTCAGACCACGTTTATGTTTTCAGTACAAGTTAAGTTTTTCATCAAAGTTTCTGTTTTTAAGTTCACGTTTATGGTTTTTAAGTTTATGATAACGTTTTCATTTCTACAGTTCACAGACATATTTAAACATTCAGTCATGCATTCAATCATGTTTTCAATCACGTTTGACATTTCATGACAAGTTTACAATTTTCAAGTTACGTTACAGTTTTCAACTTCATGAATAGTTCATGCCACGGTCAAGATCATGAAACATTTCTTGTTTTATGTTGCATTTATGTTATCAGGTTTCAGTATTCACTCATGTTACAGGTTCTCGAATCATAATACAGTTTCACTTATCATGCATGAATTATGTTGTGTTTCATGATCAAGGTTTGATGTATCTTTTCAGTTAATGATGTATATAGTTATACATTAATTCACATTTTTACATTCACTCATTAAGTCATTCACACGACTTACTCCTCTTATTTTCTATTTTTCTGGATTTTCACATTCACGCATGTAGAGAACGAGCTTTGAATGAGATGGGATCCGGCAGCAATCATTAGCATCACAGTCATCAAATTCACATAGTCAAGGCCCAATAGATTTAAACTCTTATCTGTTGGGATATATGCCCTAGAGCTTCATGTATTGTAAAACCGAATTGATTATTGTAATAACTATAAATGCATAATTCATTTATCAAAGTTGTTTGATTTAAATCTTATATTGTCCAATTGTCTTGTTTACCTTGATTACTCTTGTACCTTCAGACTTAGTGTATGTTTGATGCACATGAGGATTTAAGTATGGAGTTAGTAATCTAAATAGTCCATAGAGAGCAAACAAAAAGGGTAATTTGTTTGTGGTATATCTATAGCTACGGTCCATTTTATACTTGTATGAAGACCTTGATCCATCGTACATGTAGTGATATGGGAATGAAGGCACCTTGTATGATGAGATCATATAGGACTTGACTTAAATAAATATGAATTTCTTTTAATATCCATTAACCGAAGAAATTCATTTTATCTATTAGATGGTCATATATGGATTCAATCTTAATCCTGAGTGTATTACGAACTCCTGCATGTCAGACTATGTCCTTTGATTTACTAAGGTGAGGTTGGTGTAGCATTCCCGGCCAATAACTACGTATTTTGGGGATATAGTTTGTTGTGTAGTTGGGAACGTGTTACATAGATATGGATTTCACTCATTCTTTCGAGAAGCGGAAGAATATTTCTTTTAAGAATTGATTTGGGACTTGAACAATTTGAGCGCTCAACTTTTCTATTACGAATAGAAAGTATTAATATTCATAATTATTATGAATTAATTATTCATTATAGAATCAATGGTGCTTAAGAGACAAAATATTTAGAGGGGTATAATAGACTTATGACCCGACTCTATTTATGAGATATTCGTGAAGGGCTATATCCATATGTAGTGACTATATCGATGGACACTGAAGTGTTCGGCTTATATTTTCCATCTACGGTAACGGGAGTTCAACTTCGAGTTTTTTAGTGGAATAACACGGAGTTAATAATTCGTAATATTTGATTAAAAGAGTTTTAATTAATATTTCGGAATTATTGGAGCTCGGAACCATCGGTCCATTTGGTCCCCGTGCTAGCTCGATTAACTGTAGCAAACCTAATATAATTAGATTATCTAATAATATGATCACATTATATTTATATGTTATTAATATGATTAATAATAATTTTTATCACAAATGAAAATAATTTTAAATTAGTTTAATATTATGTTTTCTAATACTTTTGATTATGAGATAATCAAATAATAATTATGAGATAATTATTACATCATTAATAATTATGAGATAATTATTACATCATCATTGATAATGCATAATTATGAGATAATTATGACATCATTATTTGATATTGGTAAATGCATTATCAAAACAAGCCTTAATGGTTTGCCAAATCATCCACCAAGTTTTTGTTAATTAATTTTGACCTAATTACCTAACTTGTTCCATTATCAAATGGTTTTGGTTGACACTCCACTCAAGTGTTTTTGCCATTTAAAAGGTGAGTGGATGTTGGTGGTTGAAGTTGGAAAGAATAAATTCTCTACATTTTCCACTCTATAGATAGAGTGAATTTTACAAAAACCATTTACACAAAAATTAGAGTTAGAAAGAAAATTCAAGCAAACACAAAAGTTGTGAGAGAGTTTGAAAATCAAGATTTTTTTCTTAATTATTAAGACATAAAAATTCTACTTAAGTTAGAAATTGATATAGTTCATCTTTCCAAAAGAATTTGTGACAATATCATTTCTCTAAATAGTTTAGAGTTTGATACTTCTCTAAATAGTTTAGCGGTTGATCTTTGTGAGTGAAGCCCACACTTTGGTTTGTTGATTTCGAGACATAGCTCGGAAGATCGGGTGGTTGATTCTACGGTAGAATCTCAAAGGAAATTCATCAAGTGGTTGGTGGAGTTTGACTTCAACAAAGGAGAAGGCAAAGAAAAATTTAAAGATCCATACCGGAGCTGGTGCCCACACAAGTACTTCCGCTGTGCTAAGGAAAGTCGTTTCCCATATTATGATGTTAGGCCATGAGGCAAGGTTGTGTATGCACGTATATATAATCATGTTATGTATGTCTAAGTCATATTGTGATCAGATTGCATGTTTATGTAAGTCTAGATTTTATTATCAGCCTAAGGTCGTTTTGCGTGTGGGTTAGGTTATAATGTGTGAATTGCATAGACATGTCTCCTCGTGATTGATGAGTGGTAAATAGATCACTATTTTCCACTCATTTGACTTAATATTTCGCATAGTTTCTTGAATTATGTGAATATTTTGATGTGTTTTGTGGTATTTTACAGATAAATAAAATAACAGGACTCTCTGGAGGTAATTCGGGATCAAAACAGCAGAAAACGAACAAAAAGGGAAAAATGTAAATTTCCTGCTAAAATGCGCCGTTTGTTAAAATGCATCGTGCTAAAATGCGCTGTCTGCTAACATGCACCGAATCTGCTAACGTGCGCCGGACACGTGTCACAATCAGAGAAGTTTTTCTAAAATATGCATTTGCTAACGTGCGCCTGACATGTTGACGTCTGCTAACGTGTGCCAGACACGTGTCACCATCATATGCTACCGACAATCATCATCAACACGTGTCAATGCTGACGTCAGTGTCGCGACGCACAACAACTTTCCACGTCGCGACACCGACATAATTATTGAGCTGCTAACGTTGACCCCACCATGTGTCCTCATCTCCAGAAGTTGCGCGCCACGCGTCCATCATCAATGGCGCCTCGCGACGCGTGAGGCAAAATTTTGCCTATAAATTGATACCGAATTTCAGAATTCAATTCATACATTCTTCTAAGGAATTCCTTAAGAATGCTAAGAAGATTGTATCTTGTTTGTTTATTTACAACTTTCTGTAATTAATTTTATTTACTTTTCGCAATATCACTTTCTTTTCTTTACTTTTCAGTCTTTTACTATTCAGCATGAGTATGTAACTCTCTTCTGCTGGGGTGAAAGGTAAGTTTTTATTACTAATATTTAGATTAATCTCCCTTAATTATAATATATAAATTATTTAAAACCTGACTTAATGGGATACCGCCTTTTATGGTCGGTTGGACTTAATCTTAAAATTGGTTTTAACCTGACTAAACATGGATACCGCCTGTATGGTCGGTTGGAATTAATTATAAATTTGACTTAATCAGGATACCGCCTAAATGGTCGGTTGGTAATATCACGCAAAGTTTATATATTATAATAATGGAGATATCTAAATAGAAGTAATAAAAATGGATCCTCCAACCCCATCATTTTCTTATATTATATTTTTACCTTTTTATTTCTAGCATTTACTTTATGTCATTTACTTTATTTAAGCTTTTACTAGCCTTAGATATTTGTCATTACTAAACCCGTTATCTGGGGTTGTGATGAATTCCAATATCACTGGTTTATAAGGGGTTATTTTATAATTTGGGTAATATAAAGGTTTATTTATTAAATCTTAAGCTTGATGCTTCTTTTTAACTGGCCATTAATAATATTGATGTGGTAAACTTAAAATAAACTTGACAAAGGAATTTTAGGTTTCAGCCTTAGACTTAATAGCCCACGATCTTCCTTGAGGATAGATAACCCTTTAATAGATTTCCTTACAGGATAGACATATACCTGTCGGGCGGGGGTAGGCACAATTGGAACTTAATCTTAATGAATTCAGGTAACTTGGTTGACATATTCATATGATTAATTGGGTTACACTGGGTATTTTCATCTGACCATCGACAGAGGCTTTTGCATAATTTCATGTTCCAGGTTAGTAAACCAATATATTACACAAACATGAAATAACCACTTTATCTTTAAAAGATATTGGAAGGATTCACAACCCTGGATAGTTTAATAATATTGAATTTTCCTTTAATTTACTTTCGCGTTGTTTAATTTACTTGTTTTAAGTTTAAAGTCACCATCCAATCAAACAATCAATCCATTAGATACTCGTAAAAATTTGGCTTCATAAATTCATAGCTTAGGTATTAAGTCTTCGTGGGATCGATACTTTTTATACTACTTGAACAATACATGCGCTTGCGTTATATGCGTGTGATTACGCCGGTCAGTGATATTAGATATTGATACAGGTTCCATAATGTTTTAGTAAGCCTATCAAGTTTAGTCACGTATGCATGTTTTGTATGATCACTATGTATGCTTATAAATATGTTTTACGGTCAGCAACTTAACTTAGACATGCACGTATGTGATCATTAAATGTATGCAGTTCATGTTTATTGTATGACAGCCAAGCATGTATATAATTTAATCATCACAGTATTAACCACGGGCTGTTATGTATGTACACGTCTTGAGGCCCAGTGAGATGGCAATGTTGCCTCTTGCTGGTCGCATGCCTAGATTTTTTAGGAATGTGAAAAGTTGGTAAGGGAGCAAAGGTTTAGGTGTAATGATTGATGTGGCTCCATCAATTCCAAGTAAGTTCTCTAACTACCATAGATAGAATTGAATTCATTGCATATGGCAGTTATGGTGTCTTTATACATGACAGTCTTTGCATGTCAGATGGGTTGCATAACCACACACAGGTCAGGATTCGTGAACAAATCCTATTTAAGGGGGAGGATGTCACACTTCAGGTGTTTTGCATGTACAATATGTACATCATAGTCACCATGGTCATGTAATTTATGGTTCTATTACGCGTTAAAATCATGCTATTATAGTTGTAGATATTGATTTTGAGGTAAATTTTAGTTGCCTCATATATACACTAGATTTTTACAAATAGCCCGATGATGAGTCTCTTATGAGGACATTCTCTGAAAGCTTGGGAAGTTACAATGATGAATGCTGGAAGGGAAAAAGACTCATAGTAATTCCATGGGATATAGCAAAATACTGACCAGACATCACCTACGTCCTACCTATTTTCTCTTAGACCAGAAAGACTAGACGAATATACACCCGAAACCCTAGATCCGACCGGACACAGAAAAACTGTCAGTGAATGTGCTGATTTTCAATCCTTGCAATCACAAGATTTGATTGAAGTCCAGTAGAATATGTAATTCAAATTATATGTCCATTCGGATATATATTTTGAATTGTATGTTTGGTCGGATATATATTGAGTTGTCATTTATCATCAAGATCTTCAAATACTGAAATTACGGGCATGATATGTCCGACCGAATGTATGTCTTAAAATTTCCATCCTTCCATTTTTAGCCCCCTATTTTTTTTATAAAAATGGGGTTCCCTCTTCATATAAAAGAGAGAGAAATTAGCTACCAAAACCCTGTAAAATTGAAACCTTGAAATTTGGAAGTTAAGATTTGTGAGAGGAAAATTCAGTGGAATTCATGGATTTCCCCTCCCTTCGGCAACATCCAAGTAATGATCCAGTATTCAGAGTCTCCTTTCTGAGCCAAACTCGAAAAAATAATACGACCTAATGGCATCATTCTATTTATTACAATAAGTTTAGTGTCTTCCTATTATACAATATATCCTACAGGCTCTAGTGCATATCTGGTCAGACATGCACATCACTAAGCATATATCCGGCACGTAGTTAATACATCCGGACTGGCTTCTCCGAAGCCAGGCCGGAAGGATATGCACATACATTCTGTTATATGTATGCAATTGCTTCTTATTATCTTAGATGCGTTTAGTTATTATTTTATTATTCTTTTTCATATTCTTGTATGTTTTGTTGTATTATACATGCCTTGTTTACTGTCTGATTGGTGAATGATATCCGGCAAAATATGTCATATATCCGGCCAGACATGTTTTATATCTGGCAATATGATCCCGTGGTACATATAATGAAAACCCGGATGTAAGTTCCATAACCTATTCCGAATGGATGGTAATATGGTTCGCACTCGAGATACAACTCTATGTACCACTTAAAAATGCCCATTTCATTACTGTTACATCCACAATGCATATTTCTTGTATCTATTATCATCTCCATTTGTTTCCATGGATCAATCCAATGACAAGTCACACCCATGTATGAGTGTGTTTGCTAATGGTCACTCAAAATATCAGAACATATAGAAATACGACTTTTCATCTCTTTAAATATTTCATTTAAAATAATTTTATCATCTTTATATAATTTGAAAATATGACGTTTTGTTGTGTTTCGAGTCATTATACATGCAGAAAGGTTTAAAGCATTATGCACGTAATTAGTAAAATGAAATTTTTCACTAAAGCCTAAAGAAAGATATGTCATACAAGTTAATTTCGCAAATTCTTCTCTATTTTTTGCATCAGAATATTTAAATAAATCTACACTACTCATACCTCTACTAGATGATGCGTACCTGGCCATTTGAGTTTGCGTCGTATCAATTCCAAGTTCAACCGGATGATTTCTTTCCAGGTGCTTGATCATATTGTCGTATCCACCAGAAAATTTATAGGTAACCCCACAATAATTGCAAATTGCTCCTTGTGTATTATCTTCTAGGCATTCCAAATGAAAATGAATTTTGAAAACATCCGAGGAACGAGCCTTAACTTCTATTCTCCGTGATTCTGTACCGACACTAGGGCCGCTCTCTTGGGTTGGCATATTTGACATTATGTTCTCAGATGAGCTTGCCATTTTTCGTTTAAGAAATTAGGAAGAAAAATAAGAAAATTGAATAATTGCGAATGATAACAAATTAACAACTAATTGAATTGAGATTGAGAATAAGATTATAAGAGAATTGTATTGAAGTGAGATTGAGAATAAGAGAATTATAGAAAATGAGAGAGTTGAGAATTTGGTGTGTTGAAATAATGAAAAATGAATCTTATTTATAGAGTTTTAGAATTTTTTTGATACCAAAAATGCCCCTAAATATAACCGTTTTATTACCGTTATTAGGGATATATTAGTAATTTATATTTTAATTTATAATTTATTTTTATTTTTTTTCTTATTTGGGCAGGGAGCCAACGGCTCCCTGCCCCCCACCCCCCAACGGCTACTAGCCGTTGGGGAAGGGTTCATGTTGGAACCGTCGAACCGATGGAACCGTACGGTTCCACCGGTTCCGACCCGTTCGAGTTGGGGTCAAACCCCAACCGAACCGATCACCAACGGTTTCGATTCCGAAACCGGTTGGAACCAGAACCTTCCGGTTCCAACCGGTTCAGTTCCGGTTCCGAACCGGAACCGTGGCCGGGTCTAGCCCAGGGGGACTAAATCGGAGAATAAAGGAGTCGCCACCCAGTGTGAACTGGGAAATGATTTAAGGCCGCACTCACCCCTCGCAAGGGAAGAGCTCAAACCATTGGGTTCGGAATGGTCCCTTACTTATGCCAATTGTAATGAACGAGTTTACGCAATGATATAACCAAGTCTTATGCAACACATGCAGGATAATTCAAATGACATACAAGTTTGCACGCCCATAAACGTAAATAAAAATGAAAGCAAATGCATAATTCCACAAGTACATTAAATAAAAAAAGTGCGATAATGTAAATCAATAATAACAATAAAAACGTCAATATTAAAGAAAGATGTTTAAACACATTACGCAAAAAGATATAACCAAGGAGGCAAACATGCATGAAATATAATGAAAGAGTCTGTCCAATGTGAGTGCGTTCGTGTAGTGTTCGATAACGCGTTTGAACGGAGTGAGATAGAATGCATGCGTTCGAGTAGCGTTCTGAAACGAGTTTGAAAGGGATTATAAAAATGACATCTACAATGACCTAAACACATGCATGAATGTTTCTCAAGTGGTACGTGGAGTTGTATCTCAAGTACAGACCGCAATAGCATCCATTCGGATTCGGCTACAGAATTTACGTCTGGGTTTCCATCCGATATACCGCAAGGAATAACACACACAATCATTGACACAATGTAAATAAAAATATACGTGAAATATAATAATCCATATGGTGAAATAACAATAAATAACTGAAACGATAAATAATAAACTAAATGCGAAATAATAAAGAAAGATAAATAACATAAAATAAATGTGGAATAATAAAAAGTGTGACCAGAAATTCGGTCGTCTTTAATATAGGACTTTGCATACCCGGCTGGACGTATTTCACGTCCAGCCAAGCAGTCGTGTCCTGAACTATAAAAATAAATAAGGTAAGGGTGCCCTCAGGTCTTAGCTTTTAAGTCGCTTCTCGGGAGTGCGTTGGGACGTCGCCGGAAGGGTTAATGCTTCACCGTTTTTCCGGTTTACTTGTCCGCTATTTCTGCTCACTATTTCACCGTTTATGCTCACTATTTTTCTGTTTTGGGGTGCCGTTTTCTCTGTTTTTACTGCTGTTTTCGGGCTTATTTTTTAGGCTGGTGTTGGGACAATTTTGGGACTGTTTTTTGGACTGTTTTTCACAATGGTTGCTGGTTCGGTCAGGGGGCTATTTTTAGGGTTATTTTTTCACTGTTTTATGGGACTGTTTTGGGGTTATTTGTTTGTTGTTTTAGGATCGGTCAAGGGGCTGTTATTTTTTTAGGGTTCACGTTTGGTGGCTGTTTTACTCACTGTTTTGAGGTGCTTTTGGTGATATAGGGCTGTTGTTTTGTGCGTTGTTATTTTCACGTGGAGCCGAGAAGGTGGGTGGCTGGTTTGTGTGTCAACGAGAGAGAAGGCCGTGTGTGTTAAAGTGCAGGTGTGTGTTTTGTGTGAGTGGTGTCTCGGCTAAGGGTCTTTGTTGAAGGGTTTATTTGTTCGTTTATGAGCAGTCAGTGGAGGGCTGTTGGTTGTTGTCGGTTAGGGCTTCTGCGTTTTGGTGATGGCGCGTGTGTGGCTTAGGTCTTCACGTGGCCTGTGTTTCGTTGTGGTTGCATGAGGTTAGTTGCGGCTTCTCGTGTAAGTCGGTTTGTAGTCCGCGCTTGGTCAGTTGTTCACGTTCTTAGCTTGGTTTTGGCCTGGTATTGCCGTGAGCTTTGTGTTTGATTCTGTGCCGTGAGTGTCTTCTAGGGTAGTGGTTGGTTTGTGTTTTAGTGAAGGGCGTGAAGTGAGAGAAAGTGTCTTAGGGTTTGTCTTTTGTTTCTTTTTATTGAAGTGTCGTGAGTTTCTGAGGAAAAGAAGAGAGTGGGCGAGAGGTAGAGAGATGAGAGAGGAACCGATTTGCTTCTGCCGAGAGTGAGGATGAGTGTTTAGGGTTTAGTTTTGTTTGATTTTTTTCGTGAGTTGTTTGGGAAGAAGAGAGGTTAGAGAGAAGGTGGAGTCGAGAGATTTAGGGTTTCATTTTTTTGTCGTGAAGATTGAGAGATGAGGGGGCTGTGTGAAGTGTCCAGGGTTTAGGGTTTGGTTTAGGTTATGTTTTATAGTGGTGCATTAGGGTTAGGGTTATGCATGTGGGCTTTGGATGGGTGCGGGGGTCTTGGGCCAAGATTAATGTTTAAAACAGGAATCGATTGAGCAAACATGCGGCTAACTAGCGAGTTTAAATTTGACGAGCTACTAATTTTAGAATTTTCCCTTCCGGCATGTGTTTCCCGCGACTTCCGCGACTTATCGGGTAGTGTCTCCATACGAGGCTCATCATTGGACTTTATGCAAAAATGCAGTGTCTACAGTCACACAGGATACGGTAATAGTACTCTTAAAAGCTGCAGCTATTGGGAAAGTATGACTAGGTCATGACTTTTTGATTACAGAGACTAGTTACTCGTGATCCAATATATGCTTCGTACGGGGCAGACACAAAGCCAGCCCTAGGCCTAGCATGTGACATCTGATACTGGATCGTATTACGTATTACATTAGTATTACTACGCCTGATACATATAATATTCCTCCGCTGATATTTCTGGAGAATTGGGTAGGCACGGTGTTTTGCTAGAAGCCAACCATGTCATGTAAATCGGTGAGAATGTGGTACGGGGTACGCACGTGTCGGATAGTCCGACAATCGGATTTACTGCTAACATATCCAGGAATCTCTTGGGTCGCTTCCCAAAGATTCACCAACGACATCTGACTCTAATAGAATTAATCTGGGATTAATTAAGAGAGAGAAAATTAATCTGGGATTAAATGCGGTAAGAATTAATCTGGGATTAAATTCGTACAGAAGAGAGAACGCGATTAATTTAGAATTAATCGGTAAAATAAATTTAATAGTTAAATTAGATTTTTCTATTTAATTTATTTATTTGGGCTAAAATAATATATCAGATATATTAATTGAAATTGAATTTCAATATGAAATTAAAATTGGATTTTAATTCAAGCGAACAAATTAATTTGGAATTAATTCGTAAGCGACTTTCGTAATAATTTTGCGATGCATCATTATTTAATTAAATTGGATTTAATTATTTAACGATGGAAAATTCGGTTAGTCGAATTAAATGAACCTGAGCCCAAAGTCTAGTTGTGTGAGCCAACTTGAATTTTGAATTTAAAATGGTGGGACCCACTTCACTCACATCACACTTTTGACAAATGTGATGGTGGTAGTTGGCAAAATTTATTGAAACCATTTTGCTTTTCACCAACCTTGTTTTTCTTTTTGGAAACCAATACATACAACTACTTGGTTTTGGAAACCAATACACACAACAACTTGGTTTTGGAAACACAAGTCAACACAACACAGTTTCCTCTCTTCTCCCTCCAATAGCAGAATATTGCTCCCTCTAGTTCTTGAATTTTTGTTGCAAAAATTCATCAAGCTAGCACTTTGTGAGTTGATTTAAGGTGATAAGGAAACTCACCTAAGAGTTTAGAACTCATCTTCAAGCTTGGAGCTTCCATCATCCAAGGAATTTTTTGAAAATCCTCAACCGATCAATGTAAGTTTTTTCCGTAAACTTTATCGTTTTATTCACACACAAACCATCTCAGTAATCTTGTGGCATGTGTAGGACACTAACAAAAAGGTGAGGTAAAGTCTGATGATATATTTGTTAAGAAGTATCGTGATCTTTGCACCCTCTCAAGCTTAAGAACAGACATGCAACCATAGATCATTTTCACACATGCATACGGCCAGATATAAAGCATGTCCGGAAATATGAAAAAATTGGTCGGACATATTTCATAAACATGACAGTAAACAGTGCATGCAAATAGGGACAACAAATCATAACATGTTTAAATAATAATAAATTAGCAACACATGTATATTATCAACCAAAGCAGAAAAACAAAATTGCTAACCGTTCATAACCTAGTAGTTTACTGCATGTTTAGTTATCTTTATATTATACTTGTTACTATTAGGTTATGAACGATTAGCTATTTCGTTCTCATGTTTTGGTTGATAATATACATGTGTTGCTAATTTATTATTATTTAAGCATGTTATGATTTGTTGTCCCTATTTGCATGCTCTGTTTACTGTCTTGTTTGTGAAATATGTCCGTTCAATTTTTTTTCATATGTCTGGACGTGCTTTATATCTGGCCGTATGATCACGTCGTATATATGATGAAAATCCGGACGTAAGTTTCATACCCGATTTCAAATGTATAGTAGTATTGTTCGCACTCTGGATAAAACTCCACGTACCAGCGGGAGATGGCTATTTCGTTATGAATTTAACAAAAATGTATGTTTTTATGTTTGTTATTGCGTATGAATGTTTTTGCATTTATGGAATATGCAGTACATCCGGCAAGACTTCCAGTAAGTCAAGTCGGACATGAAAATTGAATTTTATATCCGATCGACCTTAGGCTATGTCTGGCCAGGCCTCTCCGAGGCCAAGCCCACTTAGTGCATAATTTAACTTATTTAAGTGTTGCTTTAACAGTTTATTCATGTATTTAAACTTCATTTGTTTAACATATTTTATTATATGCTTGCGTCGTGTGTGTTATTTAAACTGTATTGCATGTGGCTGCATTATAAGACATGAGAATACCCGTTTTGAGCATAAATATTATACTGGCATCAATAAGGGATTATTCTGAACCAAAATGAGTTTAAGGTCGAACCTTGCGACAGGTGTAGTATGGCTTTAAACTAACCCTGGTGTCTCATACCGAGTGGCGACTCCATTATTCTCCGATTAATCCCTCTGCGAGATTATCTGTAATATCTACGGGCTGCGAGTCCAACAGTGTAGTGTTCGCCGACGTCATAAGCGTAGCGGTAAACCCTGCTTCCCTCTTACAGATGGAGAATCCACTGGGGATAGAGAATCAGCCCCGAAAAATACTTTGTAGTATTTATGGCGAGATTTAGGAGAACTATATCTTTATATTCTATATACCTTTTTAAACCCCGATTTGCATATCGAGAAATCACTTTCACTCAAGGCGGTGGATTGGTATGTGATGATAACCATCACTTATTGGCATGTATCCTTGGATAATAAAATGTGTTCATTTGGTCAATGGAACCCTTGGGTGGGAAGACCTAGTTGTGGACAATCATGTATATCTATAGGTATAAAAAATATGTGTTCACTTGGTCGATTGAACCCTTGGGATGGGAGACTTAGTTGTGGGCAACCCTTCATCGATAAGAGCCTAAGTCTTACCCTTTCAAGCGCACATGAAAGACCAAAAGTGTTATCCTAATTAGCCTCTCTGTTAGGGATATGCCCCTCCAATTCGGCCCAAACTCTTATTAGGGTTTTATAATCTCATTAAACCACTAAATTAAGATCCAATTGCTAAGATTAAATTAGCTTTTATCCCACATCGAATTTTTAATTAATTTTGTTGTCTTTGGAGCACTATATAAACCCAAAGAATTCTTCATAATTTTTTTACACCAAACTTTTCATATCTTGGGTTTATATAAGTGAGCAACTCTAAATTTTAAGAGTAAGCCACTGATTTTGAGGATCCTTAAGTCTAATTGACTAGAGGAACCTCGAGTTAACAGTTTTGAGGTATTTGCCTAGGCTAGCACCAAGGGCAAAATACCCATGCACTCAAGGCGTAGTCTTGCCGTTGAGTTTTGGCTTTGGTGTGTGCATCTTTGGAGGCCACACACTTGGGAGGCTCTTTGGAACGTGGAAGAGCTTGCTGAGTTCGAGAAAAGCTTGTAGATTGGAGGGAGTACTGGAGGAGTCTTCAGTTCAAGTAAGTCTTTTTTTTCTTTATTTTAATTAGAGTTCTTATGATAGCTAGCATGTTTAGGTTTATGTTCCTTGCATGTTTTATGAGCTTTATGCTTAGAATATATAGTAACATGCCTAGGCTTGTAGAATAACCAACACTCTCTAATGTCTATGTTTGGGCCCCCAATAATTTGAAGTAGCTTGAACCCCAGGCCCATCAAAAGGGCAGCGACGGAACAACCAGAAGGTTATAAACTCAAAAGGTCTGATAGGGAAAGCCATGAGCCTGAAAGATATGGTTTCCATATTGATGAGGAACATGATCAGGTCATTGATAATGACGATCCCACCAGTTATGACGAAGCAATGCGTGACATTGATTCAGTCAAGTGGCTTGAGGCCATGAAATCCGAAATAGACTATATGTATCAGAATCAAGTATGGGACTTGGTAGATGCATCTGAAGGGATAAAACCCATAGGCTGCAAGTGGATTTACAAGCGTAAAACTGATGCAGAAGGCAAACATATAAGGCTAGGTTGGTGGCGAAAGGTTATAGACAAATCCAAGGAATTGACTATGACGAAATCGTCTCGCCTGTTGCAATGATAAAGTCCATTCGAATTTTACTAGCACTAGCTGCACACTTTGATTATGAGATTTGGTAGATGGATGTCAAAACAGTTTTCCTTAATGGGAACCTCGTAGAGGAAGTCTATATGGCACAGCTTGAGGGGTTTGCTTCTAAGGATGATCATAATAAAGTATGCAAGCTTAAACGATCCATTTATGGACTCAAGCAAGCCTCCAGAAGTTGGAATATATGATTTGATGAGACAATCAAAGAATTTGACTTCATCAAAAATGTAGACGAGCCTTGTGTTTACAGGAAAAGTAGTGGGAGTGATGTTGTATTTCTTGTATTATATGTCGATGACATATTAATCATCGAGAATGATATTCCCATGATGCAAGCCACCAAGCAATGGTTATCTCAGAATTTCTCCATGAAAGATTTCGGAGAAGCAGCCTACATCCTCGACATTAAGATCTATCGTAATAGATCTAAGAGGTTGTTAGGACTTTCTCAATCTACGTACATAGATAAAGTTTTGAAAAGATTCAAAATGGAAGATTCCAAAAGAGGTAATTTACCTACTTGTCATGGAATCAAATTATCTAAGGAGCAATGTCCACATACTCCTTCAGATAGAGAGCGTATGAGTACGATCCCTTATGCTTCAGCAATAGGATCGATCATGTACGCCATGCTATGTACAAGGCCTGATGTCTCTTATGCTCTTAGCATAACGAGCAGGTATCAGGAAAATCCTGGTGAGCAACACTGGGCAGCTGTCAAAACAATCCTCAAGTATCTGAGAAGAACTAAGGATGTGTTTTTGACATACGGAGATTGTTCTAAGATGAAAGTCATTGGTTACTGTGATGCGAGCTTTCAGGCCGATAGGGATGACAGCAGATCGCAAACAGGGTATCTGTTTACTTTAAATGGCGGTGCTGTAAGTTGGAAAAGCTCAAAGCAGTCAACTATAGCGGACTCCACCACTGAAGCCGAGTATATTGCAGCATCTAAGGCAGCTAAAGAAGCAGTCTGGATAAAGAAGTTCATCACGGAGATGGAAGTGCTTCCCGCGATAAAGAATGGTGTCACGATGTACTATGACAACACGGGCGCCATTGCTCAATCAAATGAACCAAGGTCCCACCAGAAATCCAAGCATGTACTCATGCGATTTCATCTCATCAGTGAGATCTCTTAGAGAAAATAAGTTATTATAGAGAAAATACCCACAGAAGATAATCTTGCAGATTCTCTGACTAAAGGGCTGACTCAACAAAAGCATGATAGGCACACCCGAGAGTATGGTGTCCATATTCATACTAGTTGGCTATAGTGCAAGTGAGAGATTGTTAGGGATATGTCATATACCCAACTTGTGGATGGGCTATATGTACATGTATTTGTAATATTTTCATTAATTAATAAAATGAAAATCTTTATTATACGTGTCTTACATAACTTATATGAATCATCAACATTGTAATAAAGCCCTTGGAGTAATAAGACGATGGCTTCCACGCCTTATGAGAATCATTACTCTTAAATGTTCCTAGTCATAGTTTTGTGAATAATCTGGGTGTTCACAAAGCGGAGAGACTAGCATGATGATATGATCCGCCCTTAAGTGGGGTAGCCGATCTCATAGGCTACTAGCGGAGATCCGTTCGCTTGGTGTATCACATGGATGCATGAGTTGCTCGTGTCCATCGAACTGACCGCCGAAAGTTTTCATATGAAGTGTTTATCCCATGTGTCTGTGAGAATTTTCATGTATCGATTATATGACTAGTCCTTAGACTTGAGGTCTTTACAATCTTATGTGTGGATCAAATAACTTTGACATTCTCCTTCCCCGGTTCAAAAGATCCGGTCATAAGGGTATGATTGGGTCATTTGTTGAAACACATGAAGTTTGTAAAGATACAACAGAGAATCGCCACTCTCTCGGATAATATTTTCTTATAAGAGTAGTATTCCAGTTCGCGGGTTGATATGTGCGATCAGTGCTTGAGACTGTGGCCACAGCGGAAGAATCATGTGAGATTCTTGGGTTAGCACGATTCATGACACTATCAACATCATACCTTTGACCATATGGGTAGACATTTTCTGTACCCTAGGTCAATAGGTGGGGATACAGTGAGGCGAAGGACCGTATCATATGTAAATCGCATACAGAATGAGTATATATATCTTTCCTTCTCATTTGGAGGCCTTGGCATATTGTTAGATGTCAACCTTGGTCATTGAAATCGAACGACCATCTGATCGGAGGATAATTTATGTTTGATTAAATTATCACGATTCATTTCATGTCCAACTTGAGGGGAACCCAAAAGGTCACACACAACAAAGTCGAAATCATTGGTTAACAGTGCACAGTACAAATATAACAGCATATATGATTGCTGTAGGAATTGTTCATAAATGGTTCAATGTGTTTAATTATTGAACAGATCATTTATGAGATTCCATAGTGGCTTAGGGATTGGTGAATGACAATAGGGGCACTTTGGGAATTGGAATTAAAAAAAATACTATTCATGTGAATAGTAAAAAAATATTTTGTTATTTGTTTTGAATTCCAATTCGGCCCAAACTCTTATTAGGGTTTTATAATCTCATTAAACCACTAAATTAAGATCCAATGGCTAAGATTAAATTAGCTTTTATCCCACATCAGATTCTTAATTAATTTTGTTGTCTTTGGAGCACTATATAAACCCAAAGAATTCTTCACAATTTTTTACACCAAACCTTTCATATCTTGGGTTTATATAAGTGAGCAACTCTAAAGTTTAAGAGTAAGTCACTGATTTTGAGGATCCTTAAGTCTAATTGACTATATGAACCCCGAGTTAAAAGTTTTGAGGTATTTGTCTAGGCTAGCACCAAGGACAAAATACATGTGCACTCAAGGCGTAGTCTTGCCGTTGAGTTTCGGCTTTGGTGTGTGCATCTTTGGAGGCCACACACTTGGGTAGCTCTTTAGAACGTGGAAGAGTTTGCTGAGTTCGAGAAAAGCTTGTAGATTGAAGGGATGACTAGAGGAGTCTTCGGTTCAAGTAAGTCTTTTTTTTTCTTTTTTTTAATTAGAGTGCTTATGATAGCTAGCATGTTTAGGTTTATGTTCTTTGCACGTTTTATGCGTTTTATGCTTAGAATATATAGTAACATGTCTAAGCTTGTAGAATAATCAAAACAAATGGGTCTTGGGCAAAGGGAAAGCGGCATAATAATTTTTATTTTCCGCTGCGCACTCGCGGCCGCTTCCCAACACTCTCTAATGTCTATGTTTGGGCCCCCAATCATTTGAAGTAGCTTGAACCTTTTGTCATATGATGTAAAACTTGTTGGGCTTTTTCAACTGGGACAAGTTTGCATTTCATGATGATTAGGCCAAATTCTTTAAATTGATAATAGGTCACCTTATCTGCAAACCTCATTGGACCTAAAAATGTTTAGTTAAGATCCAAAAGTACTAAAACATGAGTCTGATACTCACACTAGCTTTCATCTAGAAAGGGTATGCCTTATTTTGCCCATCTGGATACTCCAAAACATTCTAAGTCCAACCCAAAATATCGAAATTATTGAGGGTCCAACCCGTTATTTTTAGACAATGGCACAATCCTTATATTAGGCTTAGTCATTTTGGTAAATGGGCGGCCTTTATCTGTTATTGATGAAAATGAACCAAAATAGCCAAGGTTTACCTTTAGTATTGGAGAGACGAGTTTGTGTAGCCCCTGTTGGTGCATGAGCTAAGCAATACCTAAAGAAGATATTGGACTTACCACCTGTGAATGAGGAATAAGGTTGGAAGGGTATATGTTGGTGTTTAAGCACAC
The DNA here is from genome assembly GCA_019454045.1 of Zanthoxylum bungeanum. Taxonomy (NCBI): domain Eukaryota; kingdom Viridiplantae; phylum Streptophyta; class Magnoliopsida; order Sapindales; family Rutaceae; genus Zanthoxylum; species Zanthoxylum bungeanum. Next base: position 24,821 of record SKCR01032759.1, on the reverse strand, counting down.
CATATATTTCATGCATCTCTTGCATTGCATGTATACATGCATCATGCTAACACTTTTTTATGCAACCATCATAGCAGCTCATTGGGTTAGAAAACAAGGCAGACTAGTCAAGAAACAACTAGCAGACTTAGCAATGGCCAATAGTAACAGTACTCACATAGACAGAATGGAGGATAAGTTGAACAAAATGACTGAAAAACTACTAGTTTTGACCACTGCTATGATCAACTGGACGACACATCTTTCTGTCGCGACGCAAATGCGGAAGACTCCAAAATTGAATAGGAAACTTTGTTTTTATGATATTTATAAAAGGGGAACGTTTATGGTTACTTGATATACGTTTTTGGGGAGCCAACTAAGTATCTTTTGAGGCCAAAACACTCTCTAAGCACAACCACCATTCAATAACAATTAAGAATAAGAAGATCAAGCAAGAAGCAAGAGGAGAAGATTGGAAATTTAAAGAGATTGAAGATTGACAATTTTCATGATTTGTATTTCTTATCCCTATTTTTTTTTTATATTTTTTATTATGTTTATTATGTTGAACATGATATTTTGTTTATCTTCTTCATCATGAACTAGATATTGTTCTAAGCTTGTAATGGAACCCAATATAAACTTTCATTAGTTGAATCTTTTTATGATTAATTTGTGACATTCTTTGTGGATTGTTTATCATTCTCTATGCTTAATACTTTTTATTGCTTGGCCAACAATAAGACAGTTTTGGCAAACCCTAACGAACTTAGAAAACGGGAATTTTGATTTAGCATTAGGAGTTGATAACGCGTGATCTCATTCTATTGAATAATTTTTTGTGCAGGATAGGAATATAGAAGCAGATCATGCGTAGCCATAATTAGAACTCGATCATAATGAGTTTGACTTAGATTAATTATCATAGAAATATAGGTAATTGAACTAAGTTGAGTGTTTCTCCTTGACCATTGGAAGAGGCTTGTAAATAATTTTGTGTTCTAAGTTAATAATTCATAATAATTGATCAGTTGTGAAGATATGAGATTGATTTAAGGAAATAGTAAGGGGAAGCTGTGATCGTACGTTCATCTTATCTTAGTACTTTTGCTTATTTAAATTTATTTGCTTTTACTTTAATTTACTTAATTGATAATTCTTCATTCATAATCGCTAGTCTAAATAAGGGGATAATTGATAAAACTTTGGTATTTGACATTAATAACAATTTCTCATATGATCGATATCTTTATATATTACTTATATAATATGTGTGTTTGCGTGCTATACAAATTCGCTATAAATCCGTTGATTAAACTGGTCATATCCGTACTTACTTAAATTTAATATGATTACAAACAAAATTATGATAAATTAAGTATAAACACTCCAACTTTCTTACCAGTGAATTTAATCTAAACAAGCATCCACGGACATGTAATTATTGGCTTGAGCCCAAGAAGAAGGAAAATAAAAGAAAAAATATATAATTATTCAATTTTTAATGATTTTTTTATTAAAAAAATTAATTGTTTTTAATTGTTTGTTGGATTCGATTGGGTGCAATTAGATTTTTTCAACTTTTTAATAATAAAAAACAAAATAATTATAAGAAAAAATGAATGGAAAGGACACGTGGAGTAACAATGTCGAGTAAAACGGAAGTGAAGAAAGCAACAGTCTCTAACTATATTATATAACATAACATAACATCATCATCATCAGCTAAAACTATGGGCTAGAAAAAACTTCACAATTTTTCCTGGAAAATTCCATAAACTCTCCTGTTCATTTTCCCAGCCGCCAAACCTGGAAAGAAAGTATTCCAGAAATAGATAAAAGTCCAGGAACATCAGCGGCAGATAAAGAAATATAAGCTCAGTTGAAATTCAAGATTCTAAATATATAAAAAATAGGTATGTTTATTCATTATTATTATTATTATTATTATTATTATTATTATTATTATTATTGTTGTTGTTGTTGTTGTTGTTGTTGTTGTTGTTGTTTTGGTTTGCTAAAGTTTAGATCTTTATATATCTTGATGAACTTTTTATAGGAAAATTTTTTACATTATTTATTTTTATGTAGAGTTGAAGTAACTAAATTTATTAACAGAAGATTAAACAACAAAAATTAAAGTAAGAAAGAAATTGTTTTTGCTATGATTTATTTTTAATCTACTTTCTAGCTCTCTATTTTTAAGTGATCATCAGTATGCAAGTTTTGCATGACATTTTTTTAGGGATTTTGTAAATATTTTTTAACAATTCAGTTTTGTTTAATTTTTTCAGTGGATATATAAATTCAACCAGATATGCTTAAGTTGGATTTGTATAATTGAAAAAGAAAAATAAAGAGTCAGATTCAATGACACAAATCCCGCCACGTAATCATATATGGTTGGATCTGTGTCCGTATTTATAATATTTTTCATTTTTTCGGTTGTTGATGATATTCATTGATCCCTACTTAAAAATTAGGGGTGGATAAGGTTCGATCCGGTTCGGTATAATTATAAAAAAAAAATTATAATTATAATTATTCGATTTTTATAAAAGTTAATTGTACGGTTTTTTAATTAAAAAATTGTAATTATTTTTAACTGTTGGTTCGGTACAATTCGGTTTTTTTTTTTATAATAATAATAATAATAATTATCTAATATTTACTTAATTTTTTATATTGTTCACAACTATACCAATAAAAGTCTTTCATAAGATATAATCATCATTTAAATGATTTAAAATGTAGGAAATTAAAAAGAATAATAACCAAAGTAAAAAATTATAAATATTTTATTAAATTAATCATCATTAAATACCAAATAAATTAAATAATATAACAAATATAATTATAAAATAATAACATAATATGATTAGGTTTAAAAAAAATTAAATAAAATAAATTATTCAATTAATTCAATTCGGTTTTTCAAAATAAAATATCGAAAACTTATTTTTTAAAATAAAAAAATATCACTTAAGTTCAGTTTTTTCGGTTTGGTTCGATTTTGAAATTTTTGAAATTAAAAAACAAAACGAGTATGTCCGCATGGTAGGTGGCATTATTATTATTATTATAAATAGTATTATTGTCACAAAATAAATTTTGTTTAATTTAGAATAGTGGAATTGAAAATTATAATAAATAAATAATAAATAATCAAGGAAAATTCGTAATATATTATCAAAAATTATCGATTTAATTGTTTTAAAAAAAAAATCATATTTTGATTGATTAATTGCCTATCTTTGATTTTTAACCAATTTGCAGAAATATTCATCTTCTTATTCTTTCCTCATTTTCTATCTTCTTAATTTTTAGAGATTTTAGTCATATTCGGAATTTCATAGTTGTTTAACTTTTTATGATAATTAATAATTTTTGAAAGATAATGAGAAAAGTTTAAGTTTATATTAATGATGTAAAATATCAATTTTAATTTTTTCTGATTAATGTAATATTTTCGTTAATAAATTTTTTTTATAAAGATTTAAGATCAATAAGAAATTTTTTTAAGTTAATTTTTCAATAATTTTTCAAAGATTTTAGAAAAAATCCAAATCAATGTCCTCATAAGTAACAAATGGATAGAAACCCACATCACATGGGATTGTGACTAAAAGTTAGCACAAAAATCACATGGAATACGAAACACAAAAAATCCTGATGATTGATGACATCTCAACCGTTGATTAATTCGGTGACCCATGTCTATATGTTATGTTGTTGTTGCATTTTATTTTTTACGTAACCAAAAGCACTTACATTGCATGTCACGAACCACTGTCGAATGTGTCACTTTACTTCTCGCAACAACCATCCAATCCAATTGCATAGTTTTTTTTTATCAAAAATCTAAAATATTTTTATTTTTACTTTTTTTTTCCATTTATTCTTGTTTAAAAATAAATATGACCATATTTGTGACATTTCTAATATAAAAATAATTTCACCTTTATGATCAATTTTAGGAATTAAAATTTCATCATGATGATAGTATGGATGTCAATTGATAAGTCAATTGGTAAGGATGGATAGGAATTTGTCGATTCCAATTTCTTTATGATTATAAATTCGAGATAAAAATTTATTTCAAAATTTGTATCGATTTTTATATCAGGATAAAAAAAATCTCGAATCTTGTACTGAATTGTTCGGGATCTCGATTTTCGATTGAGATTCGAGATTTTTTAACAAAAAATTAAGATTTGTAACGAAAAATCATCTCGAATCTCGATTTGATCTTTTATTCTGAATGGAAAATTATCCTAAATTATGTAGCAAACGATATAAGATCTCAAATTCGGATAAAAATTGGGAAGTATGATAGCCTCTTTTTCAACCATAATTAATCATGTTTTCCAAATAAACAAATGAAATTTTGGTTGAAAAAAGGACTATAAACTATAAACTATAGATGAAATGACCACTAGCTAACATAGTTGACAAAATTAATTGCATCCATAATTAATTAATTAATAGGTAAATAAATGTCATTATCGCAATCATAAGAATTTAAAATAAATAAATAAATAAATTCTTGGTGAGTGGATAATCGAATCATAACTGTCTACGAAAATGGTGCTCCATGTAAATTTATCTTTACCTAAAGTTTGGTCTAATTATTTAGTCTAAGAAATTCTCTAATATTTATAAAAAAAATTTATTAAAAGATATGTCTCTTAATATGTGTCATATGAAAAAGACATAAAATAAAGAGACATGTCATTTAAGAATGATAAATATATGACTCTTGAGTTCAAAATAAATTATAGATGGATGTAACCTTTAGAATGATTACATCCTTAAACTAAAGGTGTCTGCAAAGGCACTCCTACATGTCTATAAATAGACCTCCTTAATTCTCATTTGGTATTCAATTGTCATAATTTCATTTCACTTATGCCACTTATACTTGTGCATTATTAGAGAGTCATATTAGAGAGTTCATAATAAAGAGAGTTTCCACCATTTTCGAGTTTGGAGATCTTGGTTGAAAGAGTGTCATTTTGATCAAGAAGCAATAAAGTATCATGGGAGAACGTTAATCAAGAGATCGTAAGTGCACCAAGGCGGGGCTAATAAGTTCTTAAGGACAAAGATATCTCGATTTGGTTTGGAAATTTCATCTTCTACTCACAACAAGTTACAAGTTTTTCTATGTCTTTGAGTTTATGTTTAATTGTGTTGATTGCATGTGTGTCATTTAATAATTTGTTTGAATTATGCATAATAAAAGTGATAAATAACACATTACGTTAATTCATTTTTTATTTATGCATTTTTTGCATTGAAAAACTCTAAAAATCGTGTTCACCGTAAGCAATTTACGTAAGGGTGTTCGATCGCCCGCCGAACGCATAAGAAACATACAATATTCTATATTTTCGTTTGAACGCAGTGACGAACGTCACTCGAATGCAAGCTCTCTGAAAAGGTTCGTTCGAACGCATTATCAAACGCCACACGAATGTGAACTATCTGGAAAGATTCGTACGAATGGTTGAACGAACGTGACACTAACAGAAGTCGTATCTCGAATATTTTCAGACTTGAAATTTTTTGGTAAGTTGAATATATGTATAGTATAATATTAACTTAGTAAAAATCATATACTTAAAATTTATAAACTTGGTAGTATAAATTTTAGTTAATAGTAGGGTGTTCAATTATCGCATGCATGTACTTAATCTATTATGTGATAAAGTTGAGAATTATTTAATCTTTTCCATTGATTATTGCATACTTGGTTGAGAATTTAAGGCGTATCACGAAAACTTGGTCCGAGTTAAACACAAGTAATTCCTTCCATGCTTGATTGAATTTATACTTTATATATAATTGTAATACTTAAAATTGAGAATTGAAGTGTAACACTAAGATTGAATGCCTAAGATTTTCTATTAAGAAAATGATTAAGGAAATTCCGACACTAATGCGATAAAATCCTAAGAGGGCAGATATTTAAGTGGTTATGCCGGACTCCCCTCATCCTCTGGGAATTTTCCTTTGATCATCGATCGTAAGAAATTTTAGTCACAAATTCGAGAACTTATTTTATTTGGTATTACGGTCTAAAATAATAATAAGTGGATTCTTAGTGTAACACATAAATTTAGATCATAAAATTAATCTTTGAGTAATTTGTCTTATGTAGACTTAGTTACACATGGCTACTAGAAAAATCACAGTGATGGTTGCTTATGGAGAAAAGCTGAATAAGTTCGGTGGAGCAAACTTCAAGCAGTGGCAGAGCAAAATATTATTCTATCTGACCACACTACAGTTGGCTAAGTATCTCAAGGAAATTCCTCCAGGTCTTGTGGAGCGAGAAACTGAAATGGCTTGGCAACTGCAGCTTGAGGCATGGCGTTTTTTATGTAAGAACTACATTTTGGACGATCTTGATAATATCTTGTACAATGTGTAACAAGGCATAACTTCTGCAAATAAACTTTGGGATTCTCTTGAGAAAAAAATATGAAACAAAATATCTCGGACAAAAGAAGTTTGTCGTTGGTAGGTTCATGTACTACGAAATGGTAGATTCAATTATGGTAATGTCCCAATTAGGTGAACTACAATTGATCATTCATGAAAATACTGAATGAATGAATGAAAATTTGTGAGATATTTCAAGTTGCCATAATTATTGAGAAGTTACCTCTATCATGGAAAGAATTCATGAGTTATCCGAAACAAAAAAAAAACAGATGAGTCTTGAAGATTAGGAGTTCGATTGAGAATCAAAGAGGACAACAGAAAGTTCGAGAAGGCTAGCTACTAGACCATGGAGTCTAAGGCCAACATTATTGATGGTGGAAAAGGTAGCAAAATGAGAAAGAACAACGAAACTGATTCTTCCTAAGGAAACAAGAAGTTCAAGGGGAAATGATACGTCTGTGGGAAAATGATCACATGGTAAAGGACTGCAGAAAAAATAAGTCTTAGGATAAAGGCAAGAAAAAGAAAAATAAGGCTCATGTCACTGAAGATGAGCTGATGACTGATGAGATCTCAGAGTTGAACCTTTCACTAGTTGTAACTGAAGCCAACTTTGTTGGAAACCCAAGAGAATAGTGGATAGATACTGGAGCTACTCGCCAAATATGTATCGATAGTAGGATATTTTCTACATGGCACAAGGTTAACAATGGAGACCAATTGATCATGGGAAATTCTTCCACCTCCAAAGTGGTAGGTCAAGGTACAATAATTTTGAAGATGACTTCCGGAAAAGATCTAACATTGAGAAATATATTGCACGTCCCGGACATTAGGAAAAATTTAGTTTCGGGTTCCCTTCTCAGCAAAAATGGTTTTAAGTTAGTATTTATTTCTTACAAATTGTATTGACCATGAATGATGTTTATGTAGGAAAAAAATACCTCACTGAAGGCCTTTTCAAATTTAATATAATAACTGTCAATCGACACAGTGCTATTAATAATAAAGTCACATTTTTTGCTTATATTATTGAGTCATAAAATGTATGTAAATTATGATACAATGCGTAAATTAATTTACATGAACCTTATATCTAGATTTACAGTTGATAACTAATATAAATGTGAAGCATGTGTTAAACTTGTTCATACCGACGTGTGTGATATGAACGTTGTGCAATCTAGAGATGAGAAAAAATACTTTATTACTTTTATCGATGATATCACAAGATTCTGCTATGTGTGTTTGCTAAGGAGCAAAGATGAAGCTATTGAGAGCTTTATACAATATAAGAACGAAGTTGAAAATCAATTTAACAAGAAAATCAAAATAATCATGAGTGATACAAGAGGTGAATATGTGTCACATTTCAGTGAATATTGTTCCAATCATGGAATTATTCACGAAACTACTTCTCCTTATTTGCCTCAACAAAACGGGATTGCGAAACGTGAAAACTGAACGTTGAAGGAAATGATGAATGACATGTTGACAAGCTCTGATTTACCCCAGAACTTGTGTGGGGAATCCTTGCTTTCCGCTAACTACGTTCTAAACAAAATACCTCACAAAGGATTTGACAAGACACCATATGAATTATAGAAAGGTCATGCACCTTCTTACAAATACATGACAGTATGAAGTGTCTCACCAAAGTGATGGTATTGTTGACTATATATTCATCAGATATGCACATAACAGTAGCGCATATCGTTCTTGATACATAAATATGAGATTCCTAACATCAATCCAAATTTGATAATTTAGTCAAAGAATATGAAATTCTTTGAAGGAATATTTCCTTGTAAAGATAAAAAAAGAACACAATCTCTCAAAAGAACAATTGATACTGCTACAAGTAGTGATCAAGTTAACCAAGAATAAGATGAACCTGAAAAGGTTGAAGAAAATGAATCTAGACGTAGCAAAAAAGTAAAAATGTCTAAGTCATTTGGACTTGATTTTATAACATACTTGTTAGAAAATGAGCATCATAGTTATAAAGAAATAATGTCTTCTTTGGAGGCTTCTTTATGGAAAGAGATTATCAATAGTGAGATTGATTATATCTTACAAAATCATACTTGTGAGTTGGTTGATCTTCCTCCGGGTTGTAAGTCATTGGGCTACAAATGGATTTTCAAACAGAAGATGAAACATGATGGATAAATAGATAAGTACAAGACAAGACTTGTCATAAAAGGTTATAGACAAAAAAAATACATTGATTACTTTGATACTTATTCAGTAGTGACTCATATCACTTCAATAAGAATGCTTATAGCCATAATTTGGTCTTGAAATACATCAAATAGATGTAAAAAATAACATTCTTAAATGGTGAATTGGATGAACAGATTTACATGAAACAACCATGAAGTTTCAATATTTCTGGACAAGCACACAAATTGTGTAAACTTGTAAAATCCTTATACGGATTAAAACAAGCACTTAAACAATGACATGAGAAATTTGACAAAGAAATATTGTCAAGTGGATTCAAAATCAATAATTGTGATAAGTGTGTGTACACTAGATCAACTCAAAAGGAATATGTTATTGTGTGTCTCTATGTAAACGATATGCTGATAATTGGTACTAATCATGAGATGATTCAGTCTATCAAGAAAACTTTGACCATCAATTTTGATATGAAAGATTAAGGAGTAGTTGATGTGATTTTAGGAATTAAAATCTCCATAATATCAGAGAGATACATATTATTTCAAGCTCATTATGCAGAGAAAATATTTCAGAAATATAACAAATGAGATCTAAATATAGCTAGAACTCTTGTAGACCTAATTCTTCATTTGTCAAAGAATACTGGTTCGAGCATATCACAATTAGAGTATTCAAGAATCATTGAAAGTCTGATGTATCTCAATAATAGATATACGAGTAATCCATGACATATCCACTTGAAAGCCATAGTAAGAGTTTTGAGGTATCTGAGAGAAACCTTAAAATATAGTATGCATTATACTAGATATCCCGTTGTTCTAGAGGGATACAGTAATGCCAACTGTATATCTGATACAGTGAATTTCAAATCCACGATTGGATTTTTCACATTTGGTGGTGCAGCTGTCTCATGGATTTCTTTTTATTTGAATCTTATTCTTAAAAATTAAATTAACACCAAATTAATCATAGTTTACCTCTCAAAGAGAAACTATTTGTTTGTTTGTTTTTAATGGAGGAGCAATGAAGTGGGGGTCCAAAGTCTAATTGTAGTATTTAATATTAAGGGTGATAATTTGGCCACAAGATTCACAATCATAACACAACACATCACCATTTCACTTGACAACACACAATCACATTAATTAATACAATCAAGCCAAAAGAGATATACATAGGACTGCATGATTTATATTTTTATTTTGTAAATCACTAATCAATTGCCTAACCTTTTATTTTAAGTCTTAATTACAATGACATGGAAGCAAGTAATATAAGATTATGACCCATAATTGAATACCGAAATGCCAACCTAAACACATTGAATGATGGCTAGGCTTTTCTCTTCATTTAAAAATTCAATGTGCCCAATTATAACCACAAAATCTTTCTTGCTCATGGCCCATGTGACCAAGTTCCCACTTCATGCCGCCTTAATAGCTAAATCCCATTTCCAATTTATTGACCAATGCCATTAATTCTCCGGCCAAGATGCTAAGATTTCAAAATGTCATCATTTATTAAACAATAAGTGTGGGTCCGATATTCGGATTCTTAACTAGCTAATCTGATTTAAGAGAGAAAAATTTGTGGGGGATAATCTCATAGATGATGTGGTAGGATTAACTTGTAATGATTTGATAAATATATATTAAATTTATAATTAATTAATAATAATATAGAGAAAAATATTATTTATGTGTAGAATGTATATGTATCTTTTAAAGATAAAATATTTAAGGTAGAGCCCTATCAAATTTAAATAAATTATTATTTATGTGTTTCTAAGTAGAATGTATATGTATCTTTTACAATATACAATACGTTCTTTACTATGTTTACATGACATCAAATATAACAATATTTCAGTAACTTGTAAAGTACTATTAAAATATCTTTTGTTGATATTTCTTTTAAGGGTCATTGGTATTTATGTAGCAAGAAAGGTGACTCACTTTAAAATTGTGAAATTAATGAGAAGAGATTAAAACTTAATTAGTAGTAAACTTAAACACAACAACGTGATTTGCTAAATCAACATCAATTCATCCATTATAATATATGATCGGGCCAATAACAATTAGATCCTTAAGATTCTAAATATCAACAAATTTTACTAATTTATATGTTCTTATCCCTAGGGTTACAGAAATCCTAAGGATCCTCCTTATTTAGGTAGGTCTGAGATCACGATTAAAAAAGTTAAAAAATTAATGTCCGAGATGAATATATGAAATAGTTCAATACTCATTTTTTATTTGAGGAAATGATAAAGATTAGGTTCAATCTCATCCATTCCATTCCTTTTCTTTCTTTCTTTCTTTTTCTTTTTTTTTTTTTTAATTTAATTATTTAATTATTAATTAATTTTTTTCTAAAATTTTGAGTGAAAATATTTAAATTAGAAAATTGGATGGATTGTCAATAGGAAGTATATATAAATACAATATGAGATATCCCTAAAGATAGTATGATAGACTTAACTCTTATGGCAGAAGTAATCGAATCCGGATGGGTTTGGGTTACAAAATGGTTTGGACTTAACTCTTTAGTAATAACTACAGAAATATGGGTCCCCAAGGGATGTGGTTTAGATGATCTCACTTTGAGGTATTAAGTTCGAATTCAGGGAGTGTGTTTATTGTAAGAGCCTAAGGCAGCCAGAGATTTTACCTACTCCGTATAAATCCAAAATGGGTAATTTAGTGGCGAAATTTCCAACATTTCCAAAAAAAAAAAAAAATACAGAAATATGGATATCTTCCTCTCCCATTATCATCTCAGTAAGATACTGTGCAGTGTCATAACTTGTATGTATCTAGAATCTCAGTTGACAACATATTGTAATATATGTAGATTGTAATAATTAAAAAAAAAGTGTGGTCATTTTGATAGCGGTCAACTACCTATGTGGCCTAGGGGTGGGCAAAAAAACCGACCGAACCGAACCAAATCGCAAACCGAACCAAACCGGACCGAATTTACAGTTTTTTTTCTAACGGTTCGGTTTGCGGTTCGGATTGGCCCACCCCAAACGGTTTACGGTTCGGTTCAGGAGCTAATCCGAACCGCACCTGTTAAACCGAACCGAACCGTTATAATTAAAATATATATATATATTTTTATAAAAAAATTTGTATTTTTCTTTTAATTTTATTATATGTTTTATTTTTATTAGTATGTTAATACTTTTATTCTTAAATTTGTTGTTAATATATTTATTTGTTAATACTTTTATTCTTCAATTATTTGTTAATACTTTTATTCTTAAATTTTTTGTTTTATGGTAGCATCATCATTTGAAAGTAAGATGTTGGATTTGTATCTTAATTAGAATGATGATTGCATCATTATTCAAGGTAATTTTTAAAAAATATAATAATTAATTGTGCCTCATTTTCAATCATTAATGGAGTGCATGTGTTCACTGGAGTCACAGCTTACACACTAGCACTTCATACTTTTTGTTGGATAGACTAGTTTTTTTTTTTTTTTTTCACTTAAGTGGATGAAAATTTATTTTAAATGTAATAATCCGTAAACCGAACCGAACCGAACCAATCCGTAAACCGCTGGTTTAAAAATTTTTCAATCCGAACCAAACCGTTTTTTAATGGTTTGGTTTGAGAGGTAAAAAATCCGAACCGTAAAATATGATTTGGTTCGGTTTTTAGTAAAAACCGAACCAAACCGAACCGCGCCCACCCCTAATGTGGCCTACACGGACAAATTATGTCCTTATTTCACAAAACATAAAAAATCAGGGATACAGAGGTTATTATCCGCTATGAGAAAAAACCTTAATAAATTTACTTACAAGTCTACCGCGCACGCACGACGGTTGCTTAGAGCCAACAAGCAGTTAGTTGTTGTTTATTTGTTACTCAATCAATCAAATTTTCCTCGTCAACTTTAAAATCTCTCTTTAATTTTCTCTACAAATTTCACTTTAATATTTGGTTTTGTTCCTCTTCTCTGCTCTCCATTTTTTCTTTATGTCACCAGCTATGAAAACACAGCGCTCAAAGCACCACCACCAGCAAGAGGTAATTACACTTGACATTTTTTTTTTTTTTTAAAAAAAAATTATTTGGTTGGGTGATTTTGGAATACTGAGAGATATTTTGCAGAGAACTTGGGCTGAAATCTGTTCTTGTTTGGGCTGCCTACAGCTGTTTTGGCCTCGAGTTGTCATGCGCAAGTGGCTCAACATCAGCGCCAGAGACTCTGATTTCAGTGCTGACACTGATGATGAAGAAGATGACATGGATTATGATTCTGACATCGAAGGTCTGTTCAGTTATCATAAATTTAAGTACCCATTTGAGTATTTTATGTATTTTTCTTGAATTTTGAGTTTTGATAGTTTATGGGCATGATCGTGGCTTTTAATTCGATTTAGAATTACTAGTCAAATAAAAGTGGCTATGTAGTTGATAAAATATAATCTGCCAAATAAAAGCAAATACTTTAGCTGTTGTGCTTTTGAAATTGAGTAGAATCACAACGGTCATGAACATGCCCTTTGTAAAATGTGGCTTTTGTTTGGGACTTTGTTTTGAGTTTTGAGGTTTGAGGTGGGTATTGTGCAGAATTTGCTCAATCTCGGTTCAGAGTTTCGAAAGAGGAGGAAGCTCAGTGTGATCCTAATGGTATTTCTTAGAATACTATGTCATATTTTTTATTTTTGGAAATGCTGAAAACTATTCTTGATGTCTGCATTTGGATTGTGCATAACTCATTATGAGTTATCTCAAAAGATTTATTTTATTTTTTTCATTGTTGTCTTCTTTTGGCTTGAAATTTTTCTTGTGGTTTGATGGGTTTCTGGAAGGTAACCAAAAGTTGTAGCACAAATGGTAATTTGTAATTTTCCAAAAAAAAAAAAGGGTTTCTGGAATTTTTTATCTTACTTAATAAAGTCAAATTTTGGGGCATGTAGTAATCTCAGCTTATGCTTTTAGGAAAGCTGGATCATTCCATTGGATCATGTAATGTTTACTATATAAATTAGGCCAATGACTGTTGGGTGCCAAACCACTATCTTATTATACTAATCTTTTTTAGCTAGTGGAGGAATTGGTCAAGGTCAGCAAGGGGACTTTCCTCTTTGATTTTTACATTTGAAAGGCGCATACAGCCATCTCATTGAAATGGGAATAACCCATTGCACTGGCAAGACCTATCGTCACATAGACAAAAAAAAAAGTAGCAATGATTCAGCTTGATAATATGCTTGATTTTTTTTACCATTGACTTTGTTTACGGCATATGACTTGATCCTAAAATGCTATTGATAGTCAATAGTATGTCATTAAGGATGTTTCTAGAGTATCACCATTCCCTTCTGTTGATTTTAGTTGATTCTTGCCCATACTTGACTGAAGAGATTGAGGTAATATAAAATGAAGAGTTTCATTTTGCTTTTTCTTCATTCTGTCTGCTAATGCTTAGGGACTTCAGAAACTTTTCCAAGAATGAGACGACGGAAGTCAGAAACTTTTAGGGCACAGTATATAAATACAAAGGAAGTCAGGTATGTGGTCCTCCCATGTGACTTGTCATCTCAAATCAGAAAATAGCTGCAATAATTTGAGCAGTGTAAATTGTGAAAGTACATCTCCACTGCCATTAGTCGAGAATTTATTAAATTTCTGATCCAAACTACTTTTATGTCCTAGAATATGCATTGGTACATGGAATGTTGGAGGGAAAATTCCACCTGATGACCTAGATATTGATGATTGGATAGATATAAATGAGCCTGCCGACATCTATGTGCTTGGGTAAGTATTTGCCTGATATGTGTTCTGAACTTCATGTATGTGCTTGGCTGATTGCTTTAGAATTCTATAGCTACTGAGCTCGATGACATGAGCATTTTTTTTCTTTCTTTGTATAGTAGTCTCATGCCTGATGATGAAGATGTTTTTCATCTTACTTGTTTATTTCAAAATATCATTTATGGTGTTTTCATCTGTTTTACATGCCCAAGAGAGCTCATTTTAGAATTATGATAACCGCTCTGTGTATATAGTTTTCAGGAGATTGTACCATTAAGCGCTGGGAATATCTTTGGTGCTGAAGATAGCCGCCCTGTTTCAAAGTGGGAAAACAATATTCGTGACACCCTAAATAGAATTCGACCTGCCGCGGCCAAGGTTAAATCTTTTAGTGATCCCCCATCTCCATCCAAGTTTAAGCCATCCGAAGATATTCCAGATATAGAAGAGGAGATAATGCTCGAAAGTGACAGTGATGTAGGTGAGGAAATTTATCCTCTGGATGACGAAAATAATGGTTTTGACGAAGTCAATGATAAACCAGTCAATATGTTCACGAATTATGAAGTTTCAGCCTGTATTGATAGTGCCAAACTAGACATGCCAGCAGAAAATGATTTGCACAGGCAATTTTCTTCTCCCAAGAGGTTGGATAGGTTAAATTGTCTCCAAACAGAAGATAGTGAAGGAAATGTCGAAGTACCAGCTGTGCAATACAATGGAAAATTAACTAAAATGCTTAGTGGGTCAGAAAGGATTGGTTTGAGCTGGCCAGAGCCTCCACTAAATTTGCTGACTCAGAATGTTTTAGACAGACCAAAGTCGTTCAAGACAGTTAAATCTTTCAAAACATCAAAGTCTTTCAGGACATATAGTTCTTTCAAGTCAGCAGTCAATGATGTGTCATCAGGGCTAGCTTTGCTGGCGGAAATTGACATTGAAACTCTCATGAAAAGGAAAAGAAGATCATCATATGTAAGGATGGTAAGCAAGCAAATGGTTGGTATTTTCCTCACAATATGGGTTAGAAGGAGCTTGCGCAGGCATATCCAGAATGTGCGGGTGTCTACTGTTGGTGTTGGTGTGATGGGCTACATTGGTAACAAGGTCTCATTCTTATCCTTTTGTCATTCCACATTTTTCTGTGAATAATTAGCATAGCACTTTCGTGTACCCATCTGATGGTAGCCCTTTTGGGGGTTCCTTAGGGACCGATTCACTCTGCGTAGATTGACTGAACGCAGAAAGCCTTCCACTGGCAGATAAGTGTGACAATATTTCAATTTTGCAGGGATCTATTTCAGTTAGCATGTCAATACATCAGACACTTTTTTGTTTTATATGTACTCATCTGACAGCGGGTGAAAAAGATGGAGATGAACTCAAAAGAAATGCGGATGTGAATGAAATACATCGAAGAACTCACTTTCATTCGCAATCAGAAATTGGACTTCCCAAAAGCATCTATGATCATGAGTAAGTATTTGTTGTCGAATCATTATTCGGTTGTGTACATTTTAGATGGCTACCTCACTTTAAAGCAGAATGGGCTTTAGTTGACACTTGACAGTGCATTTTCTCAAGGCCTTTCCTTTTGGTCTTTCCTTGAAGCTTCCCCTGCTACTTATATCATGAATAAGTTTCCACTTCCACTGCTGTGTATGATTTAAATTTAAAACATCAAGAAAGGCTGGCAAGCTTTATAAATGTGACCTTATATTATTTCTTGATAATTAATTGATCTTATGTGCACATTTATATCCTTTTGAGAAAAAAAGGTGGGAATGGTAATAATTTGATAGATGTAAACTAGTAAATTTATTTTAAGTAACTTGCCAATTTCATTTTGCTGGTTGCTTCAGCATAAAATATTTCCTTTTGAAGGATATTAAATAACACGAATTTCTTCTGCAGACGAATAATTTGGCTGGGTGATCTGAATTACCGCATCAACTTGTCTTACGAGAAAACAAGGGAACTTATCTCCAAAAAGCAATGGTCTAAGTTGGCTGAAAGAGATCAGGTATCTTTTGCAGACAGAATGTTTTGTTTCGCCTTTTAAACTATAAATTTCATATATATTGTCGCGATCATCTGTGCTTATGGATAGCCTTTTTGGTGGGTCTGAGCCTCTGAGGCTTCAGCAGTTTTCTTAGCTCAAGTAGATGGGATGCTCTATTAGTTTAAAAATAAGTTGATATTTTGATATGACAGCTTCTACGAGAACTGAGGAAAGGTCGTGCATTTGATGGATGGTCTGAGGGTACTTTGAATTTTGCACCAACATATAAATATGAATTAAATTCAAAGAAATATTATGGAGAGGATCTAAAGGCTGGAAGACGAAACCCTTCTTGGTAAGTTTCTGCAAAAATCTGGTATGTGACTGGGGGTTGCTTTCCTTCTGCTCCGTTTGTGTCAACGTCTTTGTTTACTCATCTTCTATAAGGGCGACATTTCTATTAGAATCTTGTAAGGGATTTCAAGGAATTTAGCATTGGTTGCCAAATCTTAAATCTATGGATTATAAGATACTGATTAGTCCAATCTCAGTTTACTTACAATTAGAAGATCATTGATGATTTATCCATATTTTGTTTGGTAACAATTTGTTTCTTGCAAAACTCAATCTTTCAAGGTGTGACCGCATTCTTTCATATGGCAAGGGAATGAGGCTACTGAACTATAGAAGGAATGAACTCAAAATGTCTGACCATCGACCTGTGACTGCCACATATATGGCCGAGGTTGAGGTATTTTCTCCTAGGAAACTACAGCGAGCCCTCACATTCACGGATGCAGAAATTGAAAATGTTGTAGCAGAGATGGGCACTGATGTTGGAACCAGCCACTTGAGATTGGAGGTGAGTCCTTAATCCTGTTTCTGAAGTTGTGAACTGCATAAACAGAGTTTAATAGATTCTCTTGGCCTCGAGCTTAATTTGATACGTAAGAGCCCAAAAATCGTATTCACGCTCTGACACCCCACCCCCTCATTCACAAGGCACATGCACCAAACACAACTGCAATCTTAACAATATAGGATAAGAAAACTTGGTCAAACACATACACTGACTTATTTTCAATTATAAATTCGGGAAATTCAAGCGTCAGACCACTTGGTCAAAACCTGTTCTGTTGCCATGTTTAAGTAACTATTTAATCTAATGCTTTGTGCTTCTATTGGTGATCTACTAAGGTTTCTTTTAAAACTTTGATTTCATATCTCTCTCAATTATATGGATTGGATCAGGAAATGAGAAGAAATAGAAGAATAGGAGCAGAAGAGAGCAGAAAAAAACAGAGAAGGGAAGAGAAATCCTTAGATTTGGAGAGAGAATATTCTTGTAATCATGAGCTGTGCATGTGGCCAGCCTTTTTAATACATTCTTTCTCTCATTCATTACAGATGGCAACTGCTGTTAAGCTAGCAAACAAAATAACAGAAAATATTAAACAAATAAAATAATAGAAATAGCAAGTAGGCAAACTACAAAGCTTCCTCTTGCTTTCTTTGCACCATCCAAAACGCACCGTATCCCCAACACCAAACGCATCGTATTGAGGAACACTTTGCTTGTATCACAACATAAGGCTGTTTTTCATGCAGGATATTTGGGAGCAGTAAGGGAGTTTAACCCATGGGGGAAAAAGAAACTTGAAAGAGATTGATGATGCGAGCTTCAGCAACAATGGTATTACTGTCACACTTCAGATTAATTCATTTGATTTTTCCATTCCATTAAGATATTGTATATTTCATTTCTTGTGTAAATGTATAGCTCTCGAGTTTCTAGCATAAATTGGTTTCTGTAAAAATATGGAACAATGTCGGGTTTCTGTGTGAATCAGTGTATGTAGAGTTCATTAGAGAGCATTTTCGGGGAGTGTTTTCTTAATTATATGGAAAATGATATTGTAGAAGTAACATCATTCACATGGTTTTATGAAAAATTTGTCATGTCAGAGTTTGTTATCAGAACCTCTCTTTTGATTTTACTTTGAATAAATTTATATGAACTGTTACGACGGACGGACTTCATGATTCATCATAAGATTTATTTCCAATTTACCATAAAAACACTTGTTTAGCCTTTCAATTTCAATCTTATGATTGATTTGTTAAATTGTTCACGTGATAAATAATCTTTCTATTGAAACCATTAAAGATGATGAACAAACTTCAATTTTTTGTAGTGAAATTTTACAGAACTTTTTTGTTTTGAAAGGAATGATTTTATAAAGAGAGATTAAAGATTACAAGAAATTTTGGAGGGAAAGTTTCCCTTCCAAACAACAATCAAGAGGTTGTTACAGGCTAAATCTATGGGCAACCTCATTACAAGTTATTTGGTTTAAATTGAATGTTGACAATAGTCAAGAATTTAATAATCAAATAGGGATTTGAAACAAAATTTGACCTAATTTTTTAATTCGAAATAAATAATCATCCCCAATTCTATCCAAAACAGAACAATACGAAATTTCGATTTTTCAACCATTTTAGTTAGAAAATATAATACAACATTAATTATTTAGGAACCTTATTGAAAAAAATAGCGAACTCAAGGACCCAGACGAGAAAAAAAGGACGACGGAACATTAGTGCATTTTATGCTAAAAGTTAAGGATCCCAATGTTATAATGCCAATTCAAATATATTTTATTTTAATGTTTGGGGGCCTTTGGGCCCAAGTCCTTAAAGCCCAAGAAATGAGGGGAACATATCGCGCCACGTCACAACCTCAGCCACTATTATAAACAAAACACATTCTACCAGAGAATTTTAACATGCAAAATCCAACGTTTCACTTTCGAGTTCAGATTTCACCCACACAACTCTCAATGTTCCTCCTCAAAGTACATCACTTTTACACTTTGAACATTATGTAAGGTTTATTATGTAATTGATGATTTTTTTATTTAACAGAATTTGATTTTTGTTGTGCTTTTGTTTGAACAGAAATGGAGAGCTACAGCTTTTGGTGTGTATGGCTATATGAATTTTACCAAAAACGGTTTCAAGTAGGCTATATTCTGATTTATTATTATTTTTTCCATCTGGGTATTTTTCAAATTTTTAAAAAGTAATGTAAATGATGTATAATGGTACTGAATTTATTTACATTTTTGTCAGTTTTATAATCTAATGATATTATGAATTTTAACAAATTTATTGAATTCACACTGATGATTCTGTGGATGATGATGATGATGATGATGATGATGTATATATGTATGTATATATCTATGTATATATATATGTATGTATATGTATGTATATATATGTATGTATATATGCAGTGGCGTATTTAGAAATTCAAGTCAGTGGGGCAAAATTAAATAAAAAACATATAAAATATTTATATTTATATTATATTTATATGTGAATATTTTATACATTACAACCGTACACGACATAATTTAGTAAAAAAATCACTACAAATATATTCATAAATTAGAAGTTCAATAATCAAATATAAGCATAACCATGGTTTTTTTATTTAAATATAATGAAATCTCTATTCATTTGGAAATGGAAAAACACATAAATGAGTAGATTTTAGAAAAGGTATAATCAAATATTGAACCGTTAATTATTTGCTATTGCTGGTAGTGGAAAAAAAATAAAGTTGAAGAGAAATGAAGAAATCGGTAGGGATTAGGAATTATAGAAAGAGGGATTATTATTTTTTTATTATTTGTATTAATTTAGACATGTTTAATAATGAGATTGATGCAAAAGTGTGTATTGGATTTCTTTTAACTAATTTGGACTTGACCCTATATTATGTTAAAAAAATACAACTTAAAAAAATTAATAAATAAATATATTTATAAGTGTTATTTAATATTACTATTTTTCTAATATATATTTATATAATAAATTTATAAAATATAAAATATAAAATTATTTTTTTGTGGGGCCAGTGGGGGCAACTGCCCCCACTGGACCCTTCATAGATCCGCCAGTATATATATGTATGTATATATATGTATGTATATGTATGTATATATATGTATGTATATATGTATGTATATATGTATGTTTAGAAATGTGAGCTCACTTGTACACATGACATGATTATATAATGTCTTGTGAATACTGTTGATGAGATGGATCGTCAAAACAGCATCATGTCATGTGATAGTGTCACTTATCATAACATGTGTTACGTGGCTTACTAGATTATTTGTTTACATATATTTGAACAACGTCTTCATTACTGGGTAATATTTGTTTCGAGAATCATTAGCATTTCACTACATTATAATTTATATGTGCTATGAAATTACCAGAAATCGTTACTGTGAAATGATAAATTGCTGGTCAGAATGGACAGGTCACAGGAGTGATTTTTCTTTTTTTATTTGTTTGGTTTATAGGGAACACTCCAAAAATTTCAAACAAGAAGATATGCAAACATGCATAGAAGGTAAAAATTGCATAGTTACAGGAGCGAATTCCGGCATTGGTTATGCGACTGCTGAGGGTCTTGCTTCACGGTATTGATAATCTCTTATGTTCTGCTGTTTGTGTGACTTATGAAGAGTGAAGTTAAATAATACAGGGTATCTTTTAAGTGAATATATATTATTTTGTGGCTGACTTATTTTGTTGAATGTCTCCATAGTGGGGCAACTGTCTATTTGGTTTGTCGCAGCAAGGAGAGAGGAGAAGCTGCTATGTCTGCAATTCAATCCAAGACAGGCAATGGAAATGTTCACTTGGAGGTACTCTTCTCCCTTCACTTCTCCATTTGCTCTTTTTATGAATCTGTTTAATAGTACTTCGGGGAATCAAAACTTCATGGAAGTTTTTGAGTTTTTATGATTTGCTAATTTGATAATGGGGCTGCAAGTCATTTCCCCTTGTGTTTTGGTCTTAAATTGCTTATTAAATTTAGCTTGCAGGTGTGTGATCTTTCATCTCTCACTGAGGTCAAGTCTTTTGCATCCAGGTTTTCATCAAAGGATATGCCAGTTCATGTTTTGGTGAAGCTTCTTTCTCTGTTGCTATAAAGTAACTTTGTAATGCATTCTTTACATGATTAGAAGACCAAACTACAATTTTAAGGGAGAAATTCACAAACTTCACCACTCTGATGGAGTATTTTCTCCAGACACCCAAATCTTCCATTTCTTTCCAACTTTTTCTTCCTCATTTTTTAAGGAATATAGTACATTATTTTTTTGCCCCTGTACCTTATATCCTTTATATAGTGCTTGGAGTTTCACTGTGAAACTGATGGAAAATCTGATTTCGCTTTACTTTACCGCCTTTAGGTTAACAATGCTGGCTTGCTGGAGAATAAACGAGTCACCTCATCTGATGGGTACATAATCTTTCTTGATGTTATGTGTTCAAGACCAAATTTAAGATTCTGCTTTTGTTTATTACCATCACAGAAAATTCATGCTCTTCTATTTTGTATTCTGTGTAAATCCAGATTTGAGTTAAATTTTGCTGTAAATGTATTGGGCACATATACCATGACAGAATTAATGGTGCCTTTGCTGGAGAAAGCTGCACCTGATGCTCGAGTGATCACAGTTTCCTCTGGAGGAATGTATACAGCTCCCTTGTCAACAGATCTAGAGGTAACTATTTCTTTTTATTTCACACTGCCTCAATTTAGTTACTGATACTTATGAATTCCCCAAATAATGGTCTTAATGCAGCTCAGCAAAGAAAAGTTTGATGGGGTGGAACAATATGCTCGAAACAAACGAGTCCAGGTCAGTAAATTTGACAACTTGTTAGTTAATAACCGATACTTATATAGCTCCCTTGGTAACAATATGATTTCTAATATGTTTGCCTTAGATTACTGAGAATAAATGAAAAGTGTGATATATTTCATCAACGGGAAAGTTTAAAGAACAATATAAAGAATAGTTGTCGACATAGCATGTCTTAACCTTCTTGCGAGAGTTATTGGAGACTTTCGCAATTTACTTTTTAAGGTAAACACAATGTTCTCAAAAATGTTAGGCGGTAGGTGTACGGTGAGGGAGTGCCTAAGCCTTTTAGGCGCCACCTAGAAAGATAGGCTAGTTGGTTTTACTTTTTATTCAAAAAATTGGAAAAAAATAATAAATTTGGGGAAAAAAGTACAGAACCACCTGGGACCTGACCCGCCTAGAACTACTTAGGCAGTCGCGTAGAACCACCTAGTCGCCTGACACCGCCTAGGAACCATTTTCATGCATAATTGGAATGGCCAGGCACCGCCTAGGGCATAGGGGCCACCTAGGCCCTTTTTTAGAACAATGGTTAAACATTTTAGTTTGATGCAATGATAAAGTGAGATCCAACCTTCTTTCGTTAGTAATGCCTCTCATTTTAGTTTCTCCTTGTATATTATTAGGTGGTACTAACTGAGAAGTGGTCTGAAATGTACAAGGAGAAAGGTATTGGGTTTTATTCAATGCACCCCGGTTGGGCTGAGACACCTGGAGTAGCTAAGAGTTTGCCCAGTTTTAGTGAAAGGTAAAGCACTTTCTACTGGAAATCGCCATGATATTTCCATTCATTTTCTTACTCACGACTCTTTGTTGAGCTTACAAATGCATTTCAGGTTTGCCGGGAATCTTCGAACTAGTGAGGAAGGTGCGGATACTATTATTTGGTTGGCTTTACAACCAAAAGAAAAATTGGTATCAGGTTCATTTTACTTTGATAGAGCTGAAGCACCTAAACACCTTAAGTTTGCCGCTACTGCTGCTTCTCATGCATTGATAGACTCCATTGTCGGTGTTCTTCATTCTATGTCCGACCTCCATTAATTTTTGATGCATTCATAGAAATTTGAATTATCGTTTGTTCTACCGAGTTAAAAGTCGAAGAATGTAGCTTTAGAAAGATGGTGGTGGGAAAAATACTGTCATTAGGCTTCATGCGTGTGTATTTAATGGCTTAAAACAAAAACTTTTATTGTTAGAAATAATTGCTTATTGATAAAGTTATGTTTCAATAGCAATTTATGTTTTCTCATCTAGTTCAAATATCAATATTTTGTTGGTTGATTGTATTGGATCGTTAAAAAAATTTATGCTTGCTCAGGAAAAAATGTCAATATTTATTAATTAAAATATAAAAACATTTGCATTATCATGTACGGTATCAGGATCTTTCCCAAACCTTGCTGTAGCGGAGAAAGTCTGGATAATTTACATACAAGTGGATCAAACAACAATAAACTCAAATGTGACTTTCGCTAGTACATTTCCCTTTTATTTTACACATTTCATCAAGAATACGACATATCTGGGCTTATGCTATTTGACCATTTACATATATTTTCTGGGAAATGGTTGAGGAGTTCAAGAGTTCTGGTTTTGTCAGCCAGTACTGCTGGAATCTTTGCCTTGCATACTCCTTGTAATCGAAATCGATTTTGTTCACATGAGCCTGCAGATCAGCAGAAGTTAATGATCTGAACATATGATTACACAGACAGAGGGCAGAATGAATACATAAGATGCTGAAATGCTTACCGAAATTATTCCCCATAAGCCCCAGAAAATATGGTTGGCAAGAGTGTATTTCTCTACGTCATCAACTAGCTGATTTACTTCACTTTCACTGGGTTGCTTCCCTGTAAACATTGAAGAAAATGTCGTAAAATTTCTAAATTACCATGATAACAAATGATTATAGCTATAAAACAAATAAATTGCATCAAGGTTAAAACAGGAGACAGAATCTAGTTTCTTGCATTTCATATGAATTAAGCGAATAGAAACATATGGACTAACCTGCAGAACTTAGATATGTTTTGATAAATCTTTGGCGATCCTCCAGTCCTGGTATTAAATGCAGTTAACAAAAGCTCAAACTAATTAGTCCAGCCATGCAGTGTAACTTTATTTGCAATATTGATGCGAATATCAGTAGATTTGGAGAGAATTGAAAAAAAGGAGAAGCTGGCAATTACTGACCTGGATATAAGTTATAGTCCAGAATATGAGGTGTATCAGAATGGTAATTTGCTGTCATTTCACAGAAGTGGTTTGCAAGGTCATACGCAACAGGATTGTAACTCGCGTACTCGTAATCCTAAAATGAACAACAAATAACTAAGAATACGATTTGTATTCATGGGTGTAAAGTTTCAAAGAGATGTTCGATAATTTCATTTGGCAGTCACATCGTCAAAAAGTGACAGGAAAGGGATGTGCGAAATTGTTTGAAGCACATTCTTGAAACTGCTTTTATGATTGCTTTTAGAATTTAATTTCCAAAGCTGTTAAAAAAGCAAAGTCATCAATGGAATAAAGAGGAGCACCTAATAAAAGAGTTGGATGCTTTCCTATCACTTTTCTTAATCTTGGTTTTAAGTAATACAAGTAGTGTAGTGAAGCACTTCAGAAGTGCAGCACTTCAGTAGAAACTATCCTCGATCATGAGGTGTA